>JBBDGP010002512.1:600000-935595 GCA_037952835.1 Lithobates septentrionalis | reverse complement strand
CTCTCTCTTTCTTTTTCTCTATTTCCCTCATGGAAGGAAAGGAAAATCGATTCTGCTACTGCTGATCTCTTCTTATACTTGCTGGCTGTCTCGCTGATCTTTTGGTCTTAGTGCTTTACAGCTCACTCATCTATATAGCTAGCATGCAGCAAGTGAATGAAGAACTCCTTAAAGTGGAAGCCGGTCACCTGAAAGCTAATCTTCTCTTCCCTTTTTCCTCTTTCAATTGGAATATTTTTTTCCATGCTTTATTTTTTAAGCATTTATTGTGCTGGAATACAGCACATCCCACATTTCTTGCCTAGGAAAGAATGACGTCTTGGGCCCCGCCCACCTCCCAGATTCTGAGCGTGTGCAGATGTGCTTCAGGGGTTCGGGTCCCACCAGCCCCGTGGTACATCTGCGCACGCTTTGGGTATTTCCGTACATGCGCAAAGATGGGTAGTACGGAACTTCCATGTTTTGGTGCATGCATGGGAAATATCCTGACTGTGTCCAGATGTGCCAAAGGGCTCTGTCAGGACCCGATGTCCAGGTAGGATAACTGTGCATGCGCTATAATGGTGGGGGGGGAGGCGCGGGGGTCAGATTCTCTGTGGATCTAAAGCTCCTCTTTAAAGGGGACCTGTGCTAGGTCCATGCAGGGCAAAGCAACAGATTCATACCTCCCCTCACCCCAGCAACACATTTCACTCACAGTTGCTGGAAGTGAAGTAAGTTCTGGAGACTCTACCTGTTCCCATGTGCCTGAGTGAGCAACCAAGCACCAGTGTTGTCACATGGGAGGAAAGGAAGTGAGTCACATGTGCCCCATACATAGAAGTACTATTGGTACTACTCTTGGTTCCTTGTGGTCGAACAGAGCTGGGGTGTGGGGGAGTTGGGGAGCAAAGTGGTTGGGGGGGGGGGGGGACCTGTTGCTTTGTGCTCCGTTTTCAAAGTGAGGTTAGTCATAGATATCCTCATATTCAGCTTATGGACGGTTTCCTTTTAATTACACCAGGCCTCTCTGCACACTCATCAGTAGAGCCTGGACATCTGCAGCCAATAAGGTACAAGCCCTGCCAATCCCACGCTGTGACTTGTATTTCCCCTGCAGGTAGTCCCTGTCCCCATACAGTATGGATATAACTCATTTCTTTTTGTTTCTTAGTGGAAGAAGAACTTCATGCTGCACAGACGTCCCTCCCTGATCATGGCGGCCTGGGACGTAGCGAGATGGAGCGGCTCGTGGACTCCTGCATTAGAGAGGTCAGACAGCTCAACATCTTACCCGGCAAAAAGCGGCACAAGAAGTGACGTCGGCCCTTTGGAGTCCCCCCCCCCCCCCCCCGTGGACAGGTTTTACTGGCCAGGTAAAAGAAATATTGTGCCCTTTGTGAAAACAAAATCTGAAACTATCACTGATAACATTGTCTATGTTTACACAGAAAATAAGAGCATTGACGTTTTGTTTCAATTTTCTATGGATAGGTGAAGCGAGCCGGCAACTCGCACATCCGTACTACAGTCTTTATGTCTTAAAAGCGACAAAGGCCCCCCCAGACCTAGGGGACCCCTCATAGGCCACCGATGGCCTCTTCAGCACTTCATCCTCCACCCGACTCCTCTACTGACATGGCTTCACCATATTTAAAGGGGTTGTAAAGGTTTCCGTTTTTTCACCTCAATGCATCCTATGCATTAAGGTGAAACAACACCTGTCAGTGACCCCCCCAGCCCCCCGTTTTACTTACCTGGACCCTCGAACTTGTCCCACGGGGACGCGCTGTCTCTCTGCCCGGGGTTCTCAGCTGTTGACTGGATAAATTGATAGCAGCGCAGCCATTGGCTCCCGCTGCTGTCAATCGAATCCAATGACTCGGGGGACGGGGCCGAGTCCTGCATTCAGCGTCTATGGACACTGAATGCTGGACTCGGGAGCGCGCCCGAAAGGTAAACCCCCGGGATAGCGCTTCTCCTAGGGGGGTTATTTGATGTGGGGAGGAGCGGAAAGACCTGCTGAGGGCCCCTAGAAGACGAGGTTCGGGGCCACTCTGTGCAAAACGAGCTTTTTTTTTGTTTTTTTTGTTTGTTTTTTTTATAACTGAACCTTTAGTGTCACTTTAACCACTTGATCTCTGGAAGATTTACCCCCCTTTATGACCAGGACATTTTTTTGCGATACGGCACTGTGTTACTTTAACTGACAATTGCGTGATACACAAATAAAATGTATGTCCTTTTTTTTTTCCTACAAATAGAGCTTTTTTTTTTTTTGCGCTATAAACAAAAAAGATGGAACAATTTTGAAAAAAAACAAACAATATTTTTTACTTTTCTGCTATAAAACATATTCAATAAATAAATTAAAAAAATCTAATTTCTTCATCAATTTAGGCCAATTTGTATTCTGCTACATATTTTTGGTAAAAGAAATCACAATAAGCGTATATAGCTTTGTTTGTGCAAAAGTTATAGTGTCTACAGACTATGGGATATTTTTATTTATTTATGTCTACTGGCAATAGGCGATCAGCGACTTATAGCGGGACTGCGATATTGCGGCAGACAAATCGGACACCTAACTGACACTTTTTGGGGACCTGTGACACTAATACAGCGATCGGTGCTAAAAAAAAATGCAGGCGGACTGAAACTCGGACACATTATTCAGACCAGGCTGTGGCTCCCAAAGTAACCCAGATAGTCGCACACAAATCTGTTGCCGCCAGGCAGCTGCAGACAGCTGTCTGGGGGCAGGTCCGGCATCACTGGGGGGGGGGGGGCAGGGGGATGATGTAGGCAAGAGTAATTTGGCCACACCCACTGTTCGCTGCAGCACGCTATCCGCATTACTACTCTCCTTGGGGCACCCATAGGTGTCCCAGGCCGCTAAAGTGTTCGGGTTTAGCTTGAAGAAAAGGTGGCAACCCTACATGGGACCCAGTTTGCAAAAGGGAGGGACTCTGATGTGAAGAGTGGCCTTTGATGTTAATTTCATCAAGATGGTTGTATAAACTCCTCAGGCTCAGGTTTCCCATGTCTGCACCAGACACCCCCCAGAATATATACACCTATGAACCAAGAAGTGACTGCTTCTGGCGAAATCCAGAGATTTACCCTGTAGTACTTTTGTTCTGTCACTAGATGTCCCCAGTCTGTTGGTCAAAATCCTTTAAAGAACAAGTTTATCTCTAAGAAAAAAAAAAGTGCATTTATTAATGTTTTTTTTACGTGTGTGTGTGTTTGTTTTGTTTTTTTTTGTTTTTTTCACGGGCCTGTAAAGCATTGTGCCAGCGATCAGCTGTGCATTTGTCTGCCCATACCTCAAATGGGCAGGCAGTTACTGAATGACAGGAAGGATCAATGAACTACCTAGGGCACTCACCAGTAGTGATGGACTCGGGCGTGTTCGGATCGAACCCACCAGGAAGCAGTCACTGAAAACCGCCAATCATAAGCAGTGAGGCATTTCCCGACCGTCGGCTGCACATACACACGCTGCCTATGATTGGCGGTGTGCAGTACCGGCTTCGATCCGAAACACGCCCGAGACCATTCTCACTCACCAGCACCCTGGTAGTTCATTGAGCACAACAAGCCGTCAGCCGTAAAGACTGTTGGTACTTTTAATTCATTCATTCACAGAACTCTGAGAATGAATGACCAAGTTGTGCTCTTTTTGAATGGTGAAAGCAGGTGCAGGGAGAATATCCCTGGCCCACTGTCACGGGGAGGGGGGGGGGGGGGTGCCTGAACGTGTCGCACCCTAAATGTGTGTGTAACATGTTCACACATTTTTTTTCTTTTCATTGTTTTTTATTAAAGTTTTCACAGAAACAAATAGAAAGTACACTTAGACATAACTGTCATACATTATAACATGTTTCCCAGAGTTCTTTGAAGGAAAATGTATGACCTAGTAAACAAAGATACCCAGGTGAAGTGTACATATTATATGAATTATCAATCGTAGGGTGGAGAGTGATGTCCCCCCCCATATCCAGGCTCCCCATCTGGGAACAAACTGTGCCTGGGAGGAGGACAATGCAACCCATCCTATAGTTCACCTATGCACATGTAACAGGACAGTTACCCATCATCGATCATTGTTTTGTCGTTTATGCAGTTCTTACATTTTTATTATTTTTTATTCATACAAATAGAACTTTAGTTTGGTGGTATTTAATCACCACTGGGTTTTTTTATTTTTTTCCAAATAACCGAAAAAAAGACCAAAGTTTTTTTTTTTTATTTTTTTTTATTTTTTTTTTTTAATGCATTTTCTTAGTTTTCTGTTAGGTATTTATTTTCAAAATGTTATATCTTCATAAATTTGTTTTTTTTTTTTTTTTTGTTTTTTTTTTTGTTTTGTTTTTTTTAATTATTTATTTTTTTGTTATATGATCTGCTGTGATTGGCCACAGCGATCATATGGTACCAGCAGCGGGCCGGTACAGTCATCAGGTGACAGATCGCGCCGCAGCGTTGCCTGTTCCAGGAGGACGTCATATAATTGTCCACCCAGAATGTTGAGTGTCCCTATAGACCAGGGTTGCCCGACCCTTTCAGGAGCGAGGGCCACTTTAGCGACTTGGTAACTCCTCGCGGGCCACAATGAGCGGAGACGGGCAGATCAGCGGTCCGTGTCCGCTCTGCATATGTAGAGCAGACATGAACACGGTCCGCTCTCCTCTATGGGCCATCCGATCCGCCCAGACAGAAGGGGACAGATCACCTTCTGTTTTTTTTTTTTTTTTTTAAGTGGATTGGATTGGACATAGACAGGTGTAAACGGACACAAGTCCATTTTGACATCTGCCGCTCTATAGAGGTGAATGGAGGGTCAGATTGGGTCCACCTGAAAAAACAGACAGGCGGACCTGATCGAACCAATCGTGTATGGCTAGTGGCTGCTGCCAGCTGTCCTCCAGGGTGGGTACTGTTGGTGGGTACTGCTGGCTGGTTCCCAACTCACCATCCCCGAGCATCAGTGTGACATTAGCCGGTGCTAGAGGAAGCATGCGGATGCAGAAGAGCACAGAGCTTCCTGTATCGCTCCTGTCACAGGAGTACATTTGGTGTCACTTGGCCTGTGACAGGAGGCAGCGCTATACAGGAAGCATCGGCTCTGCTTCCTCTAGCGCCGGCTCTGTTTTTCACACTGATGCTCGGGGATGGCGCAATCTGAGCTTGCGGACCTGCCATCCTAGAGCAGGAGGTGGCGGGCCACATCGGAGGGCCAGCTGGTGGGCACCCCTGCTGTAGATAGATGGTGGCCAGGCAAGAACTGGGTAAACCCAGGCCATCTAGACCCACCCTTAGATTGTGACTGGACAGTGAAAGAAGAAGCAGCACAGGGATGAGATTATCTCTGCTCTCTCCTATCGGCATGCTTCTTGTCATATATGAGCTGATATATGGCTCCTTGTGCTACTTCTTCCTCCCAAACTGCAACTCTGCTTTACAAGAACGGCAAGAGGCCGATACCAGGTCAAATTCAAGTACTAAAAAAAAAAAAAAAGTAAATTTATGAATATACAGTTAAAATATTTTGTGTCATTTTATTTTGCCTAGAGCGCCCTTTTAAACAAATATCACCTAAGCAGGTCAATTGGTGACACATAAAGTGGAGTTCCACTCGTTTTTAAGTTTATTAAAAGTCACCTACAAAAAAGTGTAGCTGCTGACTTTTAATAAACAGACACTCACCTGTCCCACGGTCCAGTGATGCGGCCGCCCGAAGCCTCGCTCCTCTCCTCTCTGCAGCGCCGGCATTGGAAGTGTGGGCATCCGGCTGGGACGGCTTGCGGCATCACAGCCAGGTGCGCATTGTGCATTTGCGAGTCGCGCCGCGCCTTCTCAGAGGCCGGGCAATCTTCTGGGACCTGTGTCGTGTCCCAGAAGATTGCAGGGAGGGAAGGGGACAGGAGGAGTCGCCTAGGCGGTGAGAGCGGAAGTGGGGGCTGGGTACCTGTCAAAACTAGGTACCCGCTCCCCCCCCCCCCCACCCCCTCAAAAAAAAAAAAAAATTACATGTCAAATGTGGCATGTAAGGGGGCAAGGAGTGCTTAAAGCAGAAGTTCCACTTTAGGTTTCACACTGGCAACATTTTACTGACATGGCTCCGCTCATTTCTTACACTTGCTTCAAAACAAGGCTTTAGGCAGGCATTTTTTAAAAGCTCTCTGAACGCCAGTCAAAGCTCCTGTCACTAAATAAAATGGTTACCTTACAGTCTTGTTTACAACTTGCTTTTGCTTGATGCTTCGGTGGTGCTTCGATGAGCCTTTGGTGGGGCTTTGTAGGGCTTCAATGAGGCTTTGGTGGTGCTTCAAGCGAGCTTTGCCATTGACTTCTATGGAGGCTTTGAAGACGCTTTGAAGCACAACGAAAGCGACATTGGGGGATAATTTTTGAAGCGAAGCCGAAGCAAAAGCATTGTGTAGGCTAACTATTTTATTTAGTGACAGGAGCTTTGACTAGCGCTCGGAGAGCTTTAAGAAAGCGTGTCCGAAGCCTTGTTTTGAAGCAAGTGTAAACTAGCCCTTTAGGGTTCATTTACACTTTCTTTGGCTTCAACACATTAAAGCGGCTACCACTTCGAAGACGCTTTAGTGGTGCTTCGATGACGCTTTAGTGGTGCTTCGATGACGCTTTAGTGGTGCTTCGATGACGCTTTAGTGGTGCTTCAAGCAAGCTTTGTCATAGACTTCTGTGGAGGCTTTGAAGCACCACTAAAGCGACATGGGGTATAATTTGTGAAGTGAAGCCAAGGCAAAAGCAATGTGTGAACAGGACTGTAAGCTAACCATTTTATTTTGTGACAGGGGCTTTGACTGGCTTTCACCGAGCTTTAACAAAGCCTGTCCGAAGCCTTGTTTTGAAGGAAGTGTAAACTAGCCCTCATATATGCACAAGAAAATAAGTGATAATAATATTTGTTTTATCTCTTTGCTTCCAGCTGTACAGATATCTTCTGCTTCCTCTCTGGGTTCTCCACCTTGGTCGTTCTGTCCAGAAATACTTGCAGAAAGTGACCGGCCCGGACTTTTCACCGTGCAATGTGGCTGTTGACAGTCGGAGCAGCACTGTGTGCTTCACGACGTGTCCAGCAGGGGGCATAGAATGTCCATTGAATAGATGGAAATGATTTTACGAAGGAATGTTAGTGATCTGTACATGTATGAATTTCTTTTTATCAGTTATGATTTTTATGAATTGCTATTTATATTAAAGTGTTTTGCTACCCTATGTATAAACTCCTACAATAAAGGACAATGTTCTATACAGAAACTTTTTTTTTTATAGTATCTACTGGCAAAAACGGGTTAGATGAAGATAACGATGCGTCTCATGAGCCCATTCACACCTTTCCAGTGTGGTGTGTTGCAGTAGTGAACGCATAAATGTTGCAGCAACGCACATTAACCACTTGAACTCCGCAAGGTTTTACCCCCTTCAAGACCAGGCCATTTTTTTTGCTATTTAGCACTGCTCTAATTTACTGGTAATTGCGCGGTCATGCAACACTGTACCCAAATTAAATTTATATCATTTTTTTTTTTCACACAAATAGAACTTTCTTTTTGGCGGTATTCGATCACCGCTGGGTTTTTAAATTTTTGCTATATATCTGAAAAAAAGACGGAAAAAACGTGAAAAAAAAATATTTTATTTTCTGCTACAAAACATCCAATTTAAAAAAAAAAAAAAAAGACAAAGAAATCAAATCTCTTCATACATTTTGGCCAAAATGTACTCTGCTACATGTCGTTGATAAAAAAAAAAAATATTAAATAAATCCCAATAAGTGCGTAAAAGTTGTAGCGCCTACAAACTATGGTGTATACTGGAATTTTTTTAATTTAATTTTTCTATACTAGTAATGACGGCAATCAGCGACTTATAATGGGACTGCAATAGTGTCAGATTGCCCGCCGCACTAACTGATGCTGGAGGGGAACTGATTAACTGCCACTGTTACATACAGTAATCAGTGCTAACATACACTGTCACTGTACTAATGACACTGGCTAGGAAGGGGTTAACACCTAGGGAGATTAAGGGGTTAAATGTGTAATGTGTGCTGCTTTTTACTACAGATATTTGTTTCTTATCCCTGCAAAGCAGGGATAAGAAACAGAGATTGTTCCCTCTGTACAGAGCTCTGTGTTAATTGTCAACATAGAGCTCTGGGCTGTGATTGGACACAGCCAGTCAGGTTCTGGCCATGAATCATTGGTCGGGATTTTCTGACAGGCTCCCTCTGTGTACAGTTACACCGGGGTGTTGGCATGGCGGCGCACATAGGCACATGACATACAGGTGCTTTGCCTGTGTGGGCGGTCCACAAGTAGTTAACACATGCTATTTAGTGTCAAAGCACCCCAACATATTAACCGAACGAACCTCCGAACCACATGCATTGCGGTACAGCACAACTCGTGGTAACGCATGACCAGGCATTGTACCGCACGGCATTGATTGACATAACAAGCGTGCATTAACCTCTTGCCGCCCCTGTAACAGCTTTGCGGTGGGAAGAAGTGGCCTACGGGCGGCAGACGTTTCTGTTCTAAAAGCATGCTCAATGTCCACTCCCAAACACAGAGACCAAGCTGTCAAAGTCTGTAATAGTCAGGAACTAGGGGAACCAGCTCCTGGTCATGTAACCACCCTGACAGCCAGCCACAGTGGTCACATTACGAGGCAGACCTTCCTGCCACCTTGGCGTACCAGCCTAGTTAAAGGGACACCGGGATAGGTGGGAAGGAGTTTATGCAACACACCGGAATGGACGGGTGTGACCAAAGCTGCAGGAGGAGATAATATGCAGATTAGCTGATCGCCTATATCTATGGTCTCCAAACTGGATGCGGCCGGATGTGGCCTTACTCTTGCTTTTATCCGGCCCTTAGAGCATTATCTCCCCCCCCCCCCCCCCCCCACTGTCAGCAATAGTGGGGCATAGTTCCTGCCACTGACCCCAGCGTCGGGCCATTATTCCCCTCACTGACACCAATGATGCGGCACTATTCCACCCACTTACACCAATGATGGGGCACTATACCCCCCCACTGACACCAATGACGGGGCACTATTCCCCCCCACTGACACCAATGACGGGGCACTATTCCTCCCACTGACACCAATGATGGGGTACTATTCCTCCCACTGACACCAATGATGGGGTACTATTCCTCCAACTGACACCAATGACGGGTCACCATCCCTCTCACTGACACCAAAGAGGGATCACCATTCCTCCCACTGACACCAAAGATGGGTCACCATTCCTCCCATTGACACCAAAGATGGGTCACCATTCCTCCCACTGACACCAATGAGGGGTCACCATTCCTCCCACTGACACCAATGATGGGTCACTATTCCTCTCACTGACACCAATGAGGGGTCACCATTCCTCCCACTGACACCAATGATGGGACACTATTTTTCTCACTGACACCAATGACTAGACACTATTTTTCCTACTGACACCAATGATGGGGCACTATTCCTCCCACTGACACCAATGATGGGGCACTATTGATCTTTTATTAAAAGAATCAAGCAACCAATTTTATACAAAAGTAAAAAACAAAACCATAGTACAAAACTTCAACAGAAATCCAAGGAATACACATCCATGTTCAGAATATATACAATATATACATAATCCACTACCAAAATTATTTACATAAAGCAGCAGAGAGGGCCTAAGAGGCACAACCCATCACCTATGTACGCAGCCATTTATCAAAAATTAATCCAAAAAAAAAATAATCTAGGGTGATAAGAGACAGACAGCCACACCCGGGAAAGAGACTCCTGGCAGTCAGGGAGGCTTGAAACCCCTCCACGCCTTCAACCAAGCCCCCTGACTCCGCTTGTCTCTCTCAAGTACCCGAATCTTCTCCACCTCATGCAAAATGTCATACACCACCACCTGAACAGGAAGGATTTTACGCCGAATGCAGACCTGACACCGTGCGTTCCAAGTGAAATAACGGACTACTAGGCTAACTAGAAAAAGTGTATCTAAACAAAAAACCCCACCAGTATTGAATGCTCCGTACACCCACTCAGCATAACCCAGCCTGGAGAGGAAAGGGACACCGAGGGCCCGTCCCACCTGTTTGTACACCTCTATGTTAAAAGGGCAATGAAGCAGAAAATGGTCCATAGTCTCCTCCTCACCTGCACACTCCTCCCGAGGACAGCTACGATCCACCCCACTGCGGAATTTCAAATTGCCCCTAACATAGAGTCTCCCATGGAAGCACAACCAGGCCAGATCCCTGAATTTAGGGGGTACTCTGTCCAAATTAATAAGTCTTAACCCTGCCCTCAAAACTGGGCCTGGGCAATCCCTTAAGGCCAGTGGGTCATGAAAGACTTCGCTCAAGACTCGACTCATAAGGACTTTCCTCGGAACCGATCTGAGATCTTCAGCTGACAATCGCCACTGCCGTAGTAACTTCAGGCACGGAGCGACATAGGCTGGTAGCTGACCACGATGACCCCTGAGATTCTTCACTTGGCCACCTTCTTCCCAAAGTCGTAGAAAAGGCCTAAACCAAGATCTAAATATGCCTGCCCATCCAGGAGGTTCCACTGCAAGCATATTACCAATATTAAACTTGAGAAAAAGCAGTGAAAAGAAAAGAACTGGGTTGACCATACCTAAGCCACCCTCCCTCCTGGATAGATAGGTGACATTCCTCTTGATGGGGTTCAGTCTGTTCCCCCACAACATCTGGAAGAACACACTACTGACCCTAGCATAGAGAGACACTGGCAAGATGCAGACAAAGCTGACATATAAGAAGATCGGAATCAGGTAAGTCTTAATCAGATCAACCCTTTCCCTCATAGATAACTTCCATCTCTTCCAGCTGACCACCTTAGTATTGGCAATTTCCAGTCTGCCTTCCCAGTTTTTGAGGCCATAATCGCCAGGTCCAAATTCAATGCCTAAAATCTTAATTCTTTCCTGGGGCACTGGAAAGGTGTCCGGGAGATCAAACCCCTCACCTTCCTTTCCCATCCAGAAAACTTCACTCTTTTCCTGATTGATCTTGGAGCCTGATGCTTCAGAATACCGTGATGTCAGAGAGACCACCTCCTCTGCTTCATCCGCCCCAGTGACAATCACCGACACATCGTCCGCATAGGCAACAACCCTCAAAGGCGGCTCACCCGGAAGCCCCACTGGCACCCCACACAACATGCCGCTCTCTAGCCTCCTGATGAAGGGGTCGATTGCAAACACATAGAGCAGGGGACTCAGGGGACAACCCTGGCGCACCCCGGAGCCAACCTCAAAGGACTGCCCAACCCAACCATTAACAAGAGGAAAGCTCTCTGCCCCCTCATATAAGACTTTTAACCAATCGACAAAACCACCCGGCAGACCGTACTTACTAAGGAGCAACCACAGGTACTCATGGTTAACACGATCAAAAGCCTTTGCCTGATCCAATGTCAGCAAATACTTTCCCCAGCCTGCAGCCCTGCACCGCTCCAAGGCCTCCCGGACAGCTAAAACTGCTGTGAAGGTGCACCTACCCTGGACCGAACAGTGCTGATGGCGAGAAAGCAAAGACTCTGCTACTGACGATAGGCGCCAGAAAATGATCTTTGCCAGTATCTTTCTATCGACATTAAGAAGGCTGATGGGGCGCCAATTCTCAATCATCGAAGGATCTTTACCCTTTGAAAGAAGAATCACAGCTGAGTGCCTCATGGAAGAGGGAAGTACCCCCTCAGCAAGGCAACTGTTAAAAACCTCTACCAAATGTGGGGCCAGAATAGACTTAAAAGCTTTGTAAAACTCAGCCGTCAAGCCATCCGGTCCAGGTGACTTTTTGATGGCAAGCTGTTCAATTGCCCTTATCACCTCTTCAACTGTGATCTCCTCTGTCAAATTCATCAATGGGACATCTTCATCATTTAGACCTGGAGTAGAGTCCAAAAAGCTTTCCATCTTGTCACGGTCAAGCTCTTTCCTCCCAAGAAGGTCAGCATAAAAGGACCTCACGACCTCCAGAATCCCCGACCTGGACTTTGTCAAGGAACCTGTACTGTCCTTAAGGCCAACAACCGTTTTAACAGCTACACCTTGTTTGCAGTTCTGGTAAGGGTCAGGCGAGTGGTACTTCCCATAGTCCCTCTCCAGAACCAAAGAGGCATGCCGGTCATATTGACAATTCCTGAGAAGGAGTTTCACTTCGGAGATTGCCCCAGGATCTCCTCCTCTCGAGACAAGAATATCCAGCTTCCTCCGTAAACGTTGGTAGGTCATGTATTTATTAAACTGCTTTCTATTGGCTAGGCCCCTGAAGAATCCAGCGATCCTCTTTTTGGTCAGCTCCCACCACTCAGCCTTGCTGCTACAAAAGTCCAGGATGGTCACCTGTGCCTGAAAGAATTCCTCAAAGGATTGTCTAACATGTTCTTCCTTGAGTAGAGTCGAATTCAATCTTCAGATGCCCTTACCCCTCTGAGGGGCGTCTGAAGCATTCAGGACCACAGATAGCATACAGTGATCAGAGAACTCTACTGCCTGCACCACTGGGGGTGAGAAAGCAGAGGTCTCCTTCAAAAAAAACCTATCTATTCTACTCTGACTATTACCTCGATGAAAGGTGAACCCAGTGTCATCCGGGAGGTGCTTAATGTGCACATCCACAAGACCAGCATCCCTAACCATACTATTTAAAAAAACGCTATCATATCCCAGCCTGTCCTTGAAGTCCTTCCTGTCCTTGGGCCTAGTTACTGTATTAAAGTCACCTCCAAAGACCACTTGCCGGGATGTAAAAAGAAATGGCTTGATCCTTGTAAAAAGGCATTTCCTGTCCCACTTTGTGTGCGGTCCATAAACATTAATTAGGCGCAGGTCCTGCCCTCCCACAAGGACGTCTAAGACCATACATCTCCCAATCTCCACCTCAATAACCCGCCGGACAGTTACCATGCCGGTTTTAAACAACACCGCCACACCGCCGTAAGGCTCGGCCGCAAGAGACCAGTAAGATGGACCATACCTCCACTCTCTCTTGGCCATATGAATATCTGCCAAGGAGGTGAGCCTAGTCTCTTGCAAAAATAAAATTTCAGCATCTAATTGGCTGAACAAAAAGAAGGCCATAGAACGAGCTCTTACTGACTTAATGCTGGCGACATTTATTGTCACCACTTTTAACGGAGGGGGAACCGCCATTTGGGTTATTGGGTGGTTTGCTTCTTAGCTCCCCTCTGCTGCTCATCACCAGAAGCCTCTCTCTTTCTTGAGGCCGCCTCAAACTCCATTTCGGAATCAGAACTTCGCTCCGAAGAAGCTCCAGATGAAGAGATATCCCAATTAGAGGACCTATACCGGTTGGAGACAGGCACTGGAGCCTGTTCTGTCCTCACCAACTGCTTCTTCCGCTTCCCAACCTTCCTTCTCTCCTCCAGGTACTGCAGGTCAGCTTCAGAGATGCCCTCATCTCTTACTTTTTTCTGTGAAGTCTTTACAGAAGACTTCTTTACAGAGGAAGAAGCAACCTTTTTAGTACCCACTACCACTGCTGGTGGGGGGGGGTGCTCCCTTTGAATCAGACTTAGAAGGGGTAGACTCCTGGGGGGTAACTGACTCAGGGGGCACAGACTTGGAAGGTTCTGACACAAGAGGAGGGGATACAGTAGGCTGGGGGGAGACAGATACAGAAGGAATACTTACAGACACATGAGGGGTGGCCACAGGAACTGGAGAGGGATCCTGAGCAGGACCAGGGGAGTCAGTCACCGCAGAGGAGGATGGTACACCAGGGGCCTCACCCTCCATCCTGTCCAGCCTTGACATGTCATCTATTACCTCCTTCTCCATATTGTGCCAGGCTTCAGGACATCTGCTGTAGGGGTGGCCAAGGCGCAGGCACAGGTTGCACCTGATCATTTCGGTGCAGTCCTTAGCCATATGACCCTGACCCCGACACACTGAACATATCAAGGCTGAACAGGAGGAACTCAAATGCCCCTTTTCTCCACAGCGGTGACACAGCTTCGGCTGACCAGGGTAAAAAACAGTCATCCTATCCCTCCCTATAAAAGCTGAGGAGGGCAGGTGACGGACAACATTCCCATCCCTGGCCAACCTGACTGTAACCGACCAACCCCCAGTCCAGATGTTACGCTCATCAAGGATTTTATTGGGCTTGGTCAAAACCTCCCCATAGTTCCTTAACCAAACCTCTAGATCCCGGGCAGGGACACTCTCATTAGTGAGGATAATTGTGATTTTTTTTACTGTAGACCTCTGAGAAACTGCAACTGGGGCCAGACCTTCCCATTCAGGTCTTGACCTGCAACGAGCCTCATATCTCTCCCAGAACAGGTCAAGACCCTCTGGCCTGGTGAAGCTAACTGTATAATCCCGTGTCCCAGCAACATGTATAAAGGCATACAGATCATTTGCCCCAAAACCCATCTCTAAAATCAAATCCACCACTGCACGCCGTGCTGGAGGGATCGCACCACCTTCCCATTTCAGAATAACAACATTACGTCTGGGACCCCCAGCAGAAGCCAGAGACCCAAGACCAGATCCTGGGGTGCTCAAAGTGGTAGCCTGTAGGGGAAAACCCCGCTTGGGGGCAGAGCTACCAGGAGCAGAGCGTACCACCTGAGCAAAGGTAAGTTTTTCAGGGCCAAGGCCCCACACTGAAGTCATAGCAGTCTGTACATTACTATTATTATTCACTGCTTGAACGGAGTTGGTAGGACTGTCCACACTTGAACTGGGACCATTGTTCATCACACTGGTACTGGGATGATTTTTATCAGTCACACAAAACTTCACATTCCCATCAGGAATAATCACAGTTTCTGCTGCAATATCAGCTGTCTCCTGAAGCTGTGCTGTAGAGTCCTCAGCAGCTGTGGGGCAAACAGCTTCAGCCAAAGGGGGGTTAATAGGCTCTGCTGAATCTTGTAGTGCATCTGCAGGAATGTCATTTTTTAAAAGCAAACTTTGCTGTACTGCAGCATCAGCAGGCACAGCATTACTACAGATAGGACTAGCAGCCTGACTCTCACTGGGCACATTGTCTGTATCAGTCACAGTGTTGAATGACACAAAAATTGTTTTATCCACAATATGGGACTTGACAGGCTTTACCTTGTCAGGCACATTGTCTGTAATGTCCTCATTATTAAATGCCAGCTGATCCCCCCGCATAGGAGACTCCATTACCTGGATGGCCCTGAGCATGCCTCCTGAGTCCTGGGAAGGCATGGGGCTGCTTACCTCTCCCTGAGGGGGCAGGGGGTCAGAACTGGGGGTCTCCTCCTCCACCTCCATCTTTGTCATCCTCGCAAATCTTTTATCATTACAAAACTTTTCTTTAAATGGCCCATCTCTGCCTTCCATCATGGCCACAATGGTCTCCTGGTGTTCCACCCGAACCTTGGCCAGTTGGATCTCCGGATCCATGGATCCACGTTTCTGGCTATGTAAGCCCTCACGTTGCCTTCTCAGGCGCTTCAGCTCCGCTCTGAGCTTGTACAGCTTGTCTCTTTCCCTATTCAGGACCTTAATCCCGGCCACCACTCGCTCCCGGATGGCCCCGGAACCTTCATCTTCACCAGGGGCAGAGAGATCACCAACCATGGGTTGTATAGGGGCAGGTATGTTACCTGATGGCCCAGGAGATGGCTGTGAGCTTCCAGCAGGAGAGGCCCTGCTGGCCTCCATGGCTTCCCCAGAAAGGGGCCAGGAGAGCTGGGATAGATTTCCTCACCAGTCCCCTCTCACACGGATCTGCAGCAGCTCCAGAGAGACAGCCTCCTCCTGACACACCTGTGCTCCAATGATGGGTGGGGCACTATTTCTCCCACTGACACCAATGATGGGACACTATTCCTCCCACTGACACCAATGATGGGGCACCATTCCTCCCACTGACACCAATGATGGGGCACCATTCCTCCCACTGACACCAATGATGGGCCACTATTCCCCCTCACTGACACCAATGACGAGACACTATTTTTCCCATTGACACAAACGAGGAGACACTATTTTTCCCACTGACACCAATGCTGGGGCACTATTTCTACCCCCCCCCCCCATTGATACCAACAATGGGACATTGTTTACTTCCACTGACACCAGGACATTTTCTTCTCCCACTGGCCACTGTCCGGCCCCCTTAAAGTATGAAGGATTGTAAACTGGTCCTTTTTATCTAGAAAGTTTGGAGACCCCTGTCCTATATATAGATGTTTGTGTCCACCTTAGTAGGAAGGTATTGTGTCCTTACCACTACCGTGACTGGCGAATGAGGCATAAGGAACGGTCCTGTTGGTTCGCGGAGGTAAGGTTTTTTTCTGTGTTCCTGTTTCACCCATTGTACAATAACTATACGGATTGGAGATAACTAGAACTAGATAAATTCTTACGCCAACATCCTTATATCCAGCAAAATTTCATACTATCTCCATTGGGACTAGTTTTAGACAACTATTGTACACAAGGGGGTTGATTTACCAAACTGGAGAGTGCAGCTGTGGTAGCCAATCGGTTTCTAACTTCAGCTTCTTCAATTAAGCTTTCACAATAAAACCTGGAAGCTGACTGGTTACTATGCAGAGCTGCACCAGATTTTGCACTCTCCACTGTTAGTAAATCAACCCCCTTGTATCCCAAGATCTATACTTTTATTTTTATCGTGGGTGATACAACTTTATACATCGTATCATTTTCATTTTCCATTTGTTTTTACACTATACAGTTTACCCAAATGAGACCTGGATGGGATCCTGCATAAACTGGTTTATACTTGATGTTTCTGCTTAAGTTCCAAAAACAGGGAACTCCCAACGCGTTTCAAACAATGTTTTCTTTAGGGGTAAAGGTTTGCAATATAATTGTAACAAAAAGGAGAGAAGGTTTTCCCCACAGCGGGGTTTTTAGGCAGCACAGTAATGGATGTAGTCAATATTGTATGAAAAAATATAACAATTTTATTGAAAGCTGTACCATAAAAGTTAAAAACAATGAGCTCCAGTGGGGAGTGTTAAAAAGCTAAGTGGCTGAACATACATTGGCAGACATATATTCATAACAATATTTCTATCATGAACATAAGACCTGACGCGTTTCAACCCTTATAGTTGGGGTCTTCTTCAGAGGCTCGGTCTGCTAAAGAGAACATATGAATAGCATTGGTATATACATACATAACTCTCCATTGTATAACAGTAACTGCATTCATCATGTAATGCACCAATACAGTATAGTTACCAAGTAATGTATGTCCAACAGGAAAAAGAAACTTCCCACATGGAGATCCCTTAAAAAGATATGTTGTCCTTCCTTCTTTCCCCGAGGGAGAGCTTCGGATGCCTCCACCGCCACCTCAGCCTAGACCGGGGTAGTGGGAGGCAAAGTGACTTGCGAGAGGCCACACACTTGGGCACCGCCCGCCACTGCAGAACAGCCGGCCGAAAGGCGTAGCAACCACCTACGATGAGAGGTTTTATGAGACAGACTAAATAGACACCCAAGGAATAATAATCAGATTTTTGTGAGCAGAGACAGCCACCAAGGGACCGGAATCACCCGTATGTATATGTATATATCTATATATCCATAGTACATGTGGTGCAAGCCAAACCAAAGGGAGTTTCCAACCATGTTTATATGGTATATCTTTGGAGGCTAATAAAATAAATAGTATATGACTATAGAGGTATTGGCAAAATACTATTTTCATGTGCAAGTGAGAAGTGAAAAAAATATGTGAGAAAGTGAGGAGTATGAAAGCTGGGAAAAAGGGTGGAAGCATGGGATCATCATGCAAAGAGAAAGTGAGGTGTGTAGAGGTGGGGGGTTGTGTGTGTCGTGAGGTGTGAGCAAGGAGGTGATAGGGGTGGGGGGGGGGGGGGAAGAGGGAAGAAACAAAATGTGATGAGGTAAAAACATAATTGTTACCTCAATAAGTGCTAACCATTGTATGTGACTGCATCAAAATGCCCCATGAAGGCTAGACTGTCGCCTGTTAGCCAACCCGGGATTGGTCACAGGTCATATGGGACCCAGCAGGTTAGTATCCCACCCTGAGTCCACTAGTCTAGAAGCAAGAAAAAAAAAAAAAAAGAAAAATATGTATTTTTGTATCTATGAAAAAGTGCTAGCACACTATCGTCATTAGGTAAACAAAAGATAATGAAATAAATAGCAAATAGCAGGGTCAAAAAGGCCCTGATTACATGGGGTAAAAGGATGCAGAGACATGAGGCTGGAAGAGTGTACTTACTTAGTGGTGGTCACAGATAGTGGCAGGGAGTGATAGCAGGCAACAGGAGAGTGTGTATAGTCCTCCAAGTAGGAAAGGATTGTGAGTATATTGCCAATACCATTTATATATCCTTGATTAATTAAGGGTGTGCTTAACCTGTCCCACCCCATCTCAGGTGTGCACAATCGGTCAGCAGCTGCACGGAGGGCAGCATGGCCGCCATTCAGGCAGCCGTGTGTGGCCTCCCCGGCGTCCAGGAAGAGCGTTAGCCCTGAAGTCTCGTCATTCTCGCCGAAACCTCGCGATACCCATGACGTCACGTCGCACGCGCGGGGCCCCGCGCATGCGCAGTGGCGAAGGGTGTCCGAGAATGTTCAGGGACGCCGCCGGCAAGGAGGGATCCCCAATGCGGCGCTCGGTGGCCATCCGAGCGCCAAGTGGGGAATAAAGGGGGGGGGGGAGCCGCCTAATCGTGTCGGCCCGTTCCCCCCCCCCCCTTGCCGGGAAGGCACATCACCAACCACCCCCGCCCCAGGAGCGATGGCAGGGAGAGCACCAGCGCCCCCCCAGGTTGGAGGGAAGAAAACACACACCAATTCAATACAAAAGGAACATATATATTTTACACTCATCATTATTGGGTTCATATTATTTTTACACATTACATGCATGTAAAAAGAGCATCAGTAAAGAGAGGAAAATCAATCATATGCATTGGTAACCTGATAGCATCAAATTGGGAGGTAGTAAGAAAATAAAATAAAACAAAACAGACATAATACAATACAATACATAATACACCCACGTGACGTCATGGGTATCGCGAGGTTTCGGCGAGAATGACGAGACTTCGGGGCTGACGCTCTTCCTGGACGCCGGGGAGGCCACACACGGCTGCCTGAATGGCGGCCATGCTGCCCTCCGTGCAGCTGCTGACCGATTGTGCACACCTGAGATGGGGTGGGACAGGTTAAGCACACCCTTAATTAATCAAGGATATATAAATGGTATTGGCAATATACTCACAATCCTTTCCTACTTGGAGGACTATACACACTCTCCTGTTGCCTGCTATCACTCCCTGCCACTATCTGTGACCACCACTAAGTAAGTACACTCTTCCAGCCTCATGTCTCTGCATCCTTTTACCCCATGTAATCAGGGCCTTTTTGACCCTGCTATTTGCTATTTATTTCATTATCTTCTGTTTACCTCATGACGATAGTGTGCTAGCACTTTTTCATAGATACAAAAATACATATTTTTTTTTTTTTTGTTCTTGCTTCTAGACTAGTGGACTCAGGGTGGGATACTAACCTGCTGGGTCCCATATGACCTGTGACCAATCCCGGGTTGGCTAACAGACGACAGTCTAGCCTTCATGGGGCATTTTGATGCAGTCACATACAATGGTTAGCACTTATTGAGGTAACAATTATGTTTTTACCTCATCACATTTTGTTTCTTCCCTCTTCCCCCCCCCCTTTCCCCCCCCCCCACCCCTATCACCTCCTTGCTCACACCTCACGACACACACAACCCCCCACCTCTACACACCTCACTTTCTCTTTGCATGATGATCCCATGCTTCCACCCTTTTTCCCAGCTTTCATACTCCTCACTTTCTCACATATTTTTTTCACTTCTCACTTGCACATGAAAATAGTATTTTGCCAATACCTCTATAGTCATATACTATTTATTTTATTAGCCTCCAAAGATATACCATATAAACATGGTTGGAAACTCCCTTTGGTTTGGCTTGCACCACATGTACTATGGATATATAGATATATACATATACATACGGGTGATTCCGGTCCCTTGGTGGCTGTCTCTGCTCACAAAAATCTGATTATTATTCCTTGGGTGTCTATTTAGTCTGTCTCATAAAACCTCTCATCGTAGGTGGTTGCTACGCCTTTCGGCCGGCTGTTCTGCAGTGGCGGGCGGTGCCCAAGTGTGTGGCCTCTCGCAAGTCACTTTGCCTCCCACTACCCCGGTCTAGGCTGAGGTGGCGGTGGAGGCATCCGAAGCTCTCCCTCGGGGAAAGAAGGAAGGACAACATATCTTTTTAAGGGATCTCCATGTGGGAAGTTTCTTTTTCCTGTTGGACATACATTACTTGGTAACTATACTGTATTGGTGCATTACATGATGAATGCAGTTACTGTTATACAATGGAGAGTTATGTATGTATATACCAATGCTATTCATATGTTCTCTTTAGCAGACCGAGCCTCTGAAGAAGACCCCAACTATAAGGGTTGAAACGCGTCAGGTCTTATGTTCATGATAGAAATATTGTTATGAATATATGTCTGCCAATGTATGTTCAGCCACTTAGCTTTTTAACACTCCCCACTGGAGCTCATTGTTTTTAACTTTTATGGTACAGCTTTCAATAAAATTGTTATATTTTTTCATACAATATTGACTACATCCATTACTGTGCTGCCTAAAAACCCCGCTGTGGGGAAAACCTTCTCTCCTTTTTGTTTCAATGTTTTAAGGGGTGAGCAGCAATTCCTTTCTTTCTCTCTGTGTCTCCTCCATTTCTTCGACTGCAATATAATTGTATACTGATGTGTTCTTGTTATCACGTACCTGGTGCTAGAGGCCAATAGAGAGAGAGAGGGCTTCCCTTGCGACTAAGTTCCATACCCCCCTGAGGGTGAAAACAGTAGTGGTCAGGCCCAAAGTAGCACGGGCACCTGCTGGACTGTGTGCAGGAGGTTCCAGAGTACAGCTGGTTTGCTGGCATAGAATCAGCAGACAGGTGGAGCCCGTGAGGTGTTGCAGAACTTGGATAATGCTGAAACTGGAACGTGGTCAGAAGGAAGCCTAGGTCAGGAGCCAGGTGGGTATCAGATTAGACGTGGTTAGGTGGATAGCCGAGGTCGGGAGTCAGGTGGGTATCAGAGCAGACGTGGTCGGGAGCCAGGTGGGTTTCAGAGCAGACAAGGTCAGGTGGATAGCCGAGGTCGGGAGCCAGGTGGGTATCAGAGCAGACGTGGTCAGGTGGATAGCCGAGGTCGGGAGCTAGGTGGGTATCAGAGCAGACGTGGTCAGGTGGATAGCCGAGGTTGGGAGCCAGGTGGGTATCAGAGCAGACGTGGTCAGGTGGATAGCCGAGGTTGGGAGCCAGGTGGGTATCAGAGCAGACGTGGTCAGGTGGATAGCTGAGGTCGGGAGCCAGGTGGGTATCAGAGCAGACGTGGTCAGGTGGATAGCCGAGGTCGGGAGCCAGGTGGGTATCAGAGCAGACGTGGTCAGGTGGATAGCCGAGGTCGGGAGCCAGGTGGGTATCAGAGCAGACGTGGTCAGGTGGATAGCCGAGGTCGGGAGTCAGGTGGGTATCAGAGCAGACGTGGTCAGGTGGATAGCCGAGGTCGGGATCCAGGTGGGTATCACAGCAGACGTGGTCAGGTGGATAGCCGAGGTCGGGAGCCAGGTCGGTATCAGAGCAGACGTGGTCAGGTGGATAGCCGAGGTCGGGAGCCAGGTGGGTATCAGAGCAGACGTGGTCAGGTGGATAGCCGAGGTCGGGAGTCAGGTGGGTATCAGAGCAGACATGGTCAGGTGGATAGCCGAGGTCGGGAGCCAGGTGGGTATCAGAGCAGACTTGGTCAGGTGGATAGCCGAGGTCGGGAGCCAGGTGGGTATCAGAGCAGACGTGGTCAGGTGGATAGCCGAGGTCGGGAGCCAGGTGGGTATCAGAGCAGACGTGGTCAGGTGGATAGCCGAGGTCGGGAGTCAGGTGGGTATCAGAGCAGACGTGGTCAGGTGGATAGCCGAGGTCGGGATCCAGGTGGGTATCACAGCAGACGTGGTCAGGTGGATAGCCGAGGTCGGGAGCCAGGTCGGTATCAGAGCAGACGTGGTCAGGTGGATAGCCGAGGTCGGGAGCCAGGTGGGTATCAGAGCAGACGTGGTCAGGTGGATAGCCGAGGTCGGGAGTCAGGTGGGTATCAGAGCAGACATGGTCAGGTGGATAGCCGAGGTCGGGAGCCAGGTGGGTATCAGAGCAGACTTGGTCAGGTGGATAGCCGAGGTTGGGAGCCAGGTGGGTATCAGAGCAGACGTGGTCAGGTGGATAACCGAGGTCGGGAGCCAGGTGGGTATCAGAGCAGACGTGGACAGGTGGGTAGCCGAGGTCGGGAGCCAGGTGGGTATCGGAGCAGGCGTAAAAATACCCCCCGGCCACTGTAATTCATGAGCCCGGTGCCTTGACGTATACTATGCATGAATCTATCCATTGCAAATAGTCGGTGGCGTGGAGAGAGGGGGCGGTGCAAAGGGACCCTTAATGGACAGGCCGCCACTGGTGATGGGGCACTATTCCTTCAACTAATACCAATGATGAGGCACTATTCCTCCAACTAAAACCAATGATGGGGCATTATTGCTAAAACTAATACCTATGATGGGGCACTATTTTGCCTCTACTGACCACAAGCGCTAGCTAATTGTTTTACTCCCTCTGACCACCAAGACTGAGGCATTATTTACTTCCATCGATGCCGGGACACTCCTATCGGCCACAATATGGCCCCCTAAAATCTGAAGGACAGTAAACTGACCCTTTGTTTAGAAAGTTTGGGGACCCCTGGCCTAGCAGAAACAGTTCCGCTTTAAGAGTTTACTGCTGCCCCTCATTAGTTTGGCATGTTTGCACTCCAGGTTTTTATTTTTCCGTATTTTATTGAAATCTTCCACATTTCTACGGTATATAAAATGGAATTTGAGTTATAATAAAATTCAATCTTAGAACAGCTCTATGTGGCGTATATAGGTGTACATAATAATATTATTTCAGATATCTATGCAGAACATGCCAACCGCAAGGAATCTGTATCTAAGAGAAATATTTGGAGCTGTTGCTATGTGTGACAGAGAGAAGAGTACGTGGTGCCCGCAGGCCGTGAGCAGCAGGTCGGAGAGACAACCAAATGTCACTTCCATTATCATCTTCCTGGTGAAGGAATCTACAGACGTCCCCCCCGACACTCTCATATGGAAATTTACATTTGTTTTTTACGGAACGTGATGGAGTATAAACATCACTGGAGACGAGTCTGGCAAAATATCCGATCCCACTCCCCCAACCCCACCAACCCCCCACTCCCCCAACCCCACCACACACACTCTTTATTATAGACATCTAACCCAAGCAGAGACTTTTGTGCTGGCATCTTTTCCATTGGTGTTTATCTTCCATCTAAATGGGACCTCTGATGATATTCTGCTGGTGGCCTCCCAATAACTCAATGATGTGTATTATATTATGTCTTTCCAAACTGAATGATGAGACTGGGCGCATAGGACAATGTATATAAATCAATATACGCTATGTTACCAAAAGTATTGGGACGCCTGCCTTTACACGCACATGAACTTTAATGGCATCCCAGTCTTAGTCCGTAGGGTTCAATATTGAGTTGGCCCACCCTTTGCAGCTATAACAGCTTCAACTCTTCTGGGAAGGCTGTCCACAAGGTTTAGGAGTGTGTCTATGGGAATGTTTGACCATTCTTCCAGAAGCATATTTGTGAGGTCAGGCACTGATGTTGGACGATAAGGCCTGACCTCACAGTCTCCACTTTAATTCATCCCAAAGGTGTTCTATCGAGTTCAGGTCAGGACTCTGTGCAGGCCAGACAAGTTCCTTCACCGCAAACTCGTTCATCCATGTCTATATGGACCTTGCTTTGTGCACTGGTCCAAATCATTTGGTGGAGGGGGGATTATGGTGTGGGGTTGTTTTTCAGGGGTTGGGCTTGGCCCCTTAGTTCCAGGGAAGGGAACTCTTAAGGTGTCAGCATACCAAGACATTTTGGACAATTTCATGCTCCCAATTTTGTGGGAACAGTTTGGGGACGGCCCCTTCCTGTTCCAACATGACTGCGCACCAGTGCACAAAGCAAGGCCCATAAAGACATGGATGAGCGAGTTTGGGGTGGAGGAACTTGACTGGCCTGCACAGAGTCCTGACCTCAACCCGATAAATCACCCCTGGGATGAATTAGAGTGGAGACAGCGAGCCAGGCCTTCTCATCCAACATCAGTGCCTGACCTCACAAATGCTTTTCTGGAAGAATGGTCAAACATTCCCATAGACACCCTCCTAAACCTTGTGGACGGCCTTCCCAGAAGAGTTGAAGCTGTTATAGCTGCAAAGGGCGGGCCAACTCAATATTGAACCCTACGGACTAATGCCCTGTACACACAAATCCATGGATTTTTTCCGACGGATGTTGGCTCAAACTTGTCTTGCATACACACGGTCACACAAAGTTGTCGGAAAATCCGATCGTTCTGAACGCGGTGACGTAAAACACGTACGTTGGGACTATAAACGGGGCAGTGGCCAATAGCTTTCATCTCTTTATTTATTCTGAGCATGCGTGGCACTTTGTCTGTCGGATTTGTGTACACATGATCGGAATTTCCGACAACGGATTTTGTTGTCGGAAAATTTTATAGCCTGCTCTCAAACTTTGTGAAAATGTGTGATGGAGCCTACACACGGTCGGAATTTCCAACAACAAGGTCCTATCACACATTTTCCGTCGGGAAATCCGACCGTGTGTACGGGGCATAAGACTGGGATGCCACTAAAGTTCAGGTGTGTGTAAAGGCAGGTGTCCCAATACTTTTGGTAACATAGTGTATGTACATCTCATAAATGTAATACATTGTGCCCAATCTTTTTTCTGTTTAACCACTTCCAGTCCGGGCTAGTTATGACATTCCTCTTCTACATGTATAAAACATTTTTTTTTTTTTTTGCTAGAAAACTACTTGGAACCCCCAAACATTATATATTTTTTAAGCAGAGGCCCTAGAGCAGTGATGGTGAACCTTGGCACCCCAGATGTTTTGGAACTACATTTCCCATGGTGCTCAACCACACTGCATGAGCATCATGGGAAATGTAGTTCCAAAACATCTGGAGTGCCAAGGTTTGCCACCTCTGCCCAAGAGAATAAAATGGTGGGTGTTGCATATTTTTATGTAACGCAAAATTTGCGCAACGGTTTTTCAAACTTAAAGTGGTGTTCCGGTCGAAATTATACTTTTTAAATAAAAATACCCCTATAATACACAAGCTTAATTTATTCTAGTAAAGTTCATCTGTAAACTAAGGTCTGTTTTGCTCGTTTATAGCAGTAGTTTGTTATTTTATAAACTTACAGCAGGCCGTGGCCATCTTAAGTGTGGGCATCTGAAGCCAGACTGTATTTCTTCCTGGATCTCATCCTTGCAGATTTCGCACATGCTCAGTGCAGCACAAGCAGTGTAATAGGTTTCAGGTCAGGTTTCCATAGCAACGGCAGTGTCAGAGGAAGTTGCCGCCCCTTCCCAGAAGGCATTGCAAACAGGAAATGATGCGATCGGCCATGGCCAGGGAGGAGGAAGTGAAAAATGAATACAGCAGATATACAGTAGGTGCTGAGAAAAAAAAGAAAAAAATATCCAATTCGTTTACAGTGCACAGTTTAGTGAGGGATGCTGAAGAGTTGTAAAAGTGGGTGGAACTCCACTTTAAATTTTTTGCAAAAAAATACCCTTTAACGGCTTCAATACCTGCCACTTTCACCCCCTTGCTACCCAGGGCAATCTGAATGACAATTGCGCGGTCATGCAACGCTCTACCCAAACAAAATTGTTATCATTTTTTTAAGACAGATAGAGCTTTCTTTTGGTTGTATTTAAAGGAGTTGTAAAGTCTTGATGTTTTGCAACCTTTTGTGCTGCAGCTGCCCCCCAGAGCCCCCCTTTTACTTACCTGAACCCGATCTTTCCAGCAACAAGAACGAGCCCAGCATCTCCAGCCGCTGTCTCGGGTCCTCATTGGATAGATTGATAGCAACAGGAGCCATTGGCTCCCGCTGCTGTCAATCAAATCCAGTGACACGGGAGCCGGGGGCGGGTCCGAGTCCCGCTGTCTGTGTCAATAGACGCAGCAGCAGGACTCGGGAGTGCGCCCACACGAGTGCCCCCTTGGAATGCGGCTCTCAGTGGGGGCACTCGATGAGGAGGAGCCAGGGGCGCCGCCGGGGGGACCCCAGAAGAGGAGGATCGGGGCTGCTCTGTGCAAAACCCTTACACAGAGCAGGTTAGTATAACATGTTTGTGATTTAAAAAATATAAAACAAACCTTTACAATCACTTTAATTACCACTGGTGTTTTTGTTTTTTTGCTAAACAAACAAAAACATGCATTTCCAGACACACAGAGTCAAGAAGCAATCCTTGCACTTTGTTCTAATTTTTATTTTATTTATGGGAATAGAACTTGGGGGTGCATATGGAATGCCCACTTGATTTAGGAAACATTGGTAGGGACTTAACTATATACACTCTAATATATACAATCTCTTCTTCTCAACCTCCAGCACATACACTTGCTTACAGACTATCCCTCCCAGGACCAGCTAGCACAGATGTGGGGACCTGACACTGGCTCTGTCAGACCCAAAGCAAATGCCCTTTGCAGGCAAGGACCGCGGGCCCCTATAGTGTAGGAAAAAACAAACAAAAAACATGGTAGTCTATAGTGCTAGCTGTCCTACATGTGGCTACTGCTCCCAGTACCACCTCTTCAGGCCCTGCCAGCCCTCTTGGCTGCAGCTGTCCCTTTTCACTGCCCGTGCCACCACAGTCCTCCTGACTAGGGTTGCCACCTCTCCGGGATTCACCCGGACAGTTCGGGTTTGGAAACATGTGTCCGGGTTTCAAACTGCCTGAAACCAGGACACATTATTCAGTCCGGACTATGGGATGGGTTTCCAGCAGGGTTGCTGGCTGCAGTTGTCTAAGCCGAGAGTGTCTGTTACACACTCTTTCGCACTACCCAAAGCCATCACTAACAACCCCCCCACACACACACGCAGATGGGAGAAGAGAGAGAGGGCTTGATCTGCTCCTCTTCCTCTCACCCCTACCCCTCTTTATCATCCATCCCTGTCTGTGACTAAAGTCTCCCCGCTTTTCTCTCCTGCCTCTGAGTGAGTACACTAAGGTAAATCAGGGTTCTCAGAGCACCCCTTACATCAGAGTTCCCTTTTACACCAGAAGCCACAGTGTTCCCCCTTACATCAGAGTCCTCACCGTACATCAGAGTTCTCAGTGTTTCCCCTTCAATCAGGGTTCCCAGAGCATCCCTTACATCAGAGTCTGCAGAGTCCCCCCTTACTGTTTAAGGGAACTCTGCGAGTTCAGATATAAAAGGGGAACTCTGTGGACTCTGATGTAAAGGGGGACTCTTGTGATTAACTTTATATGATTAAAAATGTTATTTAATTGCAAAATATATGTATAGTTTATACTATAATAAAAAAAATTGCTGTGCACCGCTAAAGTGTTGAGGTTTGACTTGAAGAAAAGGTGGCGACCCTACTCCTGACTGGCTCTGCACCCATCCCAGACTGCTCCATCCCAGTCCTCTCAGGTGTGCCTCCCAGTCCTCCTGACTGTGTGTCACTCACCAGCCCCTTTGTCTGCTCCTGTTGCTCCTGAAGACTTGCCTGGCAGTGTTTTCCCGCTGTCCTCCTTGCTCCTAGTGTCTCTTGTCCAGGACACCTCCGTGGTTTTAGGAAGGTCCTGTCCACACCCGAGCCCAGACCCAAGGTCACCCCCCCCCCCCCCAAACCGGGGAGCTCCCTCAAAGGCCACGACAGCCTAACAGTCCATCTCCAGCTTCCACCCGAACAACTCCTCCCCAGAGTATTTGAGGGGGCCTGTCCCCTGCCAACCCAAGCTGGGGATTGGTCAGGGCCCTCCAGGCAGCTCCATCTTACTTCCCCTTCCAACTTTCTAGAATGTTCCAGCACATTCTAGTAATAGGGGGGTGGTCTCAGTGATGCTACCTGTGAATCATCCAGTTCTCCCTGGATTTCTGCCCAACCCAGGAAAAAAAAACACAGGCAGGCTTGGCTACCAGCCAAGCCTGCACAAATGTACCTACACTATACACAAAAAGAAACCTATCTACGATTCTAGCACTAGAGGGTGCTACATCGGCTTTTTTTTTTATCTTTCTTTTTTCCTGAATTAGGTTTGGTCCTGCCTCCAATGCACCTAGGTCAATGACGTGTGCCTGCTGTATCCTAGGAGGAGGCCTTAGTGTTTAATTCACAGAGGAGCAGTGGCATGCTCCTGGAGTCACATCATTGGGGGGCCTGCTGGCTGAATCCTGAAGAGCCAGCAGGTTTTCTGATGATGTCACACACAACCATGTGACAGGACAACACTGGGTGGGTGAGTGTACTGTAGCGGCTGTGCCTCCTGGCATATGTACGTCACATATCCCAGGAGGCCTTAGTCTTTTATTCACAGAGGAGGAGGGGAAACCCCAGGACCCGGAAGAACCAGCGGGCTTCCTGATGATGTCATAAACAAACATGACAGTGTGGGACCCGAGTGGCGGATGCTGAGAAGAGGATCTCGGCAGGACAACTCTGGATCTACTAAGTGGGTGAGTGTACTGTGCCCGCTCTGCTTCCTGGGATATGTATGTCACTTATCCTAAAAGGCCTTAGTGTCTACTTCACAGAGCAAGAGGGGGGCAGGCCTAGCGACGCATCATCGGGAGGCACACCGACTGAACCCCAGCCGGCGGGCTTTCCTGATAACGTCACACACAAACATGGTGTCAAGGGACCCAAGCGGCGGATGTTGAGAAGAAGATTCTAGCAGGACAATGCTGCATCCGTTGGCTGGGCAAGTATGTGAACTGTAAAGAACCGATGTAGCACCCTGGGGTTTAGTCAGGGAGCTCCTCACAAATTTACTTGCCAAGGATAGTCATCTTGGTCGATTGATAGAGATCTATTGATTTCTTCTTAAGTTTAGCCTTGTTGCACTTTTCTCTTCTACCACTAGGTGGCTGGGAGCTTGGTGGTACTAGATATGAGAACGGCAACCCAAGGTCAGATTATAGGTATATGGGGTATCTCAGCCAATGGGCAGGGGGTTTCTTGAACCCCTTGGCCTGCTGGGGGAAGCTATATATTCGTGTGAGGTCAGGTGATCGGTGTTCTGTGCCACCTGGACGGCGGAGGAGACGCTTGCAGGGCAGCCTTGTAGGTCAAGCCAGGAACCTCCCCAGTCAGCAGGGGTGAAGTTCGAGAAGTATCTGGAGTGCCAAGCTTGGGACCCAGCAGGGAAGAGGGGGGTGATGCTTGAGGGAGATACCACAACCAACTCTGGAGCTCAAAGGATTCAGAGTCAGTGAATCAGAGGGTCTAGTGAGAGACCGGGAGCTCAGTGTTGTAGAACTACAAGAGGCAGTTTTAGTGAAGCTGAAAGAACTGTTACGTTTGAGTTGGGAACTGTTAAAGGTCTGTTGCCATAGGAGACAGTATTCCTGCATGTGCAGGAGTGGCGCCTTGCTGGGGGGCCTTTCCCTGCACGGCTGTCCTCCTATTAAAGTCTCGGAGTCTGCCAATTGAATCTATATAGGGTGTCCTGGCCCTAACCCTCTTTCCCCCCAAAAATACAAAAAGGACTGTCAAAAGAAATAAAACCTCTTGTACATCCAGGAAGTGTCTGGCGCCCAATGACTTTCACCACCTTTGCACCCACTATGCCTCACAGCCCACCACATATTGAAGGATGTCAGCAATCTTTGGCTTCGTTAGAATGGACAAGGCCGGAGACCTTGCTACACCAGCAACAGGGTAAGCGGGGGTTAAAAAAAAAAGGGTGGTGAGAAGGTGAAAATCCGCTTTAAAGCGTTAGTAAATCTTGCCCCCCCCCCCCTGCGGGTTTATGCTACCGCCACCAGGGCCATCTTCATCCAGTCTTCCTTTCAGGTTTTGAAGGCTGAATGTTGGCAATTAGACCCAGCTGGCCTTCAGAGCAGTGTTAATTTCGTCGACTAAAACGACTAAAACATTTTCGTCGACTAAATGAATACTATTTTAGTCGACTAAAATACGACTAAAACCAAAACAATTGAGATGACTAAAATACAACTAAAACTAAAAGGGCATTTTAGTCAAAAGACTAAAATGGGACTAAAACTAAATTGAAATTTGACTTCAAAATTAACACTGGTCTGTAGTGCATGTTCATACCTCAATGCCATAAATAATAACATATTAGATTTTTCACTCATAATGAGTTTGGAAATTGTAGAGAAATGTTTAACTAATGCATCACAATTTAATTACACCCATTCGATTTTAGACGACTAAAATGAGTTTTAGTCGACTAAAATGTACTGGAGATTTAGTCGACTAAATACGACTAAAACTAAAACTATTGCCGAAGACTAAAATGAGACTAAAACTAAAATGCCATTTCAGTCCCAAGACTAATGCCCCGTACACACGATCGTAATTTCCGTCAGAAAAACCTTGGATGGTTTTTCCCACGGAATTCCGCTCAAGCTCGCCTTGCATACACACGGTCACACAAAAGTTCTCTGAACTTACGACCGTCAAGAACGCGGTGACGTACAACACTACGACGAGCCGAGAAAATGAAGTTCAATGCTTCCGAGCATGCGTCAAATTGGTTCCGAGCATGCGTAGGAATTTTGCACGTCAGAAGTGCTACAGACGATCGGAATTTCTGATAGGAACTTTTTCCATCGGAAAAATAGAGAACATGCTCTCAATCTTTTGCTGGTGGAAATTCCTTTAGCAAAAGTCCGATGGAGCGTACACACGGTCGGAATTTCCGACCAAAAGCTCACATCGGACTTTTGCTGGCGGAATTTCCGATCGTGTGTACGGGGCATAAGACTAAAACTAATTCGAAATTTGCTGTCAAAATTAACCACTTCAGCCCCGGAAGATTTGGCTGCTCAATGACCAGGCCATTTTTTGCCATTCGGCACGACGTCGCTTTAACTGCGCGGTCGTGCGACGTTGCACCCAAACAAAATTGACGTCCTTTTTTCCCCACAAATAGAGCTTTCTTTTGGTGGTATTTGATCACCTCTGCGGTTTTTATTTTTTGCGCTATAAACAAAAGAAGAGCGACAATTTTGGAAAAAAACACAATATCTTACTTTTTTCTCTAATAAATATCCCAATTTTTAAAAAAATAAATACATTTTTTTTCTCAGTTTAGACCGATATGTATTCTTCTACATGTTTTTGGTAAAAAAAAAAATCGCAATAAGCGTATATTGATTGGTTTGCGCAAAAGTTATAGCGCCTACAAAATAGGGGATAGATTTATGGCATTTTTATTATTATTATTTTTTTTACTAGTAATGGCGGTGATCTGCCATTTTTATCGGGACTGGGATATTGCGGCGGACACATCAAACACTTTTGGCACATTTTTTGGGGCCATTGACAATTATACAGCGATCAGTGATATAAAAATACACTGATTACTGTATAAATGTCACTGGCAGGGAAGGGAGTTATACTAGGGGGCGATCAAGGGGTTAAAGTGTAAGTAAACCCCCCTATCATTTTCAGCCAAGGAAGCTGCCATCTTTGCCTTAGTTTAATCTATAACTGCCATGATGCTGCACATGTGATCAGTTTAGACACCAGCCATTGGATGGCTTGACAGTTTGGTTGAGAGCACAACCAATGGGAGTGTTACATTTCCGGCACGTGCCGGAAATTAAACTGTTTTATGAATGGGTTTACTTACGCTTTAAGTGTGTTCCCTCACTATGTTCTAACATGGGGGGGTGGGACTAACTAGGAGAGATGACAGATCGGTGTTCATAATCAGTATGGACACACGATCAGTCTCTTCTCCCCTGAGAGAACTGGGATCCGTGTGTTTACACACACACAGATCCTGGTTCTCGCTCTGTCACGAACGATCGCAGGTGCATGGCGGTCATCGCGCCCCCGCTGGGCACTCGCATCGGCTCCGGCGGCCCCCCTAGTGGCCAAAAGGCAAAGCGACGTAAAACTGCGGTGGCTGGTCCGGAAGCGGTTAACACTGCTTCAGAGTTGGTTTGATATCATGGAACCAGGGATGGAAAATAACTGTTTTGTTGATAGACAGAATTGAAAGGCTGGGGCGGAAAAGACGTGAGATTCCAGTGCCCACCCAAAACATGGCAACGGCAAATGGAAAAGGCCAAGGAAGATACAAAGGATCTGAAAGTGGTTTCGACAAGAAGATTCGAGATCCTGGCATCTCTCAGCCGTGTATTCAGGGCTACTCCTGCATTAAGCGAACGTTTGGCAGACAGAACTGCTAGGAGTGAACTTATTTGCACAAATTGTTGTAAAATATTCATTATCATGTATATTTTTTTACTCCGTCTGTGAAACATGAAGACTTTTTCTTTTTTCAAATTCACATTTGGATGTTTTAAAAGTTGCTGCCAACCAAGCATGGATGCCAGCCTGGGAAGACTCACAATGAGTAATGAGGCTCAATGGAAGGAAACTTTGAAAATCCAGGACCATGGATGGAACATTGATGGGTAGAGGTCATCTATGCTCTCCAAATACTTTACTTAAAGTGGTGTTCCGGCCAAAATGATACTTTTTAAATAAAAATACCCCTATATACACAAGCTTAATGTATTCTAGTAAAGTTAGTCTGTAAACTGAGGTCTGTTTTGTTAGTTTATAGCAGTAGTTTGTTATTTTATAAACTTGCAGCAGGCCGTGGCCATCTTAAGTGTGGGCATCTGAAGCCAGGCTGTATTTCTTCCTGGATCTCATCCTTGCAGATCTCGCACATGCTCAGTACAGCACAAGCAGTGTAATAGGTTTCAGGTCAGGTTTCCATAGCAACGGCGGTGTCAGAGGAAGTTGCCGCCTCTTCCCAGAAGGCATTGCAAACAGGAAATGATGTGATGGGCCGCGGCCAGGGAGGAGGAAGTGAAAAATGAATACAGCAGATATACAGTTGGTGCCGAGAATTTTTTTTTAAATATCCAATTCGTTTACATTGCACAGTTTAGTGAGGGATGCTGAAGAGTTGTAAAAGTGGGTGGAACTCCACTTTAAATTATAACTAAAGCATAGCTCCCAACTGTCCCTGATTTCGAGGGACTGTCCCTCATTTGGAGTGATGTCCCTCTGTCCCTCATTCCTCCTCATCTGTCCCTCATTTTGGTCTGATCTATATAGTTGTATATAAAATGCACTTTTTTTCTTTCAAAAAGTGTTTCCCAGTGCTAAACCTTTCATCCAAATTCTAAATTGCTGCATTTTCAAATTTTAAAAGCCAATATAAAGGAATAGTAGTGGTTAAAAAAAGCCCTTGTGGATTTAATTAACTTTTTTTGGGGTTAATTCTCCTTTAACCGCTTCCCGACCAGCGCACGCCGATATACGTCGGGAGAATGGCAGCGGTGGGCAAAAGGGTGTACAGGTATGTCCCCTTTAAGAAGAGGTGCTGCAGGCGCGCGCGCCGACGGCCGTGCACGCTCGCTGCGTTCTCCGTGACCGCTGGTCCTGCGGACTCGATGTCCGCCGGGTGCCCACGGTCGTGTCACGGAAGGGTAGAATGGGGAGATGCTTTTGTAAACAAAGCATTTCCCAGTTCTGCCTAGTGACAGGATAGAGATCACTGCTCTCTGTCTTCGAGAGCAGTGATCGCTGTCATGTGTGTTGTAGCCCCTCCCCCCCACAGTTAGAATCACTCCCTACGACACACTTAACCCCTTCATCGCCCCCTAGTGGTTAACCCCTTCACTGCCAAAAAAAGTTTTGCCTACAGTTCTACTTTAATACTTTTGTTGTGATTATCCTGCAATGTCTGTCTGTAGTTGGTTCCAAATGTCCACTACAGGAATGGGTATTTTGTTAGGAATTTAATCTTTCCTTTTTGGTGGATTATATAGCACCCCCTAAAGGTATTCGCAAGGTGACATGGCTGCTGTCAGTGGGAGCTAGTGGCTGGACAGTTTGGAAAAACTACCCTGATGCCAATTGCTTACCCTGTAATAATCTGACTTAAGCCAGCCATAGATGGATCGAATCTTTAGCAGGGACCGGCTGAGATTTGATCCATCTATGGGCAGGCTGGTTGTACTGAAGTCAATCCATCGATGAACTTCAGTACGGCCAGCCTGTCGCATTTTTAGCATGCAATCACTGCCGGCGGCCACAGCGCCAGTGATCATTGTGTTCTGCCTGCAGGGGTGTTTCACTGTGCCTCATGACCCCCCCCACTGGCAGAACATATTAGTGGCGTGGGAGGGATTCCTTCCTGACTGTTGATGGGGAAATCAAGCAATTTTCTTTCCTTCCACCCGTAGTGGAAGGAAAGAAAATTGTATAATATATGGCTTGCTTAAGGCTTCATTATTATGTGTGGCTACCCCAACCACCAACTGCTTGCCTGAACCTGAGCATGCAGCCACTTAGGGCTGTACACATAACACTGTCATAGAAAAAAATGAAAGAGCATGTTGCATTTGGGGGCATTAGCAATGCAAATGCAACCAATGCAGGTCTATGGACCCTGCCACAACTGCATACAATGTGCCATGGTAGTGTGGCAACTACTGGGTTAAGTCAGACGACAAGGAGGCAACATAATGCCTCCTCACTGTCACCTCTCTCTCTCTCTTCCCCCCTCTCTCTCCCTCTTCTCTCCCTCTCTCTCTCTCTCTCCCCTCTCTCTCTTCTCTCTCCTTCCCCCCTCTCTCTCCCTTCCTCTCTCTCTCCCTCCTCTCTCTCTTCTCTCTCCCTCCTTTCTCTCCTCCCTCCTTTCTCTCCCCCCTCTCTCCCCCCCTCCTCTCTCTTCTCCCCCCCTCTCTCTTCCCTCTCCTGTCTCTCTCTCCCCTCTCTCTCCCCCTCCTCTCTCTTCTTTCCCCCCTCTCTCTCTTCTCTCTCCTGTCTCTCTCTCCCCACTTTCTCTCTCTCTCTGCCCCTCTCTCTCTCCCCTCCCTCTTCTCTCTCCCTCTTCTCTCTCCCTCCTCTCTCTCCCTCGTCTCTCTCTCTCTCCCCCTCCTTGCTCTCCTCCCTCTCTCCCCCCCTCTTCTCTCTCCCTCGTCTCTCTCTCTCCCCCTCCTCTCTCCTTCCCCTCTCTCTCGCCCCCCCTCTCTCCCCCTCCTCTCTCTCTTCCCCTCTCTCTCTCCATCTTCTCTCCCCCCCCCTCTCTCTCTCTCTCTCTCTCTCTCTCCCCTCTCTCTCTTCTCTCCCTTCCTCTCTCTCTCCCTCCTCTCTCTCTCCCCCCTCATTCTCTCCCCTCTCATTCTCTCCCCTCTCTCTCTTCTCTCTCCTCTCTCTCCCTCCTTTCTCTCCTCCCTCTCTCTCCCCTCCTCTCTCTTCTTCCCCCCTCTCTCTCTTCTCTCTCCTGTCTCTCTCTCCCCCTCCTCTCTCTTCTTTCCCCCCCTCTCTCTCTCCTGTCTCTCTCTCCCCCCTTTCTCTCTCTCTCTGCCCCTCTCTCTCTCCCCTCTCTCTTCTCTCCCTCGTCTCTCTCTCTCCCCCTCCATACTCTCCTCCCTCTCCCCCCCTCTTCTCTTTCCCTCGTCTCTCTCTCTCCCCCTCCTCTCTCTCCTTCCCCCCTCTCTCTCCCTTCCTCTCTCGCTCCCTCCTCTCCCCCCCATTCTCTCCCCTCTCTCTCTCCCTCCTTTCTCTCCTCCCTCTCTGTCCCCCTTCCCTCTCTTCTCCCCCCCTCTCTCTCTCTCTCTCCCTCCTCTCTCTCCCTCCTTTCTCACCTCCCTCTCTCTCCCCCTTCCCTCTCTTCTCCCCCCCTCTCTCTCTCTCTCTCCGCCTTCTCTCTCTCCCTCCTCTCTCTTCTCCCCCCCTCTCTCTCTTCTCTCTCCCGTCTCTCTCTTCCCCCTCTCTCTCCTCTCTCTCTGTCCCCCCTCTCTCTCCTTTCTCTTCTCTCTCCCTCCACTCTCTCCCTCCTCTCTCTCCTCTCTCTCTCTGCCCCCCCTCTCTCTCCTTTCTCTTCTCTCTCCCTCGTCTCTCTCTCTCCCCCTCCTCTCTCTCCTCCTTCTCTCTCGCCCTCCTCTCTCTCCCTCGTCTCTCTCTCTCCCCCTCCTCTCTCTCCTTCCCCCCTCTCTCTCTCCTCTCTCTCCTTCCTCTCTCTCTCACCCCTCTTTCTCCCTCCTCTCTCTCTCTCTCTCTCTCCCCTCTCCCTGCTCTCTTTCTCGCTCCCTCACCCCTTTTTCTTCCTCTCTCTCTTTTGTTCTCTCTCCCTCCCCTCTCTCTCTCCACCCCTCTCTCGCCCTCCTTTCTCTCCCTCTCCCTCCTCTCTCTCCCTCCTCTCCCTCCCTCCTCTCTCTCTCTCTCTCCCTCCTCTCCCTCCCTCCTCTCTCTCCCTCCTCTCCCTCCCTCCTCCTCTCTCTCTCTCTCTCTCTCGCTCCTCTTTCTCCTCTCTCTCTCCCCCTCTCTCCTCTCTCACTCTCTTGTGCACTCTCTTTCTCCTCTCTCACTCTTTCCCTCTCTCTCCCCCTCTTCTCTCTCCCCCTCTCTCCTCTCCCTCCCTCCCCCACTCTCTCTCTCCCCCTCCCCCCTTCTCTCTCCTCTCTTGCTCTCCCCTCTCGCTCCCTCTCTCCTCTCCCCCCCCCCCTCTCTCCCTCTCTTTTTTGCTCACACACAAACACACTCGTTTTTCTTCTTGAATCAAAGTCCAGGATTCCGGTATGATACGGTTCACAGGCCGTGTAAATAATCAACATCCTCCCCGGGTTTGCTTTCAATAACAACATAACCTGCGGATAGAACGCTACACATTACCAGATCGAGGAACTCCGCGTGATCGCTGACTTTACAAACACATTAAAATGTACGAGTGGCCTATTAATTTCTTCCTAAACCACTGCACTAAACCCCCGGAACACAGAGGAAGGACGATCGTACGAAGCAATATTTCCAACAGAAACCCTCAAAACGACTTTTAGGGCCCATTCACATCTTTGTACTGCAGTAACACACAGCGCTGAGTTCACAAAAAATGGGCCACATCAGATTTTCGACAGGTTAGGATGCATCAGCAGGCCATTCATTTCAATGGGCAGGAGAAAATATCCAGCTGCAGATCATTGAATATTAGAGCCCATTCACATGCACAGCAGCTCTGCAATTTGAGAAGGTGTGTAGGTGATAAGGCGCCTCCTTACTGCATGATTTAACCCTATAGCACCACCGAGCCGCATCGCATGAAGTTGCAACAGGGCCTCACAGACTTGCATGGGTCTTGTTTGGTGGCGGTAACACCTGCCAAAAGCAACATGCTTGTAGGCAGGTGCAGTCTGCTTTCTCCACTGCAAGTGGTGCTCAACCTCAGGGGCATTGCAGAGGGAGTCAAGAGGAACTCTATGGTTCTCTATGGTTTCCTGGGTCACAGGGGGTAGCTGTATGATTGGATGCTGGCACCCCATGGGATTCTGTCAGCCATCTTGGGTCAGGCAGAGTCTATACTGGCTCCTTTGTTTGGGTGCACTGCGTGTCTGGCTAGCTTTTAGCCATAATGTTCTAGTATGCACAATGTATTAGCACATTATGGTAGACTTACCTGGCTAATGATCCCCTCCAGCACCACTTTGACAGCACACCCATCAGACACAGGCGCTGCCATTTTCTCTTGGTTTTCCTTCTTGGTTCTGACTCTTTAGCTGATTGGTCTACTGGGCCATGATGGCGTCACTCTTGCGCATGCACCTTAGGAGCAGTGCCGTATTTTGGCCTAGGGCGGCACAAGAGCCGCCCCCCCATGAAAAAAAAGCCCCCGCACCCTCCTCCTGGCTCCCACACGCTGGGCCGCCATCAGGGGAGTATATCTTAATCAAGTGGCACTGGCATCGCTATGGGGGTGTGGGTGGGTGGGGGGCAGACCACACCGGGTGACACCAGGAAGCCATAGTAGTGGGTGCCGTCACCCCCCCTCCCCCGGCAAAGCAGTGTTGTCTTTCCCTGCTCTGTTTGCCAGCAGCGCTGTGATAGGGAGAGGAGAGCTGCACAGCGTCTGTGTATCTCCCCTGCTCCCCCCCCCCCCCGCTCACCCCTGCTTGCCCCCTCCCCTTTCTCCTGCCAGCTGAACAGGAGAAGAGAGAGAGCGGCACCAAGCATGTCCCTGCGAAGCCACCCGGCTTCCTGCCCGCTCTGATTCCCTCCCCATTTGCCACAGCAGAGGGCCAATCAGAAGACACTGGGGGGGGGGGGATCATGGGAAATGTAATCCCAGAAGATTGGCCTCCCAAGTGTATCTACGGACAGGAGGCTACAGTCCCCCAGCATACATGCACTCTGGAGGGGGGAGAGAGAGAACCTGGAACCCGGCAAAAAGCAGAGTGCTTTAGGAGAAGAGAAAAAGAGAGGACTGTGTAGGGGAAAGCAAGAGAGAGAGCCATGCTGTATCTGCACCACTAGAGAGCCATGCTGTATCTGAACCACTAGAGAGCTATGCTGCACCTGCATCACCAAAGAGGGAGCCACACTGTACCCGCACCACCAAAGGGGTAGAAAGAGAGAGCCACTGCCAGGGTAAAGACATGCTACACTACTGACTAGAGTCGGCCTGGGCAAACCAGAGTGAGCGAACGTCCAGACAGAGGGATCACTGTTGTAGATTCGCTGGGTCTGGCAAGAGGGCCTGTTGGCCATTATCCATTACTTAGCCCAGAGACTGGGCCACTAGGAAGTGCCTAACCTGCTATCCTCCACGTCCCTCTCTGTCCTCTTCCCACAGCGTCCCTCTGTCTTCCTCCCATGAAGATGACAGGGCGGGTCTTAAAAAGGAATGGGTGTGGCCTTGACAGGAAGGGGTGGGTCAAATTTAAATTAGGGGGTGCGCAAGTTTAGTCAGGCCTAGGGCAGCACAAAACCCAAATACACCACTGCATAGGAGTCACATTGTCATGGCACAGAGCTGTGTTGTAAATGTATGCTGAGCTGTGCACTCCCTCTCTCTCCTCTTTCTTCCTCTCTCTCCTGTTTCTCCCTCTTTTTCCCTCCCTCTCTCCCTCCCCCCTCTCTCTCTGTTCTCTCCTCTCTCCTCTATCTCTCCCTCACTCCTCTCCCCTCTCTCTCCCTCTCCTCTCCCCCTCTCTCTCCCCCTCCCTCCTCTCTATCTCCTCTCCTCCTCACTCTCCCCCTCCTTCCTCTCTCTCTCCTCTCCCCCTCTCTCTTCCCCTCCTTCCTCTCTCTCTCCCCTTCTCTCCTCTCCCCCCTCTTTTTCCCTCTCCCCTCTCTCTCCCCTTCCCTCCTCTCCCCCCTCTCACTCCCCCTCTCTCCTCTCTCTCTCCTCTCCCCCCTCTCTCTTCTCTCCCCTTCTCTCCTCTCCCCCCTCTCTCTCCCTCTCCCCTTCTCTCCTCTCCCCCCTCCTTCCTCCCTCTCCCCCTCCCTCCTCTCTCTCCCCCCTCTCACTGCCCCTCCCTCCTCTCTCTCTCCTCTCCCCTTCTCTCCTCTCCCCCCTCTCTCTCCCTCTCCCCTTCTCTCCTCTCCCCCCTCTCTCTCCCTCTCCCCTTCTCTCCTCTCCCCCCTCTCTCTCCCTCTCCCCTTCTCTCCTCTCCCCCCTCCTCCTCCCTCCCCCCCCCTCCTCTCTCTCTCTCCTCTCTCTCCCTCTCCCCTCTCTCTCCCCCTCCCTCTCTCTCCCTCCCTCCTCTCTCTCTCCCCCTACCTCCTCTCTCTCTCCCCTCTCTCCCTCTCTCTCCCCTTCCCTCCTCTCCCCCTCCCTCTTCTCTCTCTCTCCTCTCCCCTCTCTCCCCTTTCCCCTCTCTCTCTCCCCTCTCCCCTCTCTCTCCCCTTCCCTCCTCTCCCCTCTCTCTGCCCTTCCCTCCTCCCCCCTCCCTCCTCTCTCTCTCCTCTCCCCTCTCTCTCCCCTTCTCTCCTCTCCCCCTCCCTCTTCTCTCTCTCTCCTCTCCCCTCTCTCTCCCCTTCCCTCCTCTCCCCCTCCCTCCCTCTTCTCTCTCTCTCCTCTCCCCTCTCTCTCTCCCCTTTCCCCTCTCTCTCTCCCCTCTCCCTCCCATCTCTCTCCCTCTCCCCTCTCTCTCCCCTTCCCTCCTCTCCCCCTCCCTCCTCTCTCTCCTCTCCCCTCTCTCTCCCTCTCCCCTTCTCTCCTCTCCCCCCCCTCTCTCCCTCTCCTCTTCTCTCCTCTCCCCCCTCTCTCTCCCTCTCTCCCCTCTCTCTCTCACACACATACACATGCTGAGCTGTGCATGCGCGGCTTATTGTGCACAAACACTGACAGGCAGGGAAGAGGGTTTATGATAGAAGGGACCAATAGCGTTTCTTCTATCATCAAAATCCTACCTATCAATGTTTTTTTATTTTTATTTATTTACATGTAGCACCCTGGTGTTTAGGCAGGGAGCTCCTCACAAATTTACCTGCCAGGAGTAGTTATCCTGGTTGATTGTTATTGATCTATTGATTCCTCCCTAAGTTTGGCCTTGTTGCACTTGTGTCTACTACCACTAGGTGGCCGGGTACTTGGTGGTACTAGATATGAGAAGGGCAACACAAGGTCAAGTTATGGGTATGTGGGGTATCTCAGCTAATGGGCAAGGGTTTCTTTGAATCCCATGGCCTGCTGGGAGCGCCTATATATTTGGGTGGAGTCAGGTGATCTGTGTCACCTGGATGGCTGTCAGGGTGGACGTGTGTTGTATTGCACCGGGCTGCTAGGCCGGAGATTGGGCCTATCCTGGACACATCTGGCTGCTAGGCTGTCTGAGGGCCTATGCAGAAGCAAGAGAGCAGCGTAGAGTTGGAATTGCGGCTTGAAGTCCCACCAGAGTTGACGGTTCTGCCGGCCGGAGAACCTGTCGTGGTCGGAGCTAGAGGGGAAGCCGTCGCCACTAAGGGGCCAACCACCTTATCACCAGGGACCACAGTGAGTAACTGAAGCAAGTACTGGAGCAGTATTCTCCCCGAATGGGGACGGTGGATAATCTGGAAACTTCAGGCGGTGATCAAGTCAGGGACCCAACCAGCGGAGGTGACACTTGCAGAGCAGCCTTGTGTGTCAAGCCAGGGACCGAGCAGACCAGTGGGGTAAAGCTTGAGAAGTATCTGGAGTGCCAAGCTAGGGACCCAGCAGAGAGGCGGGGGTGGCACTTGAGGAAGATACCACCGTGAAGATTGGAGGAGCTCAAGGGGTTCGGTGGCAGTAAAACAGAGGGTCTAGTGAGAGAGCGCCAGCTCAGTGGGCTGATGAACTACAAGGAGAAGTTGTAGAGAAGGCAAAAGAACTGTTACCTTTGTGTTAGGAACTGTTAAAGACTGTTGCCATAGGAGACAGCATTCCTGCACGTGCAGATGTGGCTTCTTTCTGGAGGCCTTTCTCTGCACGGCTGTTTTCCTATTGAAGTCTCAGAGTCTGCTAATTGAACTTGCAAATACTTAAGGGTGTCCTGGCCCTAACCCTCTTCCCCCCAAAAGTTTGCAAGAGAAATAAACATCTCTTTTCCTTCAAGAAGTGTCTGGCGCCCAATAACTTTATCCACCTTGCACCCACTATGCCTCACAACCCACCATATACAGAAGTATGTCAGCTATCTCTGGCCCTGGAGGTTCTCATCAGACTGAAGGGGGCTGGAGACCTTGCTACATACACTTAAAAAATAAGATAGCAAATGGCCACACTTGTGTCATTTCAATAACGCTCTAAAAAAGTAACCAGTGCAATCTGCCAGGATTGGCGCTGTTTCCTCCCAACGTAAACCAGCAGTTGTGTGTTTAGTGCTGCTTGCTGGTGTGAAAGAGCCTTTAGAAAAGTTATTAAAATCCATCTCTGGCAATGTGAGGGTGACAACGCTTGCCTTTCTATGTCCTGCCATTGGTTACATCTATATGCTAATTCCCTCTAGTGTTCTCTAGAATTGTTACATTGTATCTCTACTTACAAAGACATGAATGTATGTCCTATGCTCTTCAGCTCCATCTAGTGGCCATAAAGTAGTAATTTACTACTGCCCATAATAAAAGACCATGCATTTGTAGCCATGCCCCCTTAGGGGTTGCTGAATATTGTGGTCCCTGCACAGCCCAGCATTCACCTCTCAGGCACTCAGAGACATAGAACAGTCCATAAGCTTTGTTTTGGTATTTTTTTTTTTTTGAGGGGATTTAACTTGGATGGGAATGGGAAATTATGGGATGCCCAGAAAGATTTAATGCAACTTGCTTGGGGCTTCTATATACTGTACATTCCTGTATATACACTCCAGTCTTCTCTCCAGCACAACTCTTGCTTAAAGCCCCGTACACACAATTGGGTTTTCTGACGGGAATTGTGTGACGACAGGCTGTTGGCGGAAAAATCCGACCGTGTGTAAGCTCCATCGGACAATTGTTGTCGGATTTTCCGCGTACAAATGTTGGATGGCAGGCTTTAAAATTTTCCGTGGACAAATGTGTCGGATTGTGTGTACACAAGTCCGTCGGACAAAAGTCCAAAGTACAAACACGCCATGCTCGGAAGCAAGGACGAGCCGGAATCGGTCGGTCTTGTAATGGAGAATTAACATTCGTGACACGGCAAATTTCGAAATGCAGCGCACAATTCTCTTCTTCTTTAATGGGATAATAATGAAGCTGCTTTGCTGGTGATACTGATATGCCCTGTACACACGATCGGACTTTCCGCCAACAAAACCGTGGATTTTTTTTTACGAAGGACTCAAACTTGTCTTCCATACACACGGTCGCACAAATGTTGGCCCAAAATTCCGAACGTGGGAACGCGGTGACGTACAAGACGTACGACGAGCCGAGAAAAAGGAAGTTCAATAGCCAGTGCGACCTCCTTCTGCTTGATTCCGAGCATGCGTGAACTATCGTGTGATGGACTTGTGTACACACGATCGGACTTTCCTACAACAAAGTGAAGTTGGCGGAAAATTGGAGAACCTGCTCTCAAACTTTTGTGGCCGGGAATTCCAACAGCAAATGTTTCGATGGAGACTACACACGGTCGGACTTTCCGACAACAAGTTCACATCAAACATTTCCCGTCGGTCCGACCGTGTGTACGCGGCAATGGAGTTATGGCAAACAAATTTTCAAAGGCTTTTTTTTTCTAGTGATATCAAGAATAATATTATTATGCTTGTTATTTTTATTATTTGGGCAAGTTACCACAACACCATTATCTCATAGTTTTCAAGATCAAAGATACAACTATGTTGGTGTCCCTTGTTAATTTTACATTGTATTTTGTAAAATGTAACTGCCGACTCCCAAACTGTCATTTGAAGTAAAACACACAGCCAAGTATTATTCTACACTATTTCTTTTATTGTGCATTAAAAAAAGAAAACAAATAAAATTAGACATGTTATCTGCCAATAGAACTTAACCAAAAAGTGCATTCTAGGCATCCAAAAATATAGAAAATATACCAAATCAGATTTGTTGCTAATGATAACTAACGACATCCCATTGGGACTCCCGCCTTTACACACACATGAACTTTAATGGCATCCCAGTCTAATGCCCCGTACACACGATCGGATTTTCCGACAACAAATGTTGGATGTGAGCTTGTTGGCGGAAAGTCCGACCGTGTGTACGCTCCACCGGACAATTGTCGGACTTTCCGCCAACATAGGCAGGTTCTCAAATTTTCCACCAACAAATTTTTGTTGTCGGACTTTCTGATCGCGTGTACACAAGTCCGTCGGACAAAAGTCCACGCATGCTCAGAATCAGAAGCGGTCGGTCTTGTAAACGAGCGTTCGTAATGGAGAATTAACATTCGTGACGCGGCAAATTATGAAATCTGGAAATGCAGCGCACAATTCTCTTCTTCTTTAATGGGATAATAATGAAGCTGCTTTGCTGGTGATACTGATGGAGTTATTGCAAACGGATTTTCAAAGGCTTTTTTTTTCCAAGTGATATCAAGAATAATAATAATAATAGCGCTAAATGAAAAACGCAAAAAGAAAAGCACGAATCAAAACTCTCCAAACTTCTACTAACATGAAATTAGCAGAAGGAGCCCAAAGGGTTGCGCTAAAGAGCTGAAAAACCACGTAGTACGTCACTACGTTTGTAAACGTTGGCCAACATTTGTGTGACCGTGTGTATGCAAGACAAGTTTGAGCCAACAACCTTCAAACAAAATTCCACGGTTTTGTTGTCGGAAAGTCCGATCGCGTGTACGGGGCATTAGTTTGTAGGGTTCAATATTGAGTTGGCTCCTCCCTTTGCAGCTATAACCGCTTCAACTCTTCTGGGAAGGCTGTCCACAAGGTTTAGGAGTGTGGCAGGGGTGTCCAAACTTTTTTCAAAGAGGGCCAGATTTCATGAAGTGAACATGCATGAGGGCCGACCATTTTGCCTGACTGTTTCTGAACCATTAAAATTAAATGCAAATTAAATATTTTATGCAAAATTTATTGCAAACGGAATACTATTCATTTCGTAACATTGTTGACAATATATGATGATATATAATATATATATCTTCTCTTCTCAGGGCAACAATGAGCTCAGGCGTGTCATGTAAAAAAAAAAAAAAAAAAAAATTATATATATATATATATATATATATATATATATATATATATATTATATATATATATATATATATATATATATATATATATCTCTTCTTTAGCCTCTGACCAATCCCCAAGCACCTCTCGGGGTAAGGATGAGCTTGAGTGTTATTTTTTTAAATAATAATCTTTTCTTTAGCCAGCCAAATCCACCAGCACCTCTCACTGTAAGGATGAGCTCAGGTGTTTTGTGTTATTTTTTTTAAATGATAATCTTTCCTTCAGCTGGCCTAATCCACCAGTGCCTCTCATTGACTGAAAGGAACAGTGTTCCGGTTTGATTTGGCCCCCGCTTGGAATTTACACATATATCCATCTTTGGCCCCCCAAGTATATCCACCTGTGGCCCCCAAGCTCGGCCGTGTTATGTTTTTTTTTTTGCTGTGAATGCATCTATCTTCTTTAGCTGAACAAATCCCCGAGCGCCGCGCTCATGGTTAGGGGGTGTGTGGCTGGGTGGGTTCAAAAGTCCATGTGCCCGAGCCCGCAAGGAAGCTGACAGCGCGCAGCGCCACCGCCAATCACAGGCCCTGTGACATCTCCCCGATCTCTGCATCTGCAGTACGCAGATGCAGAGATCGGGAATAGTCACAGTGCCTGTGATTGGCTCTGCACGCTGTCAGCTTCATAGCGGCTCGGGCACATGGACTTTTGAACACACCCAGCCACACACCCCCTAACAATGAGCGCGGCGCTCGGGGATTTGTTCAGCTAAAGAAGATAGATGCATTCACAGCAAAAAAAAAACATAACACGGCCGAGCTTGGGGGCCACAGGTGGATATACTTGGGGGGCCAAAGATGGATATATGTGTAAATTCCAAGTGGGGGCCAAATCAACCCGGAACGCGGGCCGCAAATGGCCCACGGGCCGGACTTTGGACATGCCTAGTCTATGGGAATGTTTGACCATTCTTCCAGAAGCTCATTTGTGAGGTCAGGCACTGATGTTGGAGGAGAAGGCCTGGAGGGCCGGTGAGTAACAGGCACAGTCGGGAGTATTGGGGAGGCACGCCTGAGTGGACTGGGGGTGTACAACCTGGGATGGGTGCAGAGCCAGCAGTAATGACTGTGATGTCACAGTAGTGAGTAGGGAGTAGTAGTCCACCATAGGTCAGCTAGCACACAAAGACTTATTTTGCTACATTAAAGGGACCCGCGGTCCCTGCCTGCAAATGACAATTTCTAGGGCCTGACTGAGTCAGTGTTGGGCCTAACCATGTGCTAGCTGTACCTGGAAGTGAATGCTGGGCAGGGTGACAGGTGGGCTACAACTTTCGGCAGCCCCACGGGGGTACCGCTGCATGTCTATGGAGACACACAGAGCAACTCGGGAGCTTGCCTACACCGGTGCCACCTCAGCACCTGGGTTGATGAGATGGCATATACAGGAGGGAGCAGTGGAGAGCACTGGCAGTCTACTGCCAAAGAAGAGGTAAGAGCTCTTTCCAATACCATTGCACAGAGCAATTTTCTTCTATCTTTTCATGTGACAACACTGAAGAAATGACACTTTGCTACAATGTAAAGTAGTGAGTGTACAGCTTGTATAACAGTGTAAATTTGCTGTCCCCTCAAAATAACTCAACACACAGCCAATTAGCCATTATTCCTCCCCGGTGTCATGTGACTTGTTAGTGTTACAAGGTCTCAGGTGTGAATGGGGAGCAGGTGTGTTAATTTTGGTGTTATCGCTCTCACTCTCTCATACTGGTCACTGGAAGTTCAACATGGCACCTCATGACAAAGAACTCTCTGAGGATCTGAAAAAAGAATTGTTGCTCTACATAAAGATGGCCTAGGCTATAAGAAGATTTCCAAGACCCTGAAACTGAGCTGCAGCACGGTGGCCAAGACCATACAGCATTTACCAGGACAGGTTCCACTCAGAACAGGCCTCGCCATGGTCCACCAAAGAAGTTGAGGTCACGTGCTCAGCGTCATATCCATAGGTTGTCTTTGGGAAATAGACATATGAGTGCTGCCAGCATTGCTGAAGAGGTTGAAGGGGTGGGGGGGTCAGCCTGTCAGTGCTCAGACCATACGCCGCACACTGCATCAAATTGGTCTGCATGGTTGTCGTCCCAGAAGGAAGCCTCTTCTAAAGATGATGCACAAGAAAGTCCGTAAACAGTTTGCTGAAGACAAGCAGACTAAGGACATGGATTACTGGAACCATGTCCTGTGGTCTGATGAGACCAAGATAAACTTATTTGGTTCAGATGGTGACAAGCGTGTGTGGGGGCAACCAGGTGAGGAGTACAAAGACAAGTGTGTCTTGCCTACAGTCAAGCATGGTGGTGGGAGTGTCATGGTCTGGGGCTGCATGAGTGCTGCCGGCACTGGGGAGCTACAGTTCATTGAGGGAACCATGAATGCCAACATGTACTGTGACATACTGAAGCAGAGCATGATCCCCTCCCTCCGGAGACTGGGCCGCAGGGCAGTATTCCAACACGATAATGACCCAAAACACACCTCCAAGACGACCACTGCCTTGCCCAAGAAGCTGAGGGTAAAGGTGATGGACTGGTCAAGCATGTCTCCAGACCTAAACCATATTGATCATCTGTGGGGCGTCCTCAAATGGAAGGTGGAGGATCGCAAGGTCTCTAACATCCACCAGCTCTGTGGTGTCATCATGGAGGAGGGGAAGAGGACTCCAGTGGCAACCTGTGAAGCTCTGGTGAACTCCATGCCCAAGAGGGTTAAGGCAGTGCTGGAAAATAATAGTGACCACACAAAATATTGACCCAATTTGGACATTTTCACTTAGGGGTGTACTGACTTTTGTTGCCAGCGGTTTAGACATTAATGGCTGTGTGTTGAGTTATTTTGAGGGGACAGCAAATTTACACTGTTATACAAGCTGTACACTCACTACTTTACATTGTAGCAAAGTGTCATTTCTTCAGTGTTGTCACATGAAAAGATAGAAGAAAATATTTACAGAAATGTGAGGGGTGTACTCACTTTTATGAGATACTGTAACTTCTTAAAAACAAGCCTTTAATATCACCTTTTAATGAAACCCCCCTACATCGAATGTTGTAGAATCTACAGAGATGGAGATTCAATCAGAAGGCACCAGAACCTTTAATTTTTCCACTGCTGACCACTCAGCAACGGCAGCCTTTATCTCTATAATGTTTCCTAATGTTCTACAGCGCGGCGTTCTGTCATCGCGAAGGGGGCGGGAATCGAACCCCGGCGACGGCTTAGCAAATGAACACACATTGACCTACTAACTTTGAAGTCGGTTTGTGCCGGAGAAATATAAATATTGAAAGTGCGTCTCCGGCAGACAGTTGAAGGGTTTCTCATACGGCGGCGCTTCTATTTCAGGATCCCCTGAAGGGTAGGATATTAAAATCAGGATCACTAAAATTTCCCTTTTATCCTTTTCCCTGCTGGAGGGCCTGAACCAGATTGCAGAGCGCTGGGCTTGCGGGCCCCTCCAGCAGCTGAAGTCTGCGCACAGAGCCGGCATTTTCTGGAGCTCACTAAGCGTCTTTCCAGGCCTCGGCCACCTTCGCCAAAAACATCTGCGGATTTAACGACCTCTCCTCGCACTTAACGGGGCACCTTTCCGAGCCCCCCCCTCCAGATCCACATTACACGTCAAGCGCAGACAATGGAACGGGGGTGTGGGTGGGGGTGGGTGGGGGGGATTTAGTAGGTGACGGCCTTTTCAGCGCACAACGCATTCCAGTCTCACAGCGGGCCCCCCCCGGGGCCCGAGGCCTCCGCGCCATCTGTCACACTAAACATGTGTTATTGGTGCAGCTTTACGTAAGGCTGTAGTAGAGGGACCAGAATCGGACTTCTGCAGTCTATACCTGGCACCCCCCATCCTCAACCTGGTTTGCATTATTCCTTCTTCATTACACCTGTTTGGTAAGTTACTTTGTGTCTCGTCATTCCACTGATTATTTGACCTCCGGAAGGTTTTACCCTCTTCATGACCAGGACATTTTTTTTTTTGCCATTCAGCTCTGCGCTACTTTAATTGCACGGTCATGCAACACTGTACCCAAAAGAAATTTGTATCATTTTTTTTTCCACACAAGTAGAGCTTTCTTTATGGACCTTGCCTGGCCTGGCTCCCAATCTCCGCTCTAATTCATCCCAAAGGTTTTCTATCGGGTTGAGGTCAGGACTCTGTGCAGGCCAGTCAAGTTCCTCCACCCCAAACTCGCTCATCCATATCTGTATGGACCTTGCTTTGTACACTGGTTCAAATCATTTGATAGAGGGGGGATTATGGTGTGGGGTTGTTTTTCAGGGGTTGGGCTTGGCCCCTTAGTTCCAGTGAAGGGAACTCTTAAGGCGTCAGCATACCAAGACATTTTGGACAATTTCATGCTTTGTGGGGACAGTTTGGGGATGGCCCCTTCCTGTTCCAACATAACCGAGCCCCAGTGCACAAAGCAAGGTCCATAAAGACATGGATGAGCGGGTTTGGGGTGGAAGAACTTGACTGGCCTGCACCTCAACCCGATAGAACACCTTTGGGATGAATTAGAGCGGAGACTGTGAGCCAGGCCTTCTCGTCCAACATCAGGGCCTGACCTCACAAATGCGCTTCTGGAAGAATGGTCGAACATTCCCATAGACACACTCCTAAACCTTGTGGACGGCCTTCCCAGAAGAGTTGAAGCTGTTATAGCTGCAAAGGGTGGGCAAACTCAATATTGAACCCTACGGACTAAGACTGGGATGCCACTAAAGTTCATGTGCGTGTAAAGGCAGGTGTCCCAATACTTTTGGTAATATAGTGTATACATGACTGACCCAAGCCGCCCCATCGCAGTAAATGTACTGCGACGGGCCAGCGAGTGGTTAAACAACCATAGACAAACTGCAATCATCAGTGTGTACAATGTAGGAATTACATGGAATTGTCCCTTTAACCACCTCAATACCGGGCACTTACACCCCCTTCCTGCCCAGGCCATTTTTCAGCTTTCAGCGCTGTCACACTTTGAATGACAATTGCGCGGTCATGCAACACTGTACCCATGTGAAATTTGTATCATTTTGTTCACAAAAATAGAGCTTTCTTTTGGTGGTATTTAACCACTGCTGGGATTTTTATTTTTTAATAAAAAAAAAAAAAAAAAAATTTTGAAAAAAAAAGTTTTTCTTAGTTTCTGTCAGTAAATTTTGTAAGTATTTTTTCTCCTTCACTGATGGGCGCAGATGAGGCTGCACTGATGGGGGGCACTGATGAGGTGGCACTTATAGGCACTGATTAGCTGGCACTGATAAGGAGGCATGAATATGCCGCATTTATGGGCATTGATAGGTGGCACTGATATGTAGCACTAATGAGCAACGATAGGCGGCACTGATGGGTGGCATTGCTGGGCACAGATGGGCGGCATTGGTGGGCACAGATAGGCCGCAGTGTTGGGCACAGATAGGTGGCATGGATAGGTGGCACTGATGGGCGGCACTGATGGGTGGCATTGATGGGCAACAGTTATGAGCATTGATGGGCACCAGTGATGGGCATTGATGGGCAGCACTGATAGCCAGCACTGACTGGCATCACTGATGGCCACTGATTCCTGGCACTTGTGGGCACTGATTCCTGGCACTTGTGGGCACTGATTGCTGGCACTTGTGGGCACTGATTGCTGGCACTTGTGGGCCCAGTTTGTTGACAATTGTGTGCACTGGTTGGCACTGATTGCTGGCAGTGGTGGGCACACATTTTTGGGACTAGTGGCACTTAATTGCAATCAGGGCACTGCTGATCAGTGCCCTGATTACATCCCTGGATGTCCCCTGTGAGGAGATGCCGCTGATCGGCTCTCCTCTCCTCGCACTCTATCAATGTGAGGCGAGGAGAGGCGATTACCAGCATCTCTGTGTTTACATGTGACCGGCTGTGATTGGACACAGCCGATCACATGGCTAAAGATCGGGGTCGCGCCGTGTCCTAGCAACAGGGGCGCTCAAGAGCAGTCGTTCTGGGGGGCCGTCATATTAGAGCGCCACCCAGAATGAGAGCCGCCCCGCCGTCATTTGATGACCGGCGGGCGGGAAGTAGTTAATAGTGTCACTTGCAGTAATAAACCCAAAAAAGCAAACATTTATTATATTGCAGTTTACCAATTCTTAAAGGTTATGGTTGCATTCTTTTCCTTTTTTAGGCTTTCTTTCTTTCCCAGCCAGTAAGTCTGTTGTTTTTCCAAAGCCCAAGCTCTCCAGCAGAATGTATCAGGCACAGAGATGAGAAAAACAATTTAACACTGACAAGGTGTGCTTACAATGATCAGCTATTTTATATTTATGTAAAAACTTAAAAAAAAAAAAAAAACAGTTTGCTGTAACGGAATATAAAATGTGAGCTGGAGTTTGGCTTCAGTGTGTTGGTGTACAGTGTCTAAATTGGGAGCTTAAGTGGTCAAACAATAACGATGTGATCCTTATGAGGTCATAAACTCTGTGTTCCATGTGGTCTTTATAGCTGATTTCTCGCTGCTGATTGGTTGGTTTTGGCAGAATGTAAAAGTAAAAAATGAAAACCATTTGCGCAGTGACTCGGGTGGCTCTATAATACTGTAATCTCGCTTTGTGTGTGACAAATCCCCTTAAAATTGGGTGTTGAGATTCGCCTGAGATTCATTGAGTGCCATAGACAGTCCCTGTGTATTGTTGGGACCGCCTGCAGACACCCCCCCCCCCCCCCCGGGGGGGCCACGGGGCCTTTCATGGGGGAGAATATAGATTGGGTGACATCTGAAGGGTTTTTGGACTGAAAGCCAACTTCCATTTCATTTTCTCCTGACAGATCTGATGGAGTGGGTGAGGGATCCACAAGAAGAACGCAAAATAAATATCCGCAGAGATATTACATAATAATAACGTGTTACATAATACATCCGTGGCTGTATGATATAACAGCTGGAGGGTCCACCTGCCCCGTGACCGCACATTGCCTTCCCATCATCATTAGCTGAATTTATATTCTGCAAAATCACAGTTTTGGATCTCAAACTCTTTACCCTGGAAGAACCCGTGTAGAAAGGTTTGCGATGAACCACAAATTATGGGCAGATATAACAATAAATATAAAAATTCTAATATTTAATAAATATAACAATATACTTATACAATAAATATAAAAAATACAAATCTATAACAAATATAAAAATCTTCAATACAGATAAAAACACAAACGAAATATAAAATATTATACATTCATATTAAATGTAAAAAAAAATGTAAAGTACACATAAAAATAAAGTTCTATAATAAATATAAAAATATAAACACATAATATATATATATATATATATATATATATATATATATATATATAAAATATATATACATACCCTGTTTCCCCGAAAATAAGACCTAGCGTGATTGTCGGTGATGGCTGCAATATAAGCCCTACCCCCCAAATAAGCCCTACCCAGGTTTCCCCCGAAAATAAGACCTACCCTGAAAATAAGACCTACAAGGACTTTAACTAAGGCTTATTTTGGGGGGTAGGGCTTATATTGCAGCCATCACCGACAATCACGCTTGGTCTTATTTTTGGGGAATAAGCGATCACCGTTTACATATGTAGGCATGACCTACGTATGCGTTCACCACAGCGCGCGTGCACGCGGGGACGGGGGCACTTTAAAAACATTTTTTTTTTTTTAAACGTTATTACATTTTTTTTATTCATTTTAACACTTTCCATAAAGAAAAAAAAAAGTATCACTTTTATTGCGATCACAAGGAATGTAAATATCCCTTGCGATAACAATGCAGCATGACAGGTCCTCTTTATGGACCCCAAATGTTTCCTCCATCCATAAAAGAAAAAAGATCAGAAAAATATTTTTATGCTCAATTGCTTTAAAAAAAAACGGCCCTTGCTTACATGGGGCCCCGAATACCGGAAGTGACGTCATGACGTCGCTCCGGTCCTCCTAGGCCAGGGATATGCAATTAGCGGACCTCCAGCTGTTGCAGAACTACGAGTCCCATGAGGCATAGCAAGACTCTGACAGCCACAAGCATGACACCCAGAGGCAGAGGCATGATGGGACTTGTAGTTTTGCCACAGCTGGAGGTCCGCTAATTGCTTATCCCTGTCCTAGGCCATAGAGATGAGTGGAGGCATCCTTTCCTTTATTCATCCCTGTGTCCAGCTGCCACCAGTGCCGGATCGGTTCTTGGGGTTCCTGATCAGCCAGGCAAGCCCAAGAACCACCGGAAAGCAGAAGGGGGGAGACCTCCTAAAAGTGATCCAGCGGTGAATGTACCGCTCGGACCGCTTTTGTCAGAAAGACTGGCTGCAGCCATAACCCCGGTATTAAACGTTTTCCCAGTTTTCCCAGTTAGATGGTCAACAAGTGTACACATAATTTTTAGTTATTTTAATTTTTTTTTTTAAATCTCAAGCTTTCATACCTAGAAATACTTCCGTGAAGGTGTTTGTTGGCGCACTTCCTGGTATGAGGTGACAACTGTCACCCTGTCACACCAGCTTCCAGTGGAGACTATGATGATCATCCATGATGAAGAGCATTGCACAGGCAGGTTCCACCTTTGGGAAACCTCAGTGAGAATTGACCTCTTTCATCCATTATCCAAAAATGTAAAAATAAAGTTTTGGTTGTTAATATGCTTGTAGGCATGGTAAATAACTCCGCGCTATACACATGGCATCAGGTGATTGGTTGTTCTTATCTCCGGGCTATATTATCTTATACACGGTATACTGGTAGTAGAGTTCTACCATTGTCCTCTCTGCACCTCTCCTCCTCCTAGTAATAAGAGCCAAGCCTTTCTCCTCCAGACTCATTAGCGAGAATTGTCTCCTATCTCTCTGATCTCTCAGGCAATTTTCAGGGACTCCGGGGTTCATGGAGCCAATATGTCTGCTGTCCCCGAGCTTGTAATTAACAAGTACCTTTTAAATCAAGACAAAAACCTCATAACTTGCAGCTCCTTGAGAGTCATTGTACAGTCCTGAGTGCGGAGGGCTAATTAGCTCTGTAGACGGTGGAATCCCAAGTTGGTATTATTGGCAGTGTGTTGTGGCATACATTGAGGTCACAACCATCTACAATCAACTGGTAGAGATTCTGCAATGATTGCGTGGCATTTCTCAGGGTGGGTTTATTGATGGTGACGATGGTGGGCCATGTCTGATGTGTGTGTGATAGCCCTGGACCGAAGAGTGAAAATTGGTTCTAATGGAACGGCTGTAAAGTAATTTTGCCTTGAAAGAAGCAGAACTGTAATTAAAATATACCATGGGTAGTGCCTGTTCTGGTCCTTGGCTACTACCTCTCTTATATCGGGAAAGAATGCGCTTGTGTCAGGTACTCACCAAGGCCGGAATGCTGAGAGCGGCTTCCCTAGCAACTAGGTGCGAGATACCCCTGAAGGTGGTACAGAGGGAATCAGGCACGGAGAGGCATGGGTTGCCAGCAGGTGTGCAGGTCACCAAGGTTTCACCAGACGTGTAGAACCCGTGTAGCATGGACTAGTTGCTGAGCTGGAGAGAAGACTGGCAGAGACTCCAACACTAGACCTGGAACCAGGAACAGAGCTGAGGAGAAGCACAGGGTTAAGCAGAACAAGTCCGTTAAGCAGGCCGAGGGTCAAACACTGGGAGACGTGGTAGCAAGCACAGGTTGAGGCAAGGCAAGTCCGTTGAGCAGGCAGAGGGTCAAACACCAGGTAATCGTAGTACAGGGTTAAGGCAAGATAAGTCCGTTTAGCAGGCCAAGGGTCAACACTGGAGAGAGGATCAGTAGAAGAGTCGTAAACAAGCCGAGGGTCAAACACTGGAGAGAGGATAAGCGAAGTAGTCAAACGGTCCGGGTCACAGCAGGCAGGAACAGGTATGCAGAGAAATAACGGGAACACTGGAAGCTGAGAAGACAAACCAGCAATGAACACAAGGCATAGCTGTCTTTATATAGGCCCGCCAAGGGGACGTCCCGCTGTACGTGCATGCGTTCGTGTACCCACGTGTGCTAACCCGTTCGGATCACGCGCTCGTACCCGCCGATCGTGTTCCCGTACGTGCTGAAGTGGGGCTCTACTGCGCAGGTGCACCGGGACGCGCCGATATTGACAGGCTCTGACTGTGTTAACCCTCTGACAGTGCCCCCTCCCAAGGGGCAGCCTCCGGATGCCTAATCTGGGCAAGCTTCCTGGTTGTCTTCTGTGAAAATTACGTACTAGACGAGGGGCGTGTAAGTTGCTGGATGGTTCCCAGGAGTTATCTTCTGGAGGGTATCCTTTCCATTTAACAAGATATTGGATCTGTCCCCCCCCTTTTTCTACAGTCCATTATTGCCTCCACTTCATATTCCATTTCACCTTCAATTTCAATTGGAGGAGGTGGTGGTTCCTGTCTTCCAGAAAAAGGGCTAGGGACCACTGGCTTCAATAGAGATGCATGGAATACCGGATGTATCTTGTATGTGACTGGAAGGGCTAATTCGAAAGCCACGGGGTTCACCACTTTCTTAATTTCAAAAGGGCCAATGAACCTTGGACCTAACTTGCGGGATGGACAGGGCAGTCTAAGGTTAATAGCCGATAGCCATACCTTGTCCCCAATCTTGAAATTCGGGTTTGGTCTTCTCCCTCTGTTATAGTACTTCTCGTAACTGTCTTGAGCCTTTTTCATGGTTTCCTGGATCTGTAAAAAATTGGTTTGGATAAAGTTAATCCGGTCTTGTACTGCAGGGGTTGACACTTCAGGAAAAGAATCTGGCAAAAAGGAGGGATGGAAGCCGTAATTAGCCCAAAAAGGTGTTTGGTTGATGGCGGAATGAGTGGAATTGTTGTAAGCAAATTCCGCACACGGAAGGAGGGTGGACCAGTTATCTTGGGAACCAGAGCAGAAACAACGGAGATATTGTTCCAGAGTTTGATTTGTTCTTTCTGTTTGACCGTTGCTTTGTGGATGGTATGCTGAGGAGAGCGAGGTCTTTATTTCAAGGGATCTGCAGAGGTCCTTCCAAAATTTTGAGGTAAATTGGATACCTCTGTCTGATACGATGTTGTGGGGAACCCCATGAAGCCTCACGATTTCTTTGATAAAAATGTTTGCTGTAGCCAGAGCAGAAGGGGTGCCCATCATGGGCAGGAAGTGTGCCATCTTAGAGAGGCGGTCAACCACTACTAAGATAGTAGTGAATTTTTCAGAGGGGGGAAGTTCTACAATGAAGTCCATAGAGACCTCTTTCCATGGACGTTCAGGGACAGGCAAAGGTCTCAGGAGCCCCCAAGCCTTAGTGTTCGACCCTTTGTTACGTTGACACGTAATACAGGATTGGACATAGTTTCTACAGTCCTGACTCCAACCCGGCCACCAGTAGGAGCGATGAACTAATTCTGAGGTTTTCCGGATTCCAAAGTGCCCTGCCAACTTATGATCATGGAAGTTCTGTAATACTTGCAGTCTTACTGGAGAAGGAACAAATATTTTATTTTGGGCCCACAGTAAGCCATCCTTCTTCCTTAATGAGGATACTTCAGGTTCTGTGCATTGGCTGGATGCCTCTTTAATGGCAGTCTTGAGATCAGGCTGGATAAGAAGGAAGTTATGTGGGGACAAGATAGTTCCAGGCTCAATTGCCTCATTGACTTCTGGAAACATTCGGGAGAGTGCATCCGCTTTTCCGTTCTTGGAGCCCGGTCGGTAGGAGATGTGAAAATTAAATCTGGAGAAGAATAATGCCCATCGGGCTTGTCGAGGTCGGAGTCGCTTGGCTGTTCGGAGATATTCCAGATTCCGATGATCAGTAAAGATCATTATAGGTTGGGACGCACCCTCCAGCAAGTACCTCCACTCCTCCAAAGCAAATTTTATAGCTAGTAGTTCTCGGTCACCGACGTCATAGTTCCTTTCAGGGGGGCTTAATTTGTGAGAAGCAAAGGCAACTGGATGGAGAAGGGCCTTTGGACCGCTTCGTTGGGACAGGATTGCACCTGTCGCTGATTCGGAGGCATCTACTTCTAGTACATATGCTAAGGCTGGATCTGGGTGTTGTAGAATAGGAGCCGTTGTAAAAAGATCTTTCAATTTATTAAAGGCTTCCTGTGCTTCTTGGGGCCATTGAAACTTAGCTTGCTGGCGGGTGAGTCGAGTAATGGGAGAAATGATTGAAGAGAATCCTCTAATGAACCTGCGGTAAAAATTGGCAAAGCCAACAAACCGCTGGATTCCCTTTTTATCTGAAGGAGCTGGCCACTCCTGGATGGTTCTAACCTTTTGTGGGTCCATTGCGACCCCTTCTGTGGAGATGATGAACCCAAGGAACTGGATGGTGGTCTTTTCAAATTCACATTTCTCCCCTTTCAAGAATAGGCCGTGTTTCCTGAGAACCGAGAGTACCTTCTTTACATGGGTGCGATGTACTTCTAGTGAGGTGGAGAAAATCAAAATATCATCAAGATATACAATCACAAAGTTATCAAGGTACTCACGGAAAATGTCGTTGACTAGGTGTTGGAACGTGGCCGGGGCGTTGCAGAGTCCGAAAGGCATCACAAGATATTCAAAGTGCCCAAACCTGGATCTAAAGGCTGTTTTCCACTCATCCCCGGCACGTATCCGAACGAGATTGTATGCTCCCCGTAGGTCTAGTTTGGTAAACACTTGGGCAGTTCTGAAGCGCTGGAATAATTCAGAGATGAGAGGCAACGGGTATCTATTTTTCACAGTGATCTTATTAAGTTCTCTATAGTCCACACAGGGCCTTAAAGATCCATCCTTCTTTTCTACAAAGAAGATACCCGCCCCAGCTGGAGAAGAGGAAGGGCGGATAAACTTCTTCTCCAGGTTTTCGTCAATATAGGAACGAAGCGCTTCCAACTCAGTCTCAGGTAGTGGAAATATGCGACCAAAGGGAATCTCGGATCCCGGTAAAAGGTCAATGGGACAATCATAGGAGCGATGAGGTGGTAAGCTGTCGGCCTTCTTTTTATCAAAAATATCCAGAAATTCATGGTATACTGCAGGGACATGCTGAAGATTATCTGGTATTGACTGAAGGGTCAAACAAGAGGCCGGTGTGTTGGTGGTAGGCACGAAACAATGTTGAGAGCAGTACATAGATGAGAAGAGGATTTCTTTCTTGGACCAACTGATTTGAGGGTCATGAACTTGTAACCAGGGGAAACCCAGGATAACAGGGAACATAGGTGAACTGATGATGTTAAAGCAAAGGAATTCTTGGTGGCCAGAGTCTGTGGAGGTGAGAATAGGTTTGGTTTCTTGGGTAACAAGTCCCGAACATGGTAGGGATCCGTCGGCTAGATGTATCTGCAGAGGTTGCTTCTTATCTTGAAGGGGGATATGCAGGGTGTGAGCCAGAGATGCATCCAGGAAACAACTGCATGCTCCGGAGTCAATGATGGCCAGCAGCCGAGCCTCCTCTTCCGCCACCTGTAATGAGACCGGAAGGACAAAGTGAGATTGGGTAGAGCCGGTAACTTGAAAGTTCACAGCGTACTGTCGCTGGCACTTACTGGGTCTCACGGGACAGTTGCGTAAAAAATGACCGGCCTCCCCACAATAAAGGCAAAGGTTGGCTTGGCGCCGGCGGAGTCTTTCATCAGGGGTGAGTGGAGAACGTACCAATCCCAACTGCATAGGTTCGTGGTCCGAGGAAGAGGAAGGTACGGCAGAAGGTGCTGGAACAGGAGGAATGCGAGGTAACATCCAGGTGGGTCGTGAGGACTGGAAGCGTTCAGAGCGGCGTTCACGCAGGCGTCTGTCAAGCTTAATTGCTAGTTGTATTAATTCTTCCAGGGAGGAAGGAGTATCCATCCGAGCTAATTCATCTTTTAAATTTTCTGATAGACCTTGGCGATACTGGTACTTTAAAGCGGCCTCATTCCAGTTGGTGTCCCCAGACCATTTCCGGAATTCAACGGTGTAGTCTTCCACTGGTCTCTTTCCCTGGGTCAGGGTATGTAAGATGGATTCAGCTGTGGCAGTGCGTTGTGGGTCGTCATACAGCTGTGCCATAGCGTTGAAAAAGGTTTCTACCGTATCCAACAGGGGGCTTTTCTGTTCTAAAAGGTTATGGGCCCAAGTTTGGGGTTCTTCTGACAAAAGCGAAATGACGAACCCCACCTTTACAGTTTCAGAATGAAAAGTCCTGGGTTGAAGGGCCAAGTAAAGCTGACAAGCGTTTTGGAAGGCTCTGAATTTCTTTCGAATTCCGGAAAACCGTTCTGGAATGGGAACCCTAGGTTCAGGGATGGCCATCATGACTGGGTTGACTTGGTTTTGTGAAGAAGAAATCCCACTGGATAAAGCTGACGGTGCTTCCGGGGGAGCTGAGGAAGTTGTTAGGTGTTGAAGGCGACCCTCAATTTGGAAATATCCATCCTGCAGTCTCTGGACAGCCTGTGTAAGGGCTGTAACCTGCTGGCAGAGGGCCTCGAGGGGAGAGCCGGCTCTGTCGGCCTCTGACATGGCTGGTTTGTACTGTCAGGTACTCACCAAGGCCGGAATGCTGAGAGCGGCTTCCCTAGCAACTAGGTGCGAGATACCCCTGAAGGTGGTACAGAGGGAATCAGGCACGGAGAGGCATGGGTTGCCAGCAGGTGTGCAGGTCACCAAGGTTTCACCAGACGTGTAGAACCCGTGTAGCATGGACTAGTTGCTGAGCTGGAGAGAAGACTGGCAGAGACTCCAACACTAGACCTGGAACCAGGAACAGAGCTGAGGAGAAGCACAGGGTTAAGCAGAACAAGTCCGTTAAGCAGGCCGAGGGTCAAACACTGGGAGACGTGGTAGCAAGCACAGGTTGAGGCAAGGCAAGTCCGTTGAGCAGGCAGAGGGTCAAACACCAGGTAATCGTAGTACAGGGTTAAGGCAAGATAAGTCCGTTTAGCAGGCCAAGGGTCAACACTGGAGAGAGGATCAGTAGAAGAGTCGTAAACAAGCCGAGGGTCAAACACTGGAGAGAGGATAAGCGAAGTAGTCAAACGGTCCGGGTCACAGCAGGCAGGAACAGGTATGCAGAGAAATAACGGGAACACTGGAAGCTGAGAAGACAAACCAGCAATGAACACAAGGCATAGCTGTCTTTATATAGGCCCGCCAAGGGGACGTCCCGCTGTACGTGCATGCGTTCGTGTACCCACGTGTGCTTACCCGTTCGGATCACGCGCTCGTACCCGCCGATCGTGTTCCCGTACGTGCTGAAGTGGGGCTCTACTGCGCAGGTGCACCGGGACGCGCCGATATTGACAGGCTCTGACTGTGTTAACCCTCTGACAGCTTGCCAGATGGTAATTTGTTGGATATGTATGGAGGAGCGCCTGGTATAAAAGCTCATCTCACTTAAAGGACTTTTTGAAACGTTTAATGACCTTTTTGAAACAAATTAACCATGAAATGTTTCAAAAAGTTCTTCAAGTAGGGTGAACTTTTTGTATTAAGAAAAATTGGTAATGGTGCAGCCCTTAAAACATTTAAACAAATTACCCCAATGGGGCACCGTCCCTACTCAAACCAACCCAAAATGTCCCGCACTGGTGGCTGGTCACCACCAGTGATGCAACATCTGGGAGCTCCCTTATTGGCGCCAATGTCTTCTCCAGGTCTTCTTCTGGGTTCAGCATCTTCAGCCATCTTGATTAGCCTACTGTACCAAGGATGAAGTAAGGCTGGCCTACTATAGAGGGGGTTGGGGGGGAGTAACTTAAAGCGGAGTTCCACAAAAAAATGGAACTTACGCTTTTCGGAACCCTCCCCCCCTTCCGGTGTCACATTTGGCACCTTTCAGGGGGGAGGGGGGTGCAGATACCTGTCTAAGACAGGTATTTGCACCCACTTCCGGCATAGACTCCCATGGGAGTCTACGCCTCTTCCCGTCCCCACCGCGCTGTCTGCTGGGAACACACACGGGTCCCAGAGACAGCGGGGACCAGTAAGGAAGCGCAGCGAGGCTCGCGCATGCGCAGTAGGGAGACGGGAAGTGAAGCCGCAGCGCTTCACTTCCTGATTCCCTCACCTAGGATGGCGTCGCCTGCCGGCATCGCTGGACCCTGGGACAGGTAAGTGGCCATGTATTAAAAGTCAGCAGCTGCAGTATTTGTAGCTGCTGGCTTTTGAAATTTTTTTTTTTTGGCGGTTTAGGTGGACCCCCACTTTAAAGTGAAGCTAAACTCAATACTTACCTGCCCACAAGTAATGCAACATTTGTGATCCGAATCTCCAAATGTAATAGTAACAAATTTTGTTTTGTTTATTCATTTTCTAACAAATTCCAAATTTTCGGAACAATTGGAATTATTTGAAAAATGATCTTCTGATGGCTCCTTCCAGCAGGATAATGCACCATGTCACAAAGCTCCAATCATCTCACCACTGGACAATGAGGTCCCTGTCCTCCAATGGCCTCCACACTCACCACATCTCATCCAATAGAGCACCTTTGGGATGTGGTGGAAACGGGAGATTCGTATCATAGATGTGCAGCCGACAAATCTGCAGCAACTGCGTGATGCTATCATACTGTATAAATATGGACCAAAATCTCAGAGGAATGTTTCCAACACCTTGTTGAATCTATGTCATGAAGAATGAAGGCAGTTCTGAAGGCAAAAGGGGGTCCAACCTGGGACTAGTAAGGTGTACCCAATAAAGTGGCCGGTGATGGTGAGTGTATATTTGATGTATGTAATTATTTATCTTTATAGATAACCATTGAAAGTAGTATCAAATGGCACGGATCCTTGGGAAAAGTGACTTGTTTGCAAAATGCATTGATCCGTTTTTACACCCATTGATCGATATACCTGTGGAAATATGTATATGGCACTTATTTTATAATATGTTATATGTTTTTAATATTTGTAAATAAAAAATTTTTGCATATATTGTTTGTAGTCTCTTTGGTGGCACACCTAAAGTCCCAGTGTATCCTCTCTCCTCTCCCGCCATTTTGGTGGAGTTGTGAGTGGGAGATTTTTGCTTGAACCTTTGGTGCTCCTCCATACACATCCATGAACAGTGAGCCTTTGCAGCACAGTGACCGATTGGTTAGCACTTCTAGTATACAGCAGTGGGGTTCTTGGTTCAAATCTCATGGGTGTTTGGGGGAGTAACTTAAAGCAAAGCTAAACACAATAATTACCTACCTCAAGTGATGCAATGTCTGTGAGCTCCCTTACTGGCACCAATGTCTTCTCCAGGTTTTCTTCTGGGTTCAGCATCTTCAGCCATCTTGATTAGCCTACCAAGGATGAAGTACGGTTGACCTACTGCAAGGGGTAAGGTTGGCCTACTACAAGGGGGTGAGGAGTTGTAACTTAAAGTGGAGCTAAACTCAATACTTACCTGCCCTTATTGGTGCCAATGTCTTCTCCAGATCTTCTTCTGGGTTCAGCATCTTCAGCCATCTTGATTAGCCTACCAATGAAGAAGTAGGGCTGGCCTTCTACAGGGAGGTTGGGGGAGTAACTTAAAGTGAAGCTAGACTCAATAATTACCTACCTTCCAGTGATGCAATGTCTGTGAGCTCCCTTACTGGCACCAATTTCTTCTCCAGGTTTTCTTCTGGGTTCAGCATCTTCAGCCATCTTGATTAGCCTACCAAGGATGAAGTAAGGTTGGCCTACTGCAAGGGGTAAGGTTGGCCTACTACAAGGGGGTGGGGAGTTGTAACTTAAAGTGGAGCTAAACTCAATACTTACCTGCCCTTATTGGTGCCAATGTCTTCTCCAGGTCTTCTTCTGGGTTCAGCATCTTCAGCCATCTTGATTAGCCTACCAATGAAGAAGTAGGGCTGGCCTTCTACAGGGAGGTTGGGGGAGTAACTTAAAGAGAAGCTAAACTCAATAATTACCTACCTTCCAGTGATGCAATATCTGTGAGCTCCCTTACTGGCACCAATGTCTTCTCCAAGTATTTTTCTGGATTCAGAATCTTCAGTCATCATACCAAGGATGAAGTAAGTTTGGCCTACTACAAGGTGGTTGGGAGTTGTAACTTAAAGTGGAGTTAAACTCAATACTTACCTACCCACCAGTGGTGCAACATCTGTGAGTTCCCTCACTGGTGCCAAATCTTCACTGGGAATTCTTCTGGGTTCAGCATCTTCAGCCATTTTGAATAGCCTGCTGAGGATGAGGTAAGGCTGGCCTACTACAAGGGGGTTAAGGATGGAGCTAAATTCAATAATTACCAATCTTCCAGTGAGGCAACATCTGTGAGCTCCCTTATTGGCACCAATGTCTTCTCCAGGTCTTCTTCTGGATTCAGAATCTTCAGTCATCTTGATTAGCCTATGAAGGATGAAGTAAGCTTGGCCTACTACGAGGGGGTTGGGAGTTGTAACATAAGTGGAGTTAAACTCAATACTTACCTACCCACCAGTGATGCAACATCTGTGAGTTCCCTCACTGGTGCCAAATCTTCACTGGGAATTCTTCTGGGTTTAGCATCTTCAGCCATTTTGAATAGCCTGCTGAGGATGAGGTAAGGCTGGCCTACTACAAGGGGGTTAGGGATGGAGCTAAACTCAATAATTACCTATCTTCCAGTGATGCAACATCTGGGAGCTCCCTTATTGGCATCAATGTCTTCTCCAGGTCTTCTTCTGGGTTCAGAATCTTCAGTCATCTTGATTAGCCTACCAAGGATGAAGTAAGGCTGGCCTACTAAAAGGAGGTTGGGGGTTGTAACCTAAAGTGGATCTAAATTCAATACTTACCTACCCACCAGTGATGCAATATCTGTGAGCTCCCTCACGGGTGCCAACATCTTCACTGGGTCTTCTTCTGTGTTCCACATTTTCGGCCATTTTGAATAGCCTGCCGAGGATGAGGCAAGGCTGACCTACTACAAGGGGGTTAGGGATGGAGCTAAACTCAATAATTACCTATCTTACAGCGATGCAACATCTGTGAGCTCCCTTATTGGCACCAATGTCTTCTCCGGGTCTTCTTCTGTGTTCAGCATCTTCAGTCATCATGATTAGCCTAACGAGGATGAAGTAAGTCTGGCGTACTACAAGGGGGATGGGGGTTGTTACTTAAAGTGGAGCTAAACCCAATACTTAAATACCCAGCAGCAACACAACATCTATAAGGTCCCTTATTGCGTCATTGTCTTCTCCAGCTCTTCTTCTGGGGTGAGCATCTTCAGCCACCTTGCTTAACCTATCAAACACGCTGCTGATTGTTTACCTTCACTTGTTCATGCTGCTGAACATGCTTAATAAATGCAACTGTTACAAAAAGCCAAGCTGCTGATAAGGCCTGTGCTTGTAATTCACATGGGACAAACCCTGATGAAGGGGGCACTTAGACCCCCAAAACGCATTGGGTACTTTTTTGGATTGTACCCTGACATTTAATGGAATAAAGTTGTATCTGGACCTCTTAGCAGTGGTGTGGCGCTTCAATTTCAATTCTCGTTACATTACACTGCAAGCCAGGGAGACTGTGTCGATCTTTTGGGGTGTAGACACTGCCTGCCGTGGATCAGATCAGTAAGGGCCCTTTCACACTGAGGCGGGGGCGGCGTCGGCAGTAAAGCGCCGCTATTGTAAGCAGCGCTTTAACGTCGGTATGCGGCCGCTAGCGGGGCGATTTTACCCCCCGCTAGCGGCCGAGAAAGGGTTAAAAACCACCGTAAAGCGCCTCTGCAGAGGCGCTTTGCCGGCGGTATAGCCGCGCCGTCCCAGTGATTTCAATGGGCAGGAGCGGTAAAGGAGCGGCATACACTCCGCTCCTTCACCGCTCCGAAGATGCTGCTAGCAGGACTTTTTTTACCGTCCTGCTAGCGCACCGCTCCAGTGTGAAAGCCCTCGGGGCTTTCACACTGGAATCAAAGCAGCGGCACTTTCGGGTCGGTTTGCAGGCGCTATTATTAGCGCAATAGCGCCTGCAAACCGCCCCAGCGTGAAAGGAGCCTTAAGTTAACAATACTAGTAAGATATAACCCTAAGGGTAAAGTGCTCTTTACACCTTCCTCAATTATGTGTCGAATGGTCTGCCCAGTGCACCAAAACATACCTACGATGAGCCTTAAAGGGACAGTGCCTTACTAAGGATAAGAAACAGTGGAGGCGACCCTTGGAGACTGGTACGAAACCCCAGAATGTGGGGAAGGGGCAGTTTATCAATTTTTAAGGTGAGAATACACCTTGAACACAGGAGGTGATGTCACTTAACATATATATAGTTACATAGTAGGTGAGGTTGAAAAAAGACACAAGTCCATCAAGTCCAACCTATGTGTGTGATTATGTGTCAGTATTACATTACATATCCCTGTATATTGCGGTCATTCAGGTGATTATCTAATAGTTTCTTGAAGCTATCAATGCTCCCCGCTGAGACCACCGCCTGTGGAAGGGAATTCCACATCCTTGCCGCTCTTACAGTAAAGAACCCTCTACGTAGTTTAAGGTTAAACCTCTTTTCCTCTAATTGCAATGAGTGGCCACGAGTCTTATTAAACTCTCTTCTGCGAAAAAGTTTTATCCCTATTGTGGGGTCACCAGTACAGTATTTGTAAATTGAAATCATATCCCCTCTCTAGCGTCTCTTCTCCAGAGAGAATAAGTTCAGTGCTCGCAACCTTTCCTCATAACTAGGATCCTCCAGACCCTTTATTAGCTTTGTTGCCCTTCTTTGTACTCGCTTAACGTACTTAACGTAAAGTGATTTGCAGCACCGGGAATGTGGTTACATTCACTTGAAGAAGATATACACTTTTTATTTTATTTTTTATTTCTGATGGGCTGCTTACACTTATTTGATTAACCACCACATGTTTGGAATATTGAAGTATAGTTGTATTTACAGCACTGGGATTGTGGTCACATTTTGTGAAAGACTTTATGCACTTTTTTTATTTGTATATTTTATCACTGGATTAGGATTTATTACACGTGTGAGTGACAACAATACATTTGTACTCTTGCAGTACTGGGGTTTTGGTGTTACATACTGTTATTTTATGTATGGTATATTGTGATTTATTTATTGTACAATTTGTTTTTTTTTTGACTTAGGTATATACACTCACCGGCCACTATATTAGGTACGCCTTGCTAGTACTGGGTCAAACCCCCTTTTGCCTTCATTCTTCATGGTATAGTTTCAACAAGGTGTTGGAAACATTCCTCAGAGATTTTGCTCCATAGTGACATGATAGTATCACGCAGTTGCTGCAGATTTGTTGGCTGCACATCCATGATGCAAATTCCTCCACATCCCAAAGGTCCTCTATTGGATGAGATGTGGTGAGTGTGGAGACCATTGGAGTACAGGGACCTCATTGTCCAGTGGTGAGATGACTGGAGCTTTGTGACATGGTGCATTATCCTGCTGGAAGGAGCCATCAGAAGATGGGGACACTGTAGTCATAAAGGGATGGACATGGTCAGCAACAATACTCAGGTAGGCCGTGGCATTTAAACTATGCTTAATTGGTACTAAGGGGCCCAAAGTGTGCCAAGAAAATATCCCCCCACACCATTACACCCCCACCACCATCCTGAACCGGTAATACAAGGCAGGATGTAGTCCACAGATCCAAGTTCTATACTCAGACTGTTATTAAGTCCTGGTTCACGTTTATGCGATTTGACATGCGATTTGACATGTCAAATCGCATGGCAATGCAGCGTCCGAATTGGCGCGACGCCGCATTTGTGGCGCTGCACCGATTCCCAAAAGTAGTTTCTTTACTACTTTTGGTGATTTTGGGGTGCGATTTCCATTGACATCTGTGCAGAAACCTGCACACACGTCTCTGAAATTGCCCCCGAAGTCGGGGACTGACAGCTGAACTCGCACGATTTCCTTCCCGCAGTCAGTGTGAACCTAGGCTGACTGTTATTGACTAAAAATTCAAGCCGGCTGGGGAAGTCGAACGGAATGCTGGGAGAGGATATGAAAAGCCTGTGTGGGGGCAGAATCGCTCTCTTGGGACCATGGCTTGGATCTTTAAGCAGTGACTGGGTGCCAGACAGTGCTGTGGCCGAGTTGTGTTCTGTACAACAGGGAGAAGCAGAGTCCTCGTGCGTAGGTGCGGGAGCATCCACTGCCAGCTACTTCTGATTGTTCAGTGGCAGCTAGGAGGCGGCTCCCTTCTCATCCATGCCAGATCCAGCCGGGCTGCAGCACTGCGCGACAGGGGGTTGAGCTAGGGTTGCCACCTCATCCCTTTAAACCCGAACACATATTCATTATACAGGTTCTGTGGCTGATTAAGGTGGTAATTAAACTCACTTGGTGCCTTATCTGCATTAAATTAGCCTCAGAACCTGTGTAATTAATATGTGTTCGGGTTTAAAGGGATGAGGTGGCAACCCTAGGTTGAGCGCCATCCCTCGAGCCAGACTGTGCAGAGGCCTGCTGCGAAACCCTGACACTACTCTTCAATACCGGAGGTCGCTGGGACTGGTGAGCGGGCACTTGCCCAACCTCCTACAACAAGGGACACTGCATGCAGCCATTGGGGTACAGATCTGGGGTTAGCGCTACAAATATTTTTAGTACCATACAAGGGGACTGTCCCATTTCTACCAGTGCATTGCGCCCATAATACACATCCATCGACAAAGTGTGTCGGGGTAGCATTGAGAATGAATGGCACCACATTGCACCAATACAAGTGTTTGCAGTAACACGCATTATTACAACAGGTCCTATAAAAGTATAGTTATCCTGCAGCCAGCACTGAACTATTAGTCTTGTGTAGAATGACCCTTTAATGGCCATGCAATATCTGATGCGCAAAAATTCCTGCTCCCTCCATGGATTATTTCCAGATAGTTAATGAACCCATACAACGTTTAGGCGGCATTGTGTACACAAGGGGTCAGTGAAACACACTGACCAGCACTTGAACCCCCTGCTCTGGGTTGCATAATGTTTTTCCTCTTTCACTTGTGCGTTGTGTGAACACCACGACCCTGAGGCCTCGGAGAGAGGCACATAAAAAAAAAAGAAACGCACCTTAGCAGAGAGGAAGCAGGTCTCCCTCCAGCTGCAGAACACAATACACAGGCTGGACCTGCTGCCGAAGCAAAACAACTATTAATCTTATTTTACGAGATCTTCTTATATTACCTCCTTACTAAAATTACTCTGGGGGCGGATTTTCCTTTTGGGCCCCCGGCAAGGGGACCCAGCCATCAGGAGCCAACAAAAGACGGCTTCCAGGGACCAGACACATCTGGAAGGTGGGCCCCGCTCTCCTCCGTGCTCCCTGACAAGCTCCAGGTGACTTTGATCCGGTAAATAAGGACCGTTCCCACCAATCTGCGCCCGGGGGCCAGTTCCTGAAAAGGAGGATTAGCAATTGTGCATTTCCGATAAAGCAGGCTTTATACCGGCAGCGCTCGGTCACTGAAGAGGAGAAGAGTGTCCCACTGACTCAAGGGTCCCTCTTCCCAGAAGTGGTGTAAATTCTAATCTAATAGAAGGGAGAGGGGGGAGTTAAGACCTGTTTTGGGAAAGGAGTTGGTGAGACATCCTCAAACATAAAATGCGTGCTATTTGTTGTTGCTGTTTTTTTTTTTTTTTTTTTAGGGGTGGGGGGGTTTAATTTCCTGGAAAACCCAAGGAAGACTCCACTTCTAATCCAAGTTTTCAATATTTTCTTCATATACTTTCCCCCATCATTAAGGGATCATTCACACATGAGGTTGGAGGGCAGTAAACCCCCTCCCCCCCCCACCGCTATCCTATTTAGCTGCAGATGTATGACTGGAGATGTACATATGCCGTGCCCGCGATGCTTTACTTTGGGGTCATAGTGACCCATTCAAGCGCACATGGTTGAGGCGCTAGTGCCGGGATCAAGGAGTTAAAGCAGGCAGTGCGGAGGTAATACACCACCTTCAAAACGGCCTATCAAATGTTCTCTTAAACACTTGCAGACTGCCCACCCGAAATATACCGCGGGCGGGCGGTCCAACAGGCAAAGCCACATAGAGGTAGGTCGCTGCGCGTTGCCAAATCACTACATATCAGGTAAACTTTGCAGCGGGCGTGAAGCAAAGCATTGCAACTGTGGCATGTAAACACCCCCCATCCACTGCCTATTGCAGATTAACCGCTTGCCGACCGTATACTGTACATATATACGGCGGCTAGGCGGCTCCCCTGTGCAGAATCACGTACCTGTACGTGATTCTGCACCTCGGGCTCTGGGGCGACCCATGACCCACTCCTGCTGTGATTGGACACAACGGGAGCCAATCAGCGGGTCCGGCGGACTCGATGTCCACCTGGACCCGTTGATCGTTCCCGAGAGAAGCAGAACGGCGGTCTACCTATGTAAACAAAGCAGATCGCCGTTTTGCGAGAAGAGGAGGAAGAGATCCTGTGTTTCTGCAAAGCAGGAAAACAGATCTCCGCCTTCCCACAGTAAAAGGACCTCCCCCACACAGTTAGCAAGCAGTCCCTAGGAACACATTTAACCCTTTGATCGCCCCCTGATGTTAACCCCTTCCCCGCCAGTGTCATTAGAACAGTGACTGTATATTTTTAGCACTGATCACTGTATTGGTGTCACTGGACCTCAAAAAAAGTGTCAAAAGTGTCCCTCAGTGCCCGATTTGTCCGCCACAGTCCCGCACTAAGTCGCTGATTGCCGCCATTATTAGTAAAAAAAATAAAAGTAATTAAAAATTCCTCAAATATATCCCATAGTTTCTAGACGCTGTAACTTTTGCGCAAACCAATCAATATACGCTTATTGGGATTTTTTTTTTTTTTACCAAAAATATGTAGCAGAAAGTAAAAAATATTGTTTTTTTTATTAAAAATTGTCGGTCTTTTTTTGTTTATAGTGCAAAAAATAAAAACTGCAGAGGTGATCAAATACCACCAAAAGAAAGCTCTATTTGTGGGGAAAAAAAGAACGTAAATTTTGTTTGGGTACAGTGCCGCACGACCGTGCAATTGTCAGTTAAAGCGACACAGTGCCATATCGCAAAACATGGCCTGGTCATGAAGGGGGGGTAAACCTTCCGGAGGTCAAGTGATTAAGGATGGGCCGTTGGAAATTGGCAAAAATGCAGCTGAAACGCACATTTTTTTGGCGCCCCCCCCCAACTGCACGTCTAAATGAAACCTAACCACATGTAGTGGGTATTGCAGCCAAAGACTTACATTAACACAGATGACTGCATGTACACAGGCTTTCCAGCCTGGAAGAGAGGAGAGAGCTGGCTGTCATGTCTGCATGGCCTTTTTCACCCCCCCCCCCCTCCTTCTTCCTGTTTTCACTGACTGAGTAATGTAATGTGAGCTGACACATACAGAGCTGTGCATTCAGCAGCCTCTCTTGTGCTCCTATTTGCCGGAAGAAGAAAACCAATTAAAGGCACAGTTACAACAGCCAATGGGAGAGACTGTACTGAACAGTAGGGAGAGCTGCAATGGATTCTGGGACATACAGTTCCCACAAAAAAACAGTCCCATAGACTGGTATACAGGGAGAGATACAAATCCCAGCAGGCTTTGCTGACAGGAAAGTAAAAAAAGACTCCATTTTGTGTCCTGAGGTAAAAGGTGAGTCGATGAGGGAGTGAGAGAGACACAGACATGATCTGAGGGGCTGCTGTTACCCAGGGAGGGAATCCATCCAGCCACAGCTCCAGAGGTCGATGTGCTGACCCTGCCAGAGCTCCAGAGGTCGATGTGCTGACCCTGCCACAGCTCCAGAGGTCGATGTGCTGACCCTGCCACAGCTCCAGAGGTCGATGTGCTGACCCTGCCGCAGCTCTAGAGGTCGATGTGCTGACCCTGTCACAGCTCTAGAGGTCAATGTGCTGACCCTGCCACAGCTCCAGAGGTCATTGCGCTGACCCTGGCACAGCTCCAGAGGTCGATGCGCTGACCCTGCCACAGCTCCAGAGGTCGATGCGCTGACCCTGCCACAGCTCCAGAGGTCGATGCGCTGACCCTGCCACAGCTCCAGAGGTCGATGCGCTGATCCTGCCACAGCTCCAGAGGTCAATGCGCTGACCCTGCCACAGCTCCAGAGGTCAATGTGCTGACCCTGCCACAGCTCCAGAGGTCGATGTGCTGACCCTGCCACAGCTCTGGAGGTCGATGTGCTGACCCTGCCACAGCTCTAGAGGTCAATGTGCTGACCCTGCCACAGCTCTAGAGGTCGATGTGCTGACCCTGTCACAGCTCTAGCGGTCAATGTGCTGACCCTGCCACAGCTCCAGAGGTCGATGCGCTGACCCTGCCACAGCTCCAGAGGTCGATGTGCTGACCCTGCCACAGCTCCAGAGGTCGATGCGCTGACTCTGCCACAGCTCCAGAGGTCGATGTGCTGACCCTGCCACAGCTCCAGAGGTCGATGTGCTGACCCTGGCATAGCTCCAGAGGTCGATGTGCTGACCCTGCCACAGCTCCAGAGGTCGATGTGCTGACCCTGCCACAGCTCCAGAGGTCGATGTGCTGACCCTGGCATAGCTCCAGAGGTCGATGCGCTGACCCTGCCACAGCTCCAGAGGTCGATGTGCTGACCCTGGCATAGCTCCAGAGGTCGATGCGCTGACCCTGCCACAGCTCCAGAGGTCGATGTGCTGACCCTGGCATAGCTCCAGAGGTCGATGTGCTGACCCTGCCACAGCTCCAGAGGTCGATGTGCTGACCCTGGCATAGCTCCAGAGGTCGATGTGCTGACCCTGCCACAGCTCCAGAGGTCAATGTGCTGACCCTGCCACAGCTCCAGAGGTCGATGCGCTGACCCTGCCACAGCTCCAGAGGTCGATGTGCTGACCCTGCCACAGCTCCAGAGGTCGATGTGCTGACCCTGCCACAGCTCCAGAGGTCAATGTGCTGACCCTGGCATAGCTCCAGAGGTCGATGTGCTGACCCTGCCACAGCTCCAGAGGTCGATGTGCTGACCCTGCCACAGCTCCAGAGGTCGATGCGCTGACCCTGCCACAGCTCCAGAGGTCGATGTGCTGACCCTGCCACAGCTCCAGAGGTCGATGTGCTGACCCTGCCACAGCTTCAGAGGTCGATGTGCTGACCCTGCCACAGCTCTAGAGGTCGATGTGCTGACCCTGTCACAGCTCTAGAGGTCAATGTGCTGACCCTGCCACAGCTCCAGAGGTCATTGCGCTGACCCTGGCACAGCTCCAGAGGTCGATGCGCTGACCCTGCCACAGCTCCAGAGGTCGATGTGCTGACCCTGCCACAGCTCCAGAGGTCGATGCGCTGACCCTGCCACAGCTCCAGAGGTCGATGCGCTGACCCTGCCACAGCTCCAGAGGTCGATGCGCTGACCCTGCCACAGCTCTGGAGGTCGATGTGCTGACCCTGCCACAGCTCTAGAGGTCAATGTGCTGACCCTGCCACAGCTCTAGAGGTCGATGTGCTGACCCTGTCACAGCTCTAGCGGTCAATGTGCTGACCCTGCCACAGCTCCAGAGGTCGATGCGCTGACCCTGCCACAGCTCCAGAGGTCGATGTGCTAACCCTGCCACAGCTCCAGAGGTCGATGCGCTGACCCTGCCACAGCTCCAGAGGTCGATGCGCTGACCCTGCCACAGCTCCAGAGGTCGATGTGCTGACCCTGCCACAGCTCCAGAGGTCGATGTGCTGACCCTGCCACAGCTCCAGAGGTCGATGTGCTGACCCTGGCATAGCTCCAGACGTCGATGTACTGACCCTGCCACAGCTCCAGAGGTCGATGTGCTGACCCTGCCACAGCTCCAGAGGTCGATGTGCTGACCCTGGCATAGCTCCAGAGGTCGATGCGCTGACCCTGCCACAGCTCCAGAGGTCGATGTGCTGACCCTGGCACAGCTCCAGAGGTCGATGCGCTGACCCTGCCACAGCTCCAGAGGTCGATGTGCTGACCCTGGCATAGCTCCAGAGGTCGATGTGCTGACCCTGCCACAGCTCCAGAGGTCGATGTGTTGATCCTGCCACAGCTCCAGGAGTTGGATGGTGACGGACATCCCACCTGAAAGGGATCCCGGCCATATCTCCAGGTGTTCCTGAGGGCGTGGGCCGATCCGGGTACAAGGTGGCCAGTCGGGCCTTTCGGGGAACTGGTCGCTTGATCCTTTGATCGCAGGATGGGTGAGTGGGCCTTTGCCCATCTTTAAAGACACAGTAGTCAGGCAACATTGCCTCACCAGTGCCCACATTTGTAGGAACACTTGCACCCTGCTAAACAATCACTGCGTTCCACTTTGCCTATCAGGATACTGCTAGGATGCATTAAGGTGAAAAAACACGAGGGTTTATAACCCCTTTAAGCAGCTCCTTCGGGGGTATCGCTACATACACAAAGCATTAACAGGCCCTTTTGTGAGGCTTCAAATACGCAGATGAAGTGCCTGCTTTTGGTGCTAGTGTTTACTAACCCCCACCCAGCTGGTATAATGTTTGCTGCAGTCTCAAAGCAAAGCATCACAGCCATGGCATGTGTACACACCAAACCGCTGAATGTAATGGCTGGGGGACAGTAAAAGTGCAGCTCAACTGCAAGGTTTTACCTCCCTCCAACTGCTAGTGTAGGTACTTGTATCAGCAGGCAATAAAACCTGAATTTTACCAAGCACCCCATGGCCATATACAGTGGTCATGCACGATTCGCTTAACTTACATCCATTTTTCGACCGAATATTTAATTTTCGGAGATGCAAATGTGTCCGAATGGACATAGTAACTGATACAAATGTTGAAACTAAATTAACAAATGCATTTGGTAATTTAATTTGGATTAATTGAGAAGAATCGGTTGTTAAGGAGCGGGCAACCGCTGTGTCCTTAACAACCATGACTTATCTGTTGTCAGCAGGATTATCCTAAGGGCCTAGCATGGATTGGGGGGGGGGGGGGGGGGGCTACACTATATCTTTAAAAATGTTTTTAACCACCATCTGTTTTGTTTAAATTCTGCTGACAGCTGGGAATCCCGCTGACAGTAGATGAGTCATGGTTGTTAAGGATGCGGCGGTTCCATGAATACATAAAACAGAAAGGGCCCATCCCCAAACTGTTCCCACAAAGTTGGGAGCATGAAATTGTCCAGAATGTCTCGGTATGCTGAAGCCTTAAGAGTTCCCTTCACTGGGCGCCAAGCCCAACCCCTGAAAAACGACCCCACACCATAATCCCACCTTCACCAAATGATTTGGACCAGTGCACAAAGCAAGATCCATAAAGACATGGATGAGCGAGTTTGGGGTGGAGGAACTTGACTGGCCTACACAGAGTCCTGACCTCAACCCGATAGAGCACCTTTGGGATGAATTCGAGTGGAGACTGCGAGCCGGGCCTTCTCATCCAACATCAGTGCCTGACCTCACAAATACTCTTCTGGAAGAATGGTCAAACATTCTCATAGACACACTCCTAAACCTTGTGGAGACAGCCTTCCCAGAAGAGTTGAAGATGTTATAGCTGCAAAGGGTGGGCCAACACAATATTGAACCCTACGGACTAAGACTGGGATGCCATTAAAGTTCATGTGCCTGTGAAGGCAGGTGTCCCAATACTTTTGGTAATATAGTGTAGGTGCCAATGGAGATTTAAAGTATAACTAAAGGCAAAGATTTTTTTTTTTTGTTCTGGATAGAGTGGAGATGGATCAGACCCCCTCTCAATTTTCAGTGCTGTCTCTGTCTGTGCCCCCTTTAGAGAGATTCATCCTCTCTATTTGTCCTGTTTACCATTATCACTAATAGTGAAAGTAAAAGAAAAGCCCAAATTTTGGGTTGTCCCCAGAAAAGTAATAGAGGGAAACCTTCCAATGGGGACACTAGTTCTGGTGGACTGGGGGTCCCCAAGGAATTCTCACTTTCTGTTTTGGCTATGGGACAGGAAGTAAAAGTAAATCTCCCCAGTGGGGCAAAAATGGCAATAAATAAAGCAACAAAGTGAACAAAGATGGTATTAAAAAACTGATAAGGGTTGTAACCCTTACCTACCTTATCAAAACCTAGAAACAAAAAAGTGTTGGCTGCAATTGTCAAAAAACAACAAGGAAAAATTCCCAGCTCACTTACCAACCAGCCTGCAACAAACCAAATCGTCCTAACAGTCCACATTAAATCCAGGGGTTTAGTTTGCACACATTTGCAAATCAATGCAAATGTGTGCAAACTAAAGCCCTGGTTTTAACGTGAACTGTTAGGCTGCATTCACACCTGAGCATAGCATCATTGAGCTTTTTTTGCTGCGTTTTGTTGCTTGTATTATGTGCGATTTGCGCATTTTTGTACAGCGTTTTTGAGCTTTGGCGGTTTTTTTATTAGCCAGTAGAGAAAACTATCATTTGTTGCATAATTTTTTGCTTAATTCAGCTTTTTTATCAGCTTTTATTTATTTTTATTTTTTTATTATTATTATTATTATTCATTTTTATGTTTTCTATTTTCTATTAGGGTAAGGGGTTAGAGTTAAGGTTAGGTTGGGGTTCGAGTTATTTAATATTTATTTATGTTTAGGATTGGAGTGGTAATACTACTACTACTACTAATACTACTGCCACTAATAATAAAAATACATAAATAAATAAATGTAAAATAAATACACAAATAAATAAAAATAAGCACAACTAAATACAATAAATGAATACAGTACATACATAATTAACCCCTAACCCTTAAAAAATAATAACAATAATAATAATAAATAAATAATAATAAACAACTAAACACTCTAACCCTAACACAAAATAAATAAATAAATAAATAAACAAATCCATAAATAAATAATAATAATGCTACTGTGTTTCCCCAAAAATAATACCGGGTTTTATATTAATTTTGGCAACAAAAGACACAGTAGGGCTTATTTTTGGGGTAGGTTTTATCATGTAATGTGTATTTGCCAGTTCCTGTACCCCCGTCTTCTCTCCCCGCCTGTCAGCTCAGGAGTCATTAGCATTTAGCATTATGAGTTAAAGTGGTTGTAAAGTCCTATAATCCACTCAATTACAATATTATATAATGTACAATGTGTGTGTCTCTGTAATATAATTGTGCCAAATAGCTTTGTTACAGCGCCGCTGGGTGCTTCCGTGACCCGCCGCAGCTATCTTCCCACTGCAGAGGGAGGGGCCGAGATCCCCCGCTGACAGCCAGGAGAAGAGGAGGAGAGCAGCGGTAGGTCAGCTGATTGACACAATAATATTACAGAAACACACTCATTGTACATTATATAATACTATAATAGTGTGGATTATAGGATTTTACAATCACTTTAAACTAGGGCTTATTTTCAGGGTAGGGCTTATATTGCAGCCATCCTGGAAAATCACAATAGGTCTTACTTTCACGGTAGGTCTTATTTTCGGGGGAAAACGGTAATATAATAAATTATGATTATTATTATTGATAATATTAATAAAAATAATGCTTTTTTCTTGGTTGGGGTTTGGTTGTTTATTTATTATTATTTTAATAATTATTATTATTATTATTATCAATAATACTAAGAAGAATAAAAATAATGTATTTAATATATTTTTTTAAGGTCAATTATTATTTATTTATATATTATCACATATTATTTATTTATTTATTTAATTTAATAATGAATGTAATATTTATTTATTTATGTATTTATTTTATATCTATTTATTCATATACTCTTACTATTTTTACATTTTTTCAAATGGCTCTTTTCCATTAATGTCTATGGGAATAAAAATGCGCCAAAAACGTGCAAATCTGCCTAATTTGAGCTACAAAAAAAGCTCCAGAACTTTTTTGAGCTTCAGGCATTTGGCTTCAGAGGATTGGAGTGGAGATGTGAACCTTCTCCATAGAGAATAATAGTTTTTTCTCTCCTCCAGCATTTTGGAGCTTTGAGCTACAAAACGCTGAGGTGTGAATGGGGCCTTAGACAGAACAATTTAGTTTGTTGCAGGCTGGTTGGTAAATGAACTGGGAATTTCTCTTTGGTGATCTTTGGCTGTATTTGACCTGTAAAGTAAACTCGTGGCTTTGTTTACCATATTAAACAGTTTGAACCCCTTCAGACCTTTGCATAATGTCAAAACGTGTATCTCTGCAAGGCACTCTCCAGCGTCATTCATGGATAACGGTTTTAAACCCAAAAGCAAACATTTATCGTATCGCAGCTTACCAATGCTTAAATGTATAACGGCTGCATTCGTTTTATTTTCTTTCTTTTTTTTTTTAGGTTTTCTTTCCTTTATTTTCACCTGCTGATCCAGGCAGTAAGTCTCTTATTTTTCAAAATAACAAGCTCTCCTGCAGATGTATCAGTTTACAGAGATGAGACAAACCATTTAGCACTGACAGAGTTGCTTTCAATGATCAGCTTTTATTTATTTATGTCAAATCTTTATTCTAAATAAATGGAGTCTGATCAGGAGAGCCGGGAGCAGGATGGGGAATCTCAGCTGTGTGCCGCAACCTCACCAACACCTCCGATATTCCTTCTCTAGGAAGAACTCCCTTCCCGGGAAAGAGTGAGTCCGACCACCCCATTCCCCAACATCGATCTTCAAACTGAGGTCCTCAGATTACTCCGGGGAGAACTCTGATTGCTGTGATCACTCACTGGAATCATTGAACCCTATGCCGCACTTTGCACTGATCGTTATACTCTCTGCTGTATTCTTAGCCACCAGAGACTCCACATAGCCACCAGAGACCCCCACACAGCCACCAGAGACTCCACACAGCCACCAGAGACTCCACACAGCCACCAGAGACCCCACATAGGCACCAGAGACCCCGCATAGACTCCAGAGACCCCACACAGCCACCAGAGACCCCACATAGGCACCAGAGAATCCGCATAGCCACCAGAGACTCTACACAGCCACCAGAGTTCCCACTTAACCACCAGGGACCCCACACAGTTACCAGAGACCCTGAATAGCCACCAAAGACACCACATAGCCGCCAGAGACCCCCACACAGCCACCAGAGATGCTACACAGCCACTAGAGACCCCTCATAGCTACCAGAGACCCTGTATAGCCACCAGAGAACCCGCATAGCCACCAGAGAACCCGCATAGCCACCAGAGACCCTGCATAGACACCAGAGACCCCACACAGCCACCAGAGACCCCCCCCTAGCCACGAGAGAACCTGCAAAGCCACCAGAGACCCTAAACAGCCACCAGAGATCCCGCATAGCCACCAGAGACCCCGCATAGCAACCAGAGACCCCACATAGGCACCAGAGACCCCGTATAGCCACCAAAGATCCCACACAGCCACTGGAGACTCCATATAGCCACCGGAGACCCCACATAGTCACCAGAGAATCTGCATAGCCACCAGAGGCTCTACACAGCCACCAGAGTTCCCACATAACCAACAGGGACCCCACACAGTTACCAGAGACCCTGCATAGCCATCATAGACCCCCACACAACCATCAGAGACGCTACACAGCTACCAGAGACCCCACAAAGCCACCAGAGAACCCACACAACCACCAGAGATCCCGCATAGGCACCAGAGACCCCGTATAGCCACCAAAGACCCCACACAGCCACTGGAGACCCCATATAGCCACCAGAGACCCCACATAGTCACCAGAGAATCCGCATAGCCACCAGAGACCCCACACAGCCACCAGAGACCCCGCATATCCACGAGAGAACTTGCATAGCCACCGGAGACCTCAAACAGCCACCAGAGATCCCGCATAGCCACCAGAGACCCCACATAGCAGCCAGAGACCCCACATAGGCACCAGAGACCCCCGTATAGCCACCAAAGACCCCACATAGTCACCAGAGAATCCGCATAGCAACCAGAGACTCTACACAGCCACCAGAGTTCCCACATAACCACCAGGGACCCCACACAGTTACCAGAGACCCTGCATAACCACCATGGACCCCCACACAATCACCAGAGACGCTACACAGCCACCAGAGACCCCACATAGCCACCAGAGACCCCACACAGCCACCAGAAATCCCGCATAGCCATCACAGACCCCGCACAGCCACTAGAGACCCCACATAGCCACCAGAGACCCCCCACACAGCCACCAGAGACCCTACACAGCCACCAGAGACCCGGCATAGCCACAGGAGACCTGGCATAGCCACCAGAGACCAAACACATCCATCAGAGACCACGAAAAGCCACTTTAGAAGGAAGAGGTGGGACAAATTTAGATGGGGGGGGGGATTTTAGTCTTGCCTAAGGCAGTACAAAATCAAAATACACCACTATTTTCATCCAATAATACCAACAACGAGGCACAATTTCCCCTACTGACACCAATGTAGGGGCACAATTCTACCCAATGACACCAAAGATGGGGCACGGTTTATTCCTCCCTTTTCTACTCCCAATGCCCACAGTCCGGCCCCCCCTTAAGCCTGAAGGACAGTAAACTGGCCCTTAGTTTAGAAAGTTTGGAAATCCCTGAGATAGATAGATAGATAGATAGATAGATAGATAGATAGATAGATAGATAGATAGATAGATAGATAGATAGATAGATAGATAGATAGATAGATAGATAGATAGATAGATAAGATATTCTCCATGAATCCAGTGTATTGGGAATCTTGGTCGCACACATGGAGGGCTCGGTCCTGGCCGGGTCGTGGAGTGGTCACGGGGCGGGGGGGCTCAGTGAAGGGTGACTTTTGCCCCGGATTTTTCCCTCGCTCTTCCGTATTAGGCTCAGATAATGAAATGTTCAATAGTTGTGGAAATACCTGTAAAATCTCCAACAAAATCCAGAATTTAGCAATAAAACGAGCAGGGCTAGTCACACTCATTAAAATACCACAAGACAGGCTTTCCGTGGCGTGGCTAAGTGCACTCACTGAGCGCCATGTGGGAAAAATTACATTTCAAGGCTCTTCCAATGTTTTATTAATTTAACCACGTGCACGCCAGAAGGTGTGTGTTTGCGCGGCGAGGCCAAAAGTGGGCTGTGCTCGGTCGCGCTGAGGGATTCCACAGAGACCTTTAAAATTAATTTTCAAATTATTTCTTTTCATTTGGCAGACATAAAAATGAAAATGGAATAAAATTCCTATGCATTTCCATTAGTTCATTCAAAAATGTTATCACTTTTGGGAGACCTGCAGCAGGGGCTGATCTGTGTCAGATCTGAGGTTATTCTGATGATCTTATTGGCTATTGATTAGTCTAGAAAAATGAATGAGCCAATGATCTGGCAGTGGCATACCTCGCAGATCTGCCACTTGGGGTCTATCCATTTTTTTAACACCACCATACCCAATAAATTATATTCAGTAATGAATGGTGGGTGTGTCCAAATTGTGCCATCAGTGGGAAGGGCTTAAAGGGGCATACTTAAAAAAAAACGGGGCCCATTCACTCTATACCTGGCACACATATGTCACAGTCACATAAAGGGATTGAATTACTATGCCACAAGCAAAAATGTAATGTAATAAAATGTCAGCACAATCATTATTTAAAAAAATGAAACACTTCCATTACATATGTTTTTTTGCACACAGCCTACTTTCGGAGTATATAATGTACACCGAGTGCAGTGGTCAGGAGCATGAAATATAAAAGTGCACATAGAGCAGGACTCAGGAGTGTGTGATGCAGACAGTGCGGGGTTAGGAGTGCGTATCACAGTGAGTGCAATGCTTGGGAATGTGTAACACATAGTTCAGGGGTCAAAAAATGCATATCACAGAGAGCGCAGGGGTGTATAACACAGAAAGGGCAGGGGTTTGGAGTATGTAGCACAGAAAGGGCAGGGATCAGGAGTGTGTAACATAGAAAGGGCAGGGGTCAGGAGTGTGTAACATAGAAAGGGCAGGGGTCAGGAGTGTGTAACACAGAAAGGGCAGGGGTCAGGAGTGTGTAACATAGAAAGGGCAGGGGTCAGGAGTGTGTAACATAGAAAGGGCAGGGGCCAGGAGAGTGTGACATAGAAAAGGCAGGGGTCAGGAGTGTGTGACATAGAAAGGAAAGGGCAGGGGTCAGGAGTATGTAACACAGACAGGGAAGGGTCAGGAGTGTATAATGCAGAGAGTTCAGGGTCACGAATGTTTAACACAGGAAGTGCAGGGATCAGGAGTACGTACAGTTTGCTCATAAGTTTACATACCCTGGCAGAATTTATGATTTCTTGCCCATTTTTCAGAGAATATGAATGATAACACAAAAACTTTTCTTTCACTCATGGTTAGTGTTTGGCTGAAGCCGTTTATTATCAGTCAACTGTGTTTACTCTTTTTATATCATAATGGCAACAGAAACTACCCAAATGACCCTGATCTAAAGTTTATGTACCATGGTGATTTTGGCCTGATAACATGCACACAATCAGCAGTGTTCAAACTCTAATCAAGAGGGGTTCTGTTGAAACCAAACCACACGGTCAGGTAGACCAACTAAAATTTCAGCCACAACTGCCAGGAAAATTGTTCAGGATGCAGAGAAAAACCCACAAATAACTTCAAGATGTAAGACATCATAGAAACAAGCCTCAAACCTTCTGGCACAAGGTCAATTGGAGTGATGAGACCAAAATTGAGCTTTTTGGAGTCAACAAGGCCTACGATGTAAGGTACGGAGGTGGATCGCTGATGTTTTGGGGATGTGTGAGCCACAAAGGCACAGGAAATTTGGTCAAAATTGTTGGAAAGATGAATGCAGTATGTTATCAAAAAATACTGGAAATGCATCTCGCGGCCAAAAAACCTATCCACCTCCGATCTGCCAATGGGGCCCTCACCTCAGATCTGAACAAAGTCTCTACGGCCCTGGCTGACTTTCTGGCTTCACTTTATAGCAAACCTTCTCCCTTCCCTCTTAATTTTGGAGATGACTTCTTCCGTGATCTTCATCTTCCTCCTCTTTCTTCGGCAGCCTGCACGACCCTCAATGCTGACATCACCGAATTGGAGGTGGTTCAGGCCACCAAGGGCATTCGTGTTTCAAAGGCTCCGGGACCAGATGGCTTCACCGGACTAAATTACCGCAACCCGACGGCCTACTTTAACTGCATGAATGAAACGAGGTGCGCTGCCCTCCCCAGACTCACATCTCCATGATTCCCAAGACTACCAAGGAGGCATATTAACCCCAGGCGTTTCGCCCAATTTCCCAGTTAAATGAAGACGTGAAACTTTTAGGGAAAATCTTGTGCCCCCGCATTAACAAGTACTTGCGCTCCTTGGTTCATAGAGACCAGGTCGGTTTCGTAACTGGCTGTCAGGCGGGGGGCAATGCCTGGAAAGTTGTTCACTTGATCACCTTACTGCAATAACCAAAGTTCCCCCGTTTTCTCTTTTCGCTTGACATATATAAAGCCTTTGATACTCTCTCGTGGGACTATTTGCAATACGTACTACAGCATTGAGGTTTTGGAGACTCGATCCTGTCGTGGTTGACGGCCCTCTATTCAACTCCCTCTGCCTCAGTTCGCTATGCCGGTTGCCTTTCGTCCTCCTTTCCCATCTCCAGGGGAACGAGGCAAGGATGTCCCTGATTCTTTTTATTCTTGCCCTCGAACCGCTGGCTATTGCCCTTAGGGCAGGCTCTACCTTCAATGGCATCCCCTATGTGGGAGATTGCTATAAACTGAACATGTTCGCGGATGATGCACCCCTGACCCTCACCAACCCTATCGTCACCCTACCAAACCTCTAGGCTCTTCTAACCCACTTTGCTGCTATTTCAGGTCTCCAAATCAACCCACACAAAACAACTGCCCTAAACATTACTCTCCCAGGTTCCCTAGCCTCACATCTCCAATCTTCCTTCCCCTACCACTGGGCTAGCTCTTCTCTGGACTGCTTGGGCGTCAAGTTGACCCCCTCTTACGTTTCCCTTTTCTCCAATTTCTACCCACTTTTGCGCACTATCACTGCTGTCATGGCGTCTTGGCGATTCCCCACCTTATCCTGGATTGGCCGTATTCACGCGGTCAAGATGACCATCCTCCCAAAAATTCTTTACTATTTTTGGACTCTCCCTGTCCGGGTCCCTGCTTTCTATCTGTGGCTACTCCAGAACAGACTTCTCACCTTTATTTGGACACATAAATGCCCCAGGGTTTCCCGCTCTACTCTATATGCTCATAGGTTACGGGGTGGGCTGGGCGTTCCAGATATTGCAAAATATTATCAGGCAACCCAAATTTCCCAACTCTCCATGCGCCATGCTACGTCTGACATCCCCCTATGTGTTCACCTGGAGGTGCCAAACTGAACACCAGTCTCTATCTCTGCCTTACTGTGGCTACCACCTAAAATGCGACCTCCTTCAGCCAGCCCCCTCGTGATACACAGTGTGAAACTATGGGACTCGATATGGTACTCGGGCAAACTCATGTCCCCATTCCTGCCGCTACTCCCCCTCTTGAATAACCCTATGTTCCCACCTGGCTTGGAACAACCTCACATTTTCTCGTGGTGGCCTGCCCATGGGTTTTCACAGGTCTGTCACTTTCTTGGTTCCCGCGCTTTCCCCACGTGGTCCTCGATCCAAGAAACTCACAAAGCTCCACCAGCCGAACTCTTCCATTACATTCAGCTATGACACTGGATAACTTCCCTCTGGCGTCTTGGCTTCTTCCCATATCACACCGGCCAGCATTGCCCAGGTGCTCACGGCACCATCTCTACGATCTACTCCTTACTAACTGCTTGCGGCACTTCCACTACCCTTTACTATGTGCTTGGGAACGTGACTTGTCCCCCCTAGATCTTGCAGACTGGAGTAAGGCCCGGTCCAGCATAGCAAAGTGCTCTTTTAGCACTGCCACATTGGAGGCAGCCTATAAGGTTCTCCTACGCTGGTACTGGGTCCCAGCCTGTATCGCCAAGTCGAACCCATCATGCAATGACGGATGCTTCTGGGGATGTGGTCAGCGAGGAGATGAACTTCATACATGATGGTCTTGCCCCCATCTTGTAGGTTTCTGGTCAAGGGTCTTTGGCCTACTATCATCCCTATTTCACGTACCCTTCTGCAAGGACCTTAAATTTGCATTACTCCATTGCCCGATCCCGGGCCTCTTCTCTCACCAGCAGAAATTAGCCACATACCTATTTATCACAGCTAAACTAACAATAGCAAGGGCCTGGAAAAAGCCGGCTGTTTAATTTCCGGAGGTAAAGAATACCTTGATGACCCTTATGATTCATGAAAAAATGTCCAGTGTCCTCCATGACTCCCATGCCAAATTTCTCAAGGTGCGGGCCCCATGGTGGTCCTACGCATTCCTTACTTTGCACCCGACCAGTCTAGGACTCTAAATTTAATTTGACACCATCTCCAGCCTGGGGGACCTTTCTTTCTATTTCCCACCCCCTCTTTGTCCCCCCTTCTTACTTGTCCCGTTTCTGGGCCTCTAGCCTGCTGCCCTGTTCTCCACCTAACCAACATCCCCCCCCCCCCCCATTGTCGTGTGTGTGCGTTTTTTTGTTTTTTTGTTTTTGTTGTTTTGTTTTGCTGTGCCCCCCTTTAAAAAATAAATAAAGAAATAAATATGTTTTGTTCTCTCTCCCCATTATGCAGACAGCTCTGCTCCCCCTTGTCTACCTTAGCCGCCCCTGGGTCTAAAGGCTCGGGCATAATGCACTGACCCCCAACCTCGGCTTGAGGGTCGGTGTCAGTTTATAATCTATATCCTTATAATATGTTTTATTATGTATTTTCACGTGAACTACTTATGCTTCATGTCCTTATCCCCTGCGTGGGAATTTGTTATCTGGTTTCCCCCTTTTTATATATTAATTAAAAACATTGTACTAGAAAAAAAAAATACTGGAGCAACATTTGCATTCATCAGCCAGGAAGCTGCTCCTGGGATGTACTTGGACATTTCAACATGACAATGATCCAAAACACAAGGCCAAGTCAACCTGTCATTGGCTACAGCAGAATAAAGTGAAGGTTCTGGAGGGGCCACCTCAGTCTCCTGACCTCAATATCATTGAGCCACTCTGGGGAGATCTCAAACGTGCCGTTCATGCAAGACAGCCCAAGAATTTACAGGAACTGGAGGCTTTTTTGCCAAGAGGAATGGGCAGCTTTACCATCTGAGAAGATAAAGAGCCTCGTCCACAAATACCACAAAAGACTTCAAGCTGTAGCACAGAGACTGTAGGGCTCAGGGGTGTGTAACACAGAGAGTGCAGGGTACAGAATACAACCAAAAATGACCCACTCCTGGTATAATCCCCCCTCACCCCATATCTCTCACAGTACAGAATCCCCTACAGCTCTAAATCCCCACTCTGTACAGCCCCCCACCTCAGTATATAGTCCTTTCCCAGTCCACCCCCTCAGTGAAGACGCCCTTCCCTCAGAACAGACCCCCCTATGAGCCCATCCCCTCAGTATAGACCCCCTTTCTTCAGTACTGAGACTCCCCATCAGTATAGACCCCCTCTCTTAGTACAGACTCCCCCCTCAGTACAGTTCTCCCCTCTCCAATCCTAGATGCAGAGGTGGTTCAGAATGAAGGACTTCCTCTGATGGAACCCGATCCACTGCTAATAAGAAAATAAATAAAGGCAATGCAGCACCGTGCAATAAACAAATCAACAAACAATTAAAAATTTTGGATGGTGACTTGCAACACCCCCTAGGTACGCCACTGCAGACTGGTCTCATCCTGTGCAGCCTGCGCCCTGGATGGTGTGGATAGTGGTGACCAGGTACACAAGAGATGAGGATCTAGGAAAGCACAGAATACCAGATTCACAAGAATGCCAGGAGTATAGTATGACATTGGGGTGCTGGCCATAGAGACAAGAAATAGTACTAGTAAGACACTTGCAGCACAGGGGTGTTGGGCTCACAGGTAGGCAGGGGTACAGGGGTATCATACAGGGATCACAGGTAGAACAGCACAAGCTGGAAGGTCACTGGGAAGAAGCAGTAGTGAGACACAGGATACCAGAAGTAGGTGGGTGGGTGCATGGTGGTGCGGTGGCAATAACACTGACTCAATCCAGATGCCAATGAACGAACTTGTATTGAAGTCAAGCAAAGCTGTTCACAACAAGCCCAGCTGAAGGACGCCCAACCGGGAACACTCACGGATGACAGCAGCGTGTAGAGGAGCAGGCCTCAGCTGAGCTGACAGTGTCTGTCTTGAGTGGGGGGGGGATGAGGTCTAGTCCGTCCAAGTCCAAGTGAGGACGTTTCTAGGAAGAGTAGAGGGTCCTTATGCTTTCCCTACTTGTCTGGAACCTTTCTTTACCATTAACACTGTCCCTGACAGACAAGTGACCTGTCCCTATACTATCCACACGCTAAATGCGCGCCAAACCCAGGAGTCAGGGTCTTTAATTGACTCTGCCTGACCCAAGATGGCCGCCAGAGTCACACAAGCTGTCAGCATCCAACCGGATCGCTGCCCCAGTGACTATAGTTTACCATAGAAGAACCATACTCCTCCTGACTTCCTCTCCATCTACACTGCAGCTGCGGCTGAGCGCCACCTGTAGAAGAGAAATTAGACTGCATCTGCCTACAAGTACATTGGAATGAAGTCTGTGTCTTGTACTGTGCATGTGCAGCAAGGAGCCAATGTGAGTGATCAGGATGGCACCCTAAACTACAACCCTGAGAAGAGTAGGACTGCATTGACTGGTAAGTAGTGATTAGCTTGGGAGTGTTTTTGGATTCTAGTCCAAACCCACCAAGCCCGCCAGGAAGCTTTCACCTATATTGAGCCAATCATCTTTGGCCAGGGTATTCCCAATGGGGATGAATACATGTGGTTGCAGAGCGGAAAATGCCCTATAGACACAGTACAGTGACAGCTTCCTGGTGAGTTCACTCAGTGGGTTTGGATTAGGATCCAACAACGCCTGAGCTCATCCCTTATATTCTTCTTAAAAGTCAGCAGCTACAGTACTTGTTAGTTTTTTACGAAAACCCAGGTGAAGTTTTTTTAACTTGGGAAGTGTGGATAGTATAGTAGGGTGATGCAGTTTTGGTAGTCCAGGTACGGTTTTACTATGTGGAAGTTCTTGTATTGCACATATAGTGGAAGAGAGAGTTCTTTCTCTGACCTCCTTATTTCCCGGGAACACAACACAAAAGCCAGGGGAGCAGATGTGTCTTATACTGCTCCAGATCACGTTCTGATTAGTTCTGTAGAAGCAAATAGACACGGATGCTGGGACCTGGGGGCCACACAATAAGTGTCAAGGGCTGCAGATAGGGCAACCAACCAACCATAACTGCTTGTTTAAGTGCAGAAGACCATAGTTAGAGCACCCAACCAACCATAACTCCTGCTTTTAGTATCAAGGACTACAGTTAGGGCTCCCAACCAACCATAACCACATTTCTTAGTGCCAAGGACAACAGTTTGGGCACCCAAACAACAATAACTACACCCCTTAGTGCCAACTGACTATAGCCCAATCATTCAGTGCCATGGACCATAGTTAGGGCACCCAACCAACTATAACCCCATCCCTCAGTGCCGAGGACCACAGTTAGGGCACCCAACTGACTATAGCCCAATCCTTCAGTGCCATGGACCATAGTTAGGGCACCCAACCAACTATAACCCCATCCCTCAGTGCCGAGGACCACAGTTAGGGCACCCAACTAACTATAGCCTCATCCCTTAGTGCCAAGGATCAAAGTTAGGGCACCCAACTGACTATAGCCCTATCCCTCAGTGCCATGGACCACAGTTAGGGCACCCAACTGACTATAGCCCCATCCCTCAGTGCCAAGGACCACAGTTAGGGCACCCAACTGACTATAGCCCCAATCCTTCAGTGCCATGGACCACAGTTAGGGCACCCAACCAACTATAACCCCATCCCTCAGTGCCGAGGACCACAGTTAGGGCACCCAACTAACTATAGCCTCATCCCTCAGTGCCAAGGACCATAGTTAGGGCACCCAACTGACTATAGCCCCATCCCTCAGTGCCAAGGACCAGAATTAGGGCACCCAACCAACCATAACTCAATCCCTTACTGCCCAGGGTCAAAGTTAGGGCACCCAACCGACTATAGCCCTATCCCACAGTGCCATGGACCACAGTTAGGGCACCCAACTGACTATAGCCCCATGCCTCAGTGCCAAGGACCATGGTTAAGCAACCCAACCAACCATAACTCCACCCCTTAGCGCAAGGAACCACAGTTAGGGCACCCAACCAATCATAACCCCATCTTTTAGTGCCCAGGACCAGAGTTAGGCTACCCAACCAACCATAACCCCATCCTTTAGTTCCAAGAACCAGAGTTAGGTCACCCAACCAACCATAACTCCATCCCTTAGTGCAAAGGATCACAGGCCACCCAACCAACTATAAATTCATCCCTTAGTGCCACGGACCATAGTTAGGGCACCAAGCCACTAAACCATAACGCCATCTGTTAGTCAGAAGCAGAAACAGTGACAACCCTATATAAATTTATTAGGAAAAAGGGGCGCTTTCCTTTAAGTTTAGAGCCCATTCACACACATACCAGATTTGCCACTTTTTGGAACCTGAGCACTAAAAGAATATCATTCTACCTCTAAACCAGTCCGGCTTTCAGGAGCTGGCCAAATCCTTCATATCCAACGTTGGGAGCCTTGACTTGGTCAATAGCAATCCTTTAGACAGGTCTTCTTTAAAATTTCGATAGATTCCAGGACCCGATAAAAACATTCTCAATGGGGCCCCGTTATTAGCAGTCACACCTGATTCGTCAGCGCGTCTTTCCGTAAGTGGTAACAGGTTGTGAAATGGTTCAAATCAAATCCTTTATTTTTGGATTGCAATTACTCCCCCCCCCCCTCTCAAAGAAAAAGAAAAAAAAAAGAAGAAAACTAATTTTCAGGCATGTGTATGAAAAGAGAAAAATGGAAACGACAGGAAGAAGGATTCCCCACCCTAAATAGCCTCCAGCCTGTTTGGATTAATTTCCAACCGCCGCGTTCGCATTCACCTTTAGAAGTGTTGGATTCTGTCAAAGAGAAGAAAAAGGATTTTTTTTTTTTATTATTGGGAGCCACGATGGGCCAATCCCGGGCACTTCAACCTGCCAGCCACTTGAAAGAAACCACAAAAAAAAAAATCTACCTAATCCAAAACATCAGACGCCGAACTCCTCACGATATAGCTTTCAAATGTTTAAATTGAGAGGCATGACAGGGTAACGAGGCGTGTACCCGGACGCTATTCCGTGAAATAAAATGCACATTTCTGGGGGGGTGGACGGCGGCGGCGTGGTTTGAGGGAGATTTTTTTGGCACGTCTTCACCTTCGGAGTTACACCCAAACTCTGCAGCGTTGACTTGGATGATTATGCGTCGGGGCCATGCGTCCGTTGAACGCGAGCGATGTATTTTAAGAAGCGGTTTGCCTAAACTCACACACACACACGGGCAGGGTTAGGTTTCAGTTGGGGATGCCAGATGCATCACACCGGGTCTAGGCGCTTTACTCTATCACCGGAATGGTACTCTCTCTCTTCGCTTCCTGACCTGCCGTCGCGACTGCCAAGATCTACGGAAAAAAAAAATACGAAAAAAACCCCAAAAAAACCCCAAACGCGCTGCTTTTTTCCTCTCTTCCCTTCCCCGTGTTCCTGAGCAGGTGTTTCAAATCAGCTGCATTAACTAGGATTTTCGTTGAAGTCTTGTAAAATGTATCAAGCAAAAAAAAAGAAAAAAGAAAAGGTTTTATTTAGCACAGCTATGTACACTTCTGTTTAAGGCAGGAATGTCGGCCGGATTGGCATTTTGCTTCTTTTTTTTTTTCGGCGGCATTCAGAGTAGCAAGGTGTTTGCCCTGCCCAAGTGTCTGTCTGCGGTGTAATTAATCCCAGCGCAGGTTGCATAAGCTCGGGGTTTTTTTATGACCGTGGCAGCGCTCTAGTTTTGAGCCGACAGCGCGGTGACACTCTGCAAAGTCCCCCGCAGGCATTTTTCCTGGGTTTTAAAACTATGTCATCAGCGAACTTTTTTTTTTTTTTTCAGCTTGGAGAAGCAGGTAGAAAGTTATTACCCTGGAGGGCAGTTAAAATATTTTTTTTTTTTTGTGGGCCAGTCTGCGTCTCCTGCAGACACTGTTGCCTTGGGCAAAGCCATTGACTTTCGGGGGCCTAAAGGGGGGGTGATAGCTAAGGCCAGAAATGATGATAAGGCTCTGGGGTCGGACATTTATGAGACTAAAGTTTTAGTCTTTAGAAACAAAATGGAATTCTGTGTTCAATTAAAAATAGAGTCAAAGGCAATGCAGGCTCTGAAGGTACAAAATGATCCAAATAACAATAATAATAATAATACATAATAATAATATAATAACTAACAGAAAGACAGCACAAGAGTGGCTTTTATAGTAGCTTCATGCTGCACAAACTGTTACTGGCAGTGCTTTATTATACGGTGAGGGAAAAAAGTATTTGACCCCCTGCTGATTTTGTACGTTTGCCCGCTGACAAAGAAATGATCAGTCTACAATTTTAATGGTCGGTTTATTTTACCAGCGAGAGACAGAATACCAACAAAAATATCCAGAAAAAAACACATTTCAAAAAAGTTATAAATTGATTTGCATTTTAATGAGTGAAATAAGTATTCGATCCCCTATCAATCAGCAAGATTTCTGTTTTCCAGGTGTCTTCTATACAGGTAACGAGCTGAGATTAGGAGCACATCTCTTAAAGGGAGTGCTCCTAATCTCAGCTTGTTACCTGTAAAAAAAAGACACCTGTCCACAGATGCAATCAATCATCCAGATTCCAATCTCTCCACCATGGCCAAGACCAAACAGCTGTCCAAGGATGTTCAGGGACAAGATTGTAGACCTACACAAGGCTGGAATGGGCTACAAGATCATTGCCAAGCAGCTTGGTGAGAGGGTGACAACAGTTGGTGCGATTATTCGCAAATGGAAGAAACACAAAATAACTGTCAATCTCCCTCGGTCTGGGGCTCCTTGTGGGAGGTTCAATGATCATGAGAACGGGGAGGAATCAGCCCAGAACTACACGGGGGAATCTTGTCAATGATCTCAGGGCAGCTGGGACCATAGTCACCAAGAAAACAATTGGTAACACACTACGCTGTGAAGGACTGAAATCCTACAACGTCCGCCAGGTCCCCCTGATCAAGAAAGCACATGTACAGGCCAGTCTGAAGTTTGCTATTGAACATCTGAATGATTCAGAGGAGAACTGGGTGAAAGTGCTGTGATCAGATGAGATCAAAATTGAGCTCTTTGGCATCAACTCGCCGTGTTTGGAGGAGGAGGAATGCTGCCTATGATACCAGGAACACCATCCCCACCGTCAAACATGGAGGTGGAAACATTATGCTTTGGGGGTGTTTTTCTGCTAAGGGGACAGAACAACTTCACTGCATCAAAGGGACGATGGACGGGGACATGTACCGTCAATTTGTGGGTGAGAACCTCCTTCCCTCAGCCAGGGCATTGAAAATGGGTCGTGAATGGGTATTCCAGCATGACAATGACCCAAAACACACAGCCAAGGCAACAAAGGAGTGGCTCAAGAAGAGGCACATTAAGGTCCTGGAGTGGCCTAGCCAGTCTCCAGACCTTAATCCTATAGAAAATATGTGGAGGTAGCTGAATGTTTGAGTTACCAAACGTCAGCCTCGAAAAATTACTTGGAGAGAATATGTATATATATATATATATATATATATATATATATATATATATATATATATATATATTCCAATCACCTCCATGGCCACAGGTGTATAAAATCAAGCACCTAGCCATGCATATGGCTTCTACAAACATTTGTGAAAGAATGGGTCGCTCTGAGGACCTTAGTAAATTCAAGCCTGGTACCGTAATAGGTTGCCACCTGTGCAATAAGCCCATCTGTGAAATTGCCTTGGTACTAAATATTCCTTGGTCACCTGTTAGTGGTATTATAACAAAGTAAAAGCAACTGGGAACAACAGCAACTGAGCCGCAAAGTGGTAGGCCATGTAAAATGCCAGAACATGCTGAAGCTCACAGTACGCAGAAGTCGCCAACTGTCTGCAGAGTCAATAGCTACAGACCTCCAAAATTTGTGTGGCCTTCAGATTAGCACAACAACAGAGCGTAGAGAGCTTCATGGGATGGGTTTCCATGGCCGAGCAGCTGCATCCAAGCCCTACGTCGCCAAGTGCAAAGCAAAGCGGCGGATGCAGTGGCGTAAAGCATGCCGCTACTGGACTCTAGAGCAGTGGAGACGTGTTCTCTGGAGTGACCAATCACACTTCTCTGTATGGCAATCCGATAGACGTGTCTGGGTTTGGCTGTTGCCGGGAGAACAGTACTTGCCTGTCTGCATTGTGCCAAGTGTAAAGTTTGGTGGAGGGGTGGATTATGGGGGGGGGGGGGGGGGGGTTATTTTTCAGGTTTTTGGCTTGGCCCCTTTGTTTCAGTGAAGGGAACTCTTCAAGCATACCAAGACATTTTGGACAATTTCATGCTCCCAACATTGTGGGAAAAGTTTGGGGACGGCCCCTTCCTATTCCAATTTGACTGCGCACCAGTGTACAAAGCAAGGTCCATAAAGACATGGATGAGTGAGTTTGGGGTGGAGGAACTTGAATGGTCCTGACCTAAACCCGATAGAACACTTTTTGGATGAATGAGAGAAGAGACTGTGAGCCCGTGCACTGATGAGGCAGCACTGATGGGCACTGATACGCAGCACTGATAGGTGGCACTGATGGGCAGCCTTTATGGGCACTGATAGGCGGCATCTCCCATCCCCGTACTACGTCTGTTGCACACCAGAGCTGAAAGTTGGAGTTCGCAGGACGAGTGCGCACAGAAGTTCCCTGTCTAGCTGAGACCGGTAAAGCTGCAGTAGGTGCATGTGGTGAGCATATGCGCTGGCAAGGATATTCGCCCTCTGCCTGGAAGCCTGCAAAGTGCTGATGGTGTAAGATGACTTTAAAAACTTTGAGATCTTTTATTTCCACGTCACATCTCTAACTGGGATGATCTGCAGACTTTACCATAAATATATAAACAGACCCGTGACTTTTTATTATTAATGGTGGACGTCAGCCTTCCCTTCAGTCTTTCACAGTTGTACTGGCTCCTCTCCTGGACTGAAATTACTTATGCCCCGTACACACGGTCGGACATTGATCGGATATTCCGACAACAAAATCCATGGATTTTTTTCCGACGGATGTTGGCTCAAACTTGTCTTGCATACACACGGTCACACAAAGTTGTCGGAAAATCCGATCGTTCTGAACATGGTGATGTAAAACACGTATGTCGGGACTATAAACGGGGGAGTAGCCAAAAGCTTTCGTCTATTAATTTATTCTGAGCATGCGTGGCACTTTGTGCGTCCGATTTGTGTACACACAATTGGAATTTAACCAATCGGATTTTGTTGTCTGAAAATTTTAAAGACTGCTCTCAAACTTTGTGTGTCGGAAATTCCGACGGAAAAAGTCAGATGGAGCCTACACACAATTGGAATTTCCGACAACGCAATCCGATAACACTTTTTCCGTCGGAAAATCCGACCATGTGTACAGGGCATTACTCTGATTTCACCACACACTGTGCATTACAAGCTGCAGCAAGCCAGATAGAGCCCGGCCCCCATTTCCTGGCTGCAGGACATCCAGCATCATCTATCCCAGGATTCTTGAATTAAAATTTGTGGAGGGCTAGTGAGCAAAATTTCCTTTTGGCAGAGGTCCAAATCTCATTAGCGCTATAACACATCACGGTCCCCCCGTACATCATCGTCTTCAGCATACCTTTTACATCGCAGTCCCCTTCACATCACAGTTCCTTCTTTAAAGCAGTCCCACGGTGTCCTCATGTCCCATTCACATCATAGTGCCCCTTTACACATCACAGTGCACCTGTACATATTATTACAGAGCCCCTTTACACATCACTGCCCCCCTTTACATCACAGTGCCCCTTTACACATCACAGTGCCCCATTAAACATCACTGCCCCCTTTACATCGCAGTGCCCCTTTACACATCACAGTGCCCCATTAAACATCACTGCCCCCTTTACATCACAGTGCCCCTTTACACATCACAGTGCCCCATTAAACATCACTACCCCCTTTACATCGCAGTGCCCCTTTACACATCACAGTGCCCCATTAAACATCACTGCCCCCTTTACATCACAGTGCCCCTTTACACATCACAGTGCCCCATTAAACATGACTGCCCCCTTTACATCACAGTGCCCCTTTACACATCACAGTGCCCCATTAAACATCACTGCCCCCTTTACATCACAGTGCCCCTTTACACATCACAGTGCCCCTTTACACATCACTGCCCCTCTTTAGATAGCAGTGTCCCTTTACACATCACAGTGCCCCTTTACATATCACTGCCCCCCCTTTACATTGCAGTGCCCCTTTACACACCTCAGTGTGCTTTTACACATCACTGCCCCCTTTTACATCACATTGCCCATTTACACATCATTGCCCCCCTTTACAATGCAGTGCCCCTTTACACACCACCGTGCCCCTTTACACATCACAGTGCCCCTTTAAACATCACAGACCCCTTTTTATTGCAAGTCTCCCCTGCACAGTCCTACGATACCTTTGGCAGGGCAGAGGCACTAATTATCCTGGGGTGTCCTCTTCTGGGCTCCCAGCCCGGCCACTGATGTCATTTTCACAGAGGGCGGGGGCGAGAGGAGCTGTAGTTTGGGACTGAGGGGTGGGAGCTGCCCAAGTTATTATGTTAACAAGTGCGTGATTACCTAGCTTGTTAATATGAAAAGATCTGCAACATCTAGGTCGGGACAGAGAGCAGGAGTATTTTCATAATTACAAGCTGGGCAATCACCTGCTTGTTACCATAATAACTTGGGCAGCTCCTGCCCCTCAGTCCCGATCTCTAGCTCCTCCTGCCCTCGCCTGCTGTTAGGATAACATTGGTGGCCATGCAGGAGGCCTGGGAGAGGACACCCAACCGTGACAGTGGCATGGCCAAGGTCCAGACAGGACTGTCGCTTGGTCCGGTTCCGCCATTTAGTGGCGGCTGATCTAGCCCTTTCCTCCCCAGCCTATCTGTCCTTGTCCCGCCCTTTTCATTCATTGGATTTCAGTTCTTTGCATCATGGAGGCACAGCATCACATGTGGACATTACCTGGCGTGATCTGCATTTGTATGATCCATGATGCAAAGATCTGAAATCCAATGAATGAAAAAAGCGGGACAGGGAAAGTCCTGCCTATGAGTGCCCACTCCTATAGACAGAATAATACAAAGATATTCCCCCATTGGGTGGGACTTTAATGGCTCAAAAATATATTTGTCTTAAAAATGCATACGTTTTATTTCAATTCCACAAAAAGAGTAAATTCGTTCATGTTATGTTACATAAACAAATTCCACATAATAGGATTAATACATAATTTTACACATGTGGAGGTCACATAACGATATCCAACGCGTTTCAGAGGCAAATGGCTCCTTCTTCAGGGATAACTCTGCAGAATGTATAGTGTAATAAAGTAGTACCCGTGGATGAGAAGAATGTATTTCTCATAAAACAAGTGAGGAGAACAGGTTGCCATCACTCCCATCCAACCCCCCACCCTGTCAGATAAGGATGGGAGAAAGGCGTGGGGACTTCCAGCCTGTGGGCCGGATCAGACATGTACTGAGACCACCCCTAATAAATGCATTGGATCTAGCACATGGAATATCCACATAAAAGTTACTATCTTGATTGTATTGATTATGGGATATCTGAATCAAAAAAGAACAAAAATAAAGCCGAGTTCCATACAGCATGTGTTTGGGATGAAGGCAACGCCTATAGACTGACATCCACCTATCAGGGTATTTGTATCACGCCTCCAAATAGCCAACCCACTGCTTGCATCAGGGCTGAAGACTCTTGAGAGGAGTACTGAGGCCGGGGTGCTGTTATGTTTTACAAAGCTACTTTCAGCAACTTCCACCAGTCATGATCTGTCTGCATTGCAAAGAGAAGTACAGAGATCCATTAATTACATCACTGGGTCTAAAAAAAGGCGTGTGAAGAATATAGAGAGGGCCTTTTGGCTAATATCAAGTGTAGTATCTGTTCTTATCAGTTTTCGGAAGGGAGAATGCTAGCGCCTCTTGCTGAGTGGGGGCGCTGGCGAGTATCCTTTCTGATGTAATTGGTAAGGAAGTGTGATGGCGGTGGGAGGGCCTTTTGTTCCTCCTGGGTTGAATCTGGCCTTGTGCACAAGGCTTGTCCCCAGTTGTAGGCAAGGCTCTCCCTAAGCGGTCCAAATTCTGACGCCTCCTGGTAGGGATGAGGCTGCATTTGTCTGGCCAAAGGTCAGGCTGTGAAAGAAGCCTGTGGTGCATGTGCCCCTGGGGTGGCAGTCCAGGGGTGCCGTAGTTCTCACTGTGAATCGGGCACTTTGAGTTCATGGCACCTAGGTCACTGCACCATGTCACACTCTAGGGCCAAGCCTTTTGGCTGAAACCAGGGGAATTTTTGATTCCTGGTCCAAGGGCCTGCTGTGGTATTGCACCATGGCACTTTGCACTTATCCTCTTTTATTTCCCCCTTTTTGTGTGTGATTTGTCACTTTTTTATTTTGCACGGTATACTTTCCCCGCACGATTAGTAGGGTGTAAGTCCTTGGGCCTGACCTGAAAGTCTTGTTAGGGCCTTCTGGCTTGGTTCGCCCTCTCTCATGGGGTCTCCCTTCAAGGAAGCCCCATCTAGTACTTGGGGTTGGCCTGTTTCGGCAGACCTCCCAGAGAACGGGGTCCGCCTGGTTTCGGCTAGGTGGGCCAGTGAGGAACTCAGTCCTTGTCAGGAGCCTTATGCTCCGGGGGGATCAGGGTAAGGGCCCTTCCAATTTGGAGGAGATCCATGTGTACACCCTGTGCACTTTTTTGTGTTCTCACAGTTTGTGTGTGCACTTTTGTTTTGCACCAGGTGTTAGTCTGAATGTGTTTCCCACACCACGGGCTTGAAGAAAAAAAAAAAAAATTTGTGAAGATGAGAGGCTGGTAGAAACGGCAGAGCGGTAAGTAAAGTGTCCAACAACACTTCTGTGAAGAAGGACATGGTGACATCACCAAATGGCTCAATGGGGAGAAAGGGATCAACAATGCTGCAAATTCTGCAGCGGTAAAGTGTCGGCCTGATGCGGGAAATGAGGCCACAGCTGCAGCACTGGCAGGATCAACGGGTACCAATTTGGAAATGAAGTGAAGATTGCAAATAGGAGATTTATAAATGTGAAAAGGAAAGCTTAAAGGGTAAGTCTACTTTCATGGGGGAAAAATAAATTAGCAAATAGAAAAAAATCTAGCATATACTATTCAATTGCCACACAAGTCATATTGTAATTAAATGTTAATAAAAATGTCCTTTCCTTTTCAATCTGCAGCGCTGTAATTTTCTGTAAAATGCAATATGGCCAATATGGCCACCTGGAGGGGTTCTGTACACAGAACGCCCCCCCAGAAATGTAATTTCCTGATGATTGGCTCTCTGATTTTCCCAGAAGTCTGCCCCTAAGATACAAGTCAGATTTTGGGCATCCCCTGCAACAAAAATGCCATTTTTGGTGAGATACTCTCAATAGGAAATCACATCTAAAGGGGTGCAGACCCTGCCACTTTTCTCGTTAGAGCCCTGCAGGTGCAGCAGCTGATTGATAATGATAAAGTCACTCCTATTTACATTCTCTCACCATGGACACAGACAAACACACAGGGATTTCTTCAGAATAACAAAAGGTAGGAATCTGCAACAAAGTTTCCTAAAATCCCTGCAACGTATGTAGATCACCCAGAGGGGAGTGTTTTTTTTTTCTCAACAAAAGTGGAGTTACGCTTTAAGTTAGCTCTCTAGCCCCGGCTATTGTAACAGCTACGCACTTGTACAGATTAACAAAACACAATAGAATAAACCAATCCTTCCCAGAAAACTCAGGAACACTCACTCTTTTTAATCTTTAACCCCTTTAAGGGCCACCTTATAGTAATTTTACTGCTGCAGGGCAGATCTGCCTTGTCTACATAGGCAGATCGCCGTTCTGTCAGTAGGGAAGGCATGAATCCTGTGTCTCTGCAAAGCAGGAACCCTGATCTATGTCTTCCCCTAGTAAAAAGAGAGGAAGTTTGGTCGGTGGGACTTTGAATGAGGCCAATCAATATATAGAGTAAGCATGTGGGATATAAAACACAGTATTGCTTTTATGGGTTCCAACAAAAAGGGGGGAGTTTTTTGGGGATTTTGAATGAGAGCTGTATGCCAAAGAGCAGTCTTGGCAAAGAACATTTTATTATACCTTGTGAAATCATGTACAGCATACTGAATGACACAAATAAAAAGGCATATACAGAATCGCATAAACGCAGGGCATGCTAAAAAACACATATAAATATTGACGCCATGGTACTTAGCATATCATGGGGTAAACAAAAGTCCTGCACAACATGGGCCACTGGAAGGTCTGGATGGTGTTGGAAAATCTAGAGTAAAATAATATGAGACATTAAATCATCTGTATGGACATCATGCATCTATGTAATTCCGACGCGTTTCGTTGGGGTATACCAACTCTTCAGGTGTGAAGGCAATGGTGACCTATGTAAACAAATCAGATCGCCGTTCTGTCAGTAGGGAAGGCAAGGATCCTGTGTCTCTTCAAAGCAGGAACCTGGATCTATGTCTTCCCCTAGTAAAAGCACCTCCTCCACAGTTAGAAAAACACTGGCTAGGCACACATTTAACTCCTTGATCGATTGCCCCTGATATTAACCACTTTCCAGCCAGTGTAATTAGTACAGTGACAGTGCATTTTTATAGCACTGATCACTGTACAGTGGAACCTCGGATTGCGAGTAACGAGCGTTTCGCAAAACGAGCACTGTATTTTTTAAAAATCGTAACTCGGTTTGCGAGTGTCTCGCAAAACGAGCACGAATGAGGCCAAAGCGTGTGCAGTACCGTGTTTGGCCTGAGGTGGAGATCGGCGCCGCTCGGAAATGCACGGAAAGGCCCGAGGACAGCTCGGCTGACCTCGGCAAACCTCGGGAATGGAGTTTTCCGAGGTTTGCCGAGGTCAGCCGAGTTTTCCTCGGGCCTTTCTGGCCATTTCCGAGGCTCTCTGGTGCCCTGCCACCTCTGGCCGCATGCGGTATTGCATGCCATTGAAGTCAATGCGGAACAAATTATTTTTGTTTCCATTGACTTCAATGGGGAAACTCGCTTTGATATGCGAGTACTTTGGATTACGACCATACTCCTGGAACGAATTATGCTCATTATCCGAGGTTCCACTGTATTAGTGTCACCGGTCCCCAAAAAGTGTTAAAAGTGTCAGTTAGGCCCCTTTCACACTACCGCGACTTCAAAGTCGCACGATATTGCCGCGATTTTACCACGATTTCAGGGAATGCCTGTGGAAACTTGAGGTCTATGGACCTCAACTCGCATCAAAGTCGGACCAAAGTAGTACAGGGACTACTTTGAAGTCAGTGCGTTTTGAAGTCACAGAGATATGACTGGTGCTCATTGGAAATCATGGGGTACGACTTGACTTGCGACTTTGCAGTCCCAAGTCGCAGGACAAGTCGTAGAAGTGTGAAAGGGGCCTTAGCGTCCGATTTTACACCGCAGTATTGCAGTCGCCGATCGCCGCAATTACTAGTAAGATAAATAAATAACAAGTTTGTAGACGCTATAACTTTTGCGCAAACCAGTTGTCTTCAGAATAGCATGCATTGGGTCTGCAGAAGCTTAGTTTTGGGCTCCCTTTTCACACTTGTGCGATTTGAAAGTCGCGTATTTTGCGCTCAACTTTAATGCGATTTTGCAGCGACGTGAAGCAGTGCCTGTGTAATCTTGAGGTCTATCTTGAGGTTTCATAAATGCATGCTTGCTTATTCCATAAATGCATGTCTCCATGGGCACGTATTGCGTAAGTGCATGTTTGCATGGACACGCGCTTCACGTTTTGCCTAAACGCATATTTGCTTAAGCCACGTACCTACATGCCTCCCTAAATGCATAGTGCTTAAACGCATGCTGGCATGTTTTCATGCAAACTGCATACATATGCTTAGTTGCATTAAACTGTATACATTTGTACTTATTTACATTAAACTGTATACGTATGTGCTTATTTGCCTAGGACTACATACATATCTGTTTTTTTTTTTTTTTCCTAGGACTACATACAAATGTGCTTATTGCCTTGAGCTGCATACATAGATGCATGAATGGCAAGAATACTTCTATACCTGCATTTTTGCATACCTGGATACCTGCATACTTACGGGGTTGTATAGCGGTAGACCAACATTGTCTAGGCCTGCATCCTTGTGGAACTGCGTATCAGTTTGTCTAATACAGTCACTTTATTATGTATCTGTTAGACTAGCTAAATGACTTATGCCCCGTACACACGGTCGGATTTTCCGATGGAAAATGTCCGATCGGAGCGTGTTGTCGGAAATTCCGACCGTGTGTAGGCTCCATCGGACATTTTCCATCGGATTTTCCGACACACAAAGTTTGAGAGCAGGATATAAAATTTTCCAACAACAAAATCCGTTGTCGGAAATTCCGATCGTGTGTACACAAATCCGACGGACAAAGTGCCACGCATGCTCAGAATAAATAAAGAGATGAAAGCTATTGGCCACTGCCCCGTTTATAGTCCCGACGTACATGTTTTACGTCACCGCGTTCAGAATGATCGGATTTTCCGACAACTTTGTTTGACCGTGTGTATGCAAGACAAGTTTGAGCCAACATCCGTCGGAAAAAATCCATGGATATTGTTGTCGGAATGTCCGAACAAAGTCCGACCGTGTGTACGGGGCATTAGAAGGGTGCCACCACCCTCAGGTTCAGTGGTCTGGCAATGTTCATGTCTCCTGTTGGACCAATGGCATCAGGATGAATTGAGCCACTGTGGCGCCTGATCTCGGATCAAGCCTGGTTAGTACTTGGATGGGAGACTGCCCAGGTGTCCCTCCTAAGTGAGGGAGGCATCTGAGGTTGCTGTGTTTGAGAGTATCTCAGACCATAAGATTTTAGAGCAGTCTCTGAGGTGGGTTTGCTCCTTCATAAGACAGGTCAGTCTTTTCCTTGGGTCTTGGAGCAAAAGTTATGGGCTCATCTTTGTAAAGCAATTAAATGGTAGCAGCTTTAAAACTGAATAGGGGCATGGGGTTTCTCTTTAGATCTCAATCCGCTGGGCATCCTTCTGTTTCAGATAGGCTCGGTCTGTTCAGTGATGACCTCTCTGCAAGAGGTAGATTGCGGGGCCCATAATCATCAGGAATCGCACAGCTTCATGTGCCGGGTTGTTTCCAGCCTCATCAAAGATTTCTGTAATTGCAGTGGAAAGTCCTGTGTTTTCTTTTTTGTGACCATCCTTCGGGCTGACCACAGCTTCTGAGGTTCAGAAAGCTCCTAGCTCCGGTGCTGGACTTGCTAAAGACGCAGGGGGGTCTCAATCTCAGTATACCTCAATAACCTTTGCTCAGGAAGCAGTTGGTCCAGATTTTCCTTCGATACACTTTGCGGTTTAAAAAAAAAGAAAAAGCTGTATCTAGGTCGAAGCACATTCCTTATGTACAGTCCTACTCCGGTCTTGGGGAGGATTATTCTTTCTGTCTGAAACTTGAAGATCCAGGCATTGGATTGCCAGGGGGCTCTGTTCCCGGGGTGTTGCACAGCTAAATATTGGTGGTTGATGGTTTGGAATCTAGAAAGGTTGAATTCTTCCTTTCAGGTATTTGGAAGATAACCACTGATGCCAGTTTCTCCATTTTGTTTGAGGGTGACTACAGTTCAGTGGACTTGGTCTCCACAGGAGAGTAGGCATGTGCAATTCGTTTCGTTCCAAATTAGTTTTTAAACGAATTTAGACAAATTCGTTAATTCGGGAATTAACGAAAACCCGTTTAACGAATTTTTTCCGAATATTCGGAAATTCGATAAAATTGGACATTCGGAAATTCGGGCATTCGTACATTAGTAAATTAGTGAATTCGTAAATTTGTAAATTCCAAAATTCGGAAATCTGAAATAATAGTTAACTAATAATAACTTAACTATTAGTAATTACTAGTAACTTTTAAATTATAGGTATTGTAATTTCCTTTCAAATTCGGCTGTTAGTGAACGTAACACATACAAATTTATCCGAAGTTATGAATGATCCGAAAAAACGGAATGGAACGTAATGAATTAATAATAATAAATAACAATAATAATAATAACAACGTTTTTTTATTATTATTTATTATTAATTTGTTCCGTTCCATTTGTTTAGATGCAGCATTCATTTTGGATAATTCGTAACTTCGGATAAATTCGTATTTGTTACGTTCACTGACAGTCAAATTTGAAAGGAAATTACAATACCTATAATTTAATAGTTAGTTACTATTTCAGATTTTTGAATTTTCAGGTTTTTGGATTTTCAAACTTCGAATTTACAAATTTCCGAATTTTCTAATTTACAAATGTACGATTTTACGAATGTACAAATGTAAAAATGTACGAATGTACGAATGAAGGAATGTTCGAATTTACGAATGTATGAATGTACGAATGAACGCATTTACGAATTTACGAATGAACGAATTTACGAATCACGATCATAACGAATGACCCGAAAAAAGAAAAAAAAAAAATAAACTAATGAAACGAAAACGAAAATGAACGAATTTTTTGGCTGTGCACATGTCTACAGGAGAGTATACTGCCCATAAATATCTTGGAGCTTTTGGCCAGTACCCCTTGCTCTGGATTATGGTACAAACCAGTTGTAGGTTCTATCCGGGAAATCCTCTGCGGGGGCTTTTATATCAACCACCACGGCGGCACCAGGAGTCATACGGCTCAGGAAGGTGAACCACATTCTGTCTGGGACAGCACAAGGACTGTCTCTATCATCCATGCATATTCCAGGTATAGAATAGTGGCAAAAGGAACTCTGCAGGTGAATCTACTACATTCCAAGTTCTACAACAAGTTGGGACAAGTTGTGTCCCGGACGAGGGTCCCACTGGCAATAGGGGTAGATGCACTGGTAAGACCTTAGGGATCAGTTCTTCCTTATTTGATGCTTTCCCTCTGTTTCGACTTCTGACACATCTTTTGCGAAGGATCCAGAAGGGGGTAACACTGATAATGTTAGCCGAATTAGCCCAGGAGGGCTTGGTACACTGACATAGGGAGTCTGGGACACTCCCAGTTCAGCGGGACCTAATGGTCTTGAATCCTGTATCTCAGCACTGTTGAGCCCCTGGAAGCCAGCTTCGGGGAACTTCAATTACAGGACTTGGAAATATATGTTTTTGCCTGGGGTGAAGCCAGGAAGTGGCACCCGCAGAAATATGTGAGTGGGAGATTTTCTTTTTCTTTCTCCAATCTGTACGGGAAAGGAGATTGGCCTTAAGTATCGTTAAGAGTCAGGTTTCGTCCCTATACATTTTTTTTTCCAGGGGCTGTCGTTTTTCACTCCTTGATTCATACTTCATACAGTGTGTAACGTAGACAGTCTCGCCTGTCAGGCTAAACTTGTGTCCTTGGGACTTGAATTTGATCGTGACTGTCCTTGCAGAGGCCACTTTTTGAACCAATCGAGAGATTCTGTTAGTCCTTTATCTCGGAAGGTGGCTTCTTTGGTTGCTATCACTTCACTAAGTGGAGTGTTAAAGTTGGCGGCTCTTTCATGCAAGGATCTGTTTTTGGTCTCTCATCATATTAAGGTTATGTTGTGTCCTCGTCCATTTTTTGCCTAGTGTGGTGTCTGGTTTTCACTTGAATCAATTGTCTTGCCTTCTTTTCTGATCCTCAGTTGGCAGGAGTTGGATCACTGCATACTCTGGAGGTAGTTCTGGTGGTCAGAATTACTTGATTTGTCGGTACAGGTCAGGAATCCTGGTTTGTGCTGCCAGTAGAGCCCAGGATGGGCAGGAGGCATCCAGGTTAACTATTTTCATTGGATTTTCGAGTTAATTATTCAAGCCTATGGCTTGAAGGGGCTTGCTACCAGGTGTGTGGGGGCATCTTGGGCCATCCGCCATCAGGTGTCTGGCTCAGGATTTAAGGCCATTACTTTTGTTCATACATTCACAGAATTTTACCAGATATCAAAGCCACGGAGGATACTGCTTTGGCCACAGTACGTTTTGGGTGGCAGAAGGAGTCCTTCTCAGGTGGCAGTTTCTGTGATTGTGTCTCCCTCCTCTCAAGGGCATTGCTTTAGGACTTCCCATATAGTCATTATTATGGTTGCTCTGTGTCCCATGATGTACGATAAAGAAATTAGGGTTTTTCCGTCATACTTACCTGTAAAATCCTTTTCTTGGAGTACATCACAGGACACAGAGGTCCCTCCCATCTTTTTTGGGATATTCATTGCTTTGCTACAAAACCTGAGGTCCTTCCTTTGTAGGAGGGGTTATATAGGGGTGAACTTGCCAGTGTCCATCCACCAGTAGGTGGCGTATAACCCATATAGTCATTATTATGGTTGCTCTGTGTCCCGTGATGTACTCCAAGAAAAGGATTTTACATGTAAGTATGACGGAAAAATACTAATATTATATTGCAGTTTACCAATTCTTAGATGTGATGGCTGCATTGGTGTTTTTTTTTATTTTTATTTCTCCTACTTTCATCTTGTGATCCAGCCAGTATAGTCTGTTGTTTTTCAAAAGCTCAAGCTCTTCCGCAGATGTAGCCGTTACAGGGATGAGACAAACCATCTACCACTGACGGGTGCGTACAATGATCAGATTTTATTTATTTATGGAAAACTTTTATCCCAAAAAGGGGGAAAAAAAACAGTTTGCTGTAACTACTTATAAAGTATTAGCTGGAGTGTGGATTCAATTTGTTAGTGTAGCTAAATCTGCTAGTACATCTAACACTCCCCTCCTCCTAGACTGACAATGTTGCTGTCCAAAGATGCCCCCTGTGCTCCTTCATTCAGAGTGGAGGCGCTCTAATACAGGAGCTGTGTTACTGGCCAGATTGCCGGGTGAAAACAGAGGGGGAAAAAAAGAAAACGAATGCAGCCACCACATGATTGGGAAGCTACAATATATTATATCATTTTTGGGTTTAATACTGTTTTAAACCTAATCATCCAAGTTTTCACACACTGCTTCCCTGGGGAAATGCACACTGATAACGCCATGAACAGGAGCGTATCATGAAATGAGTGGGCCCGTTTGCAAGATAAAAGTGGGCCCTATGCACAGAAGAATAAATGCAGCGGGAATGTACAGTGTGGAGTGTATGTATGTGGGTAGTATGTGCAGGAGAGGAGTGGGGTGTGTTTGGTGGTGGGTAGTATGTGCAGGGAGAGGGGTGCGGGGTGTATGGAGCAGGGCCGTCTTTAGCGCAGGGCAAACGGGGCACTTGCCCTGGACCCAATCTTTGTTGGGGGGCCCACGCTACCCGTGAATTGGGGCCCCGATGACAGCTTTGCAGAGCGCACAGAAGACACTGGAGGATGTATTCCCGTGCTAGCCAGCTGAGAGGGGGCGGGGCCGGGAGCTCCACTGACGCTCTGACCCCGCCTATGTGCAGCCTGTATACTCCAAAAAGAGCGTCTGTAGTGAGAGCCAGTGATCGGAGTGGGAGCGTCAGTGGAGCTCCCGGCCCCGCCACTCTATACTGGCTGGTGAATACAGAGGTCTGGGGGTGGGCCCGGGAGCTCCACTGACGCTCCTACTCCGATCACTCCTACAGACTCTCTCTTCCGAGTATACAGGCTGCACGTGGGCGGGGTCAGAGCATCAGTGGAGATCCCGGCCCTGCCCCCATCAACTGGCTACCGCGGGAATACATCCTCCCGTGTCCTCTGTGCGCTCTGCAAAGCTGTCATCGGGGCCCCAATTCACGGGTGACGCGGGCCCCCCAACAAAGCATCAGTGGAGCTCTCGGCTGTTGTAGTGAGAGCAGAGAGTGGAAGCCCCGCCCACACACCTGAATGTATGTAGTGAGTTTGGCTGGCCAGGTATGTCCTTACACCCATAAAATGCCCGACTGCTTAAACCCTGAGCTGTGTTATTCAACTGTAAAGCTGTGCGTTGCTGAAAGTTCTCTGACCATCACCTGTATAATGTCTGCAGTCTCTGATTGTCTCCTGCAGTATGTCCGTAGTCTTTAATTGTCTCCTGCAGTATGTCCGCAGTCTCTGACTGTCTCCTGCAGTATGTCTGCAGTCTCTGGTAATCTCCTGCAGTATGTCCGCAGTCTCTGGTAATCTCCTGCAGTATGTCCGCAGTCTCTGATTGTCTCCTGCAGTATGTCCGCAGTCTCTGACACTCTCCTGCAGTATGTGTATTAATGTGCCCCTTTACTTGCTCAATTATTTGGGATTGCTCCACTGCTCAGTGAGAGGTAATGATGTGCATGAACCTCTAGCAACCAATCAGCAAACAGTAGTGATCTGCTTTAATCTCTAGCAACCAATCAGTAAGTGGTAATGATGTGCTGTAACCCCTAGCAACAAATTAGTGAGCGCTAATAATGTACATTAACCTCTAGCAACCAATCGGCAAGCAGAAATTATGTGTTGTAACCTCTAGAAACCAGCTAGTGAGCAGTAAGGATAGGCTGTAACCTCTGGCAAACAATTGCAATCGCTGCGTAATCTGCAGCAGTAAACTGATTTTGAATCTACCTGCTATTTTTTGTATGTCTCAGAATGGAGGGGGGGGGGGGGGGGCAAGAAAGTGTTTGCCCAGGGCCCAATCAAAATTAAAGACGGCCCTGGTATGAAGGTGGGTAGTATGTGCAGGGAGAGGGGTGTGGGGTGTATGGAGGTGGATAGTATGTGCAGGGAGAAGGGTATATGGAGGTGGGTAGTATGTGCAGGGTGTATGGAGGTGGGTAGTATGTGCAGGGGTGGGTGGGTGGGTAGTGTCCATTCCTCCTACTGCACAGTGCCTACTGGGATCTGTAGTGTAACCAATATACTTTGGCCGTTATATGGCTGTCATATCAAATTACAACTCTAAAGGCTTACTTGACTTTACTCTGCCCCTGCTAGGAGGAAGATGGCGCAGCAGAACATTAACCACTTGCCACCTGCCATATAGCAATGTAGTTTAGCGGCAAAGTAGTTTAGTTGTCCTGATCGGACGTCATATGACTTGATCAGGATAACAAGCTGGCGTGTGCCCACGGGCACACGCAGCGCGGGTTGGCGGCTTTCCCTGTTAGAGGGGGGGTCTGCACTGATAATCAGCACATTGATTATCAGTGCAGCCCCCCTCAGATGTGCCCATCAGCTGCCAGCCTGTGCCATAGAAAGAACGCCTGCCAGTGCCCATAAAAGTGCCAATCAGTGCCCCATCAGTAATGCCTGTCAGTGCCCTTCAGATGCCACTCATTAATGCTTGTCAGTAGCTCCTCATCAGTGCTGCCCATCCAGTGCCACCTATCTGTGCCGCCAGTGTCGCCTATCTATTTCTGGGATCACAGCCAGTGAGCTAATTGGGGGGGGGGGGGGGGGCCAAGCCACAGCTCTGTGTGTAAATGGACACGCAGAGTCGCAGCTCAGGAGCGAACCTTCTTGAGCGCCCCCAGAGCATGCAGCTTTCTATTAGGGCACTTGGCAAGAGGGAGGGGCCAGGAGCGGCGGTGGGGGACCCGAGAAAAAGAGGATCAGGGCTGCTCTGTGCAAAACCACTGCACAGAGCAGGTAAGTGTAGCATCCTGTAGTTTAGGCAGGGAGCTTCTCACAAATTTACTTGCCAGGAGTAGTTATCCTGGTTGATAGAGATCTATTGATTTCTCCCTAAGTTTGGACGTGTTGCACTTTTCTCTTCTGCCACTAGGTGGCCGGGTACTTGGTGGCACTAGATATGTGGGGTATCTTAACCAATGGGCAGGGGTTTTCTTGAATCCCTTGGTCTGCTGGGAGAACCTGTATATTCAGGTGGGGTCAGGTGATCTGTGTTCTGTGCCACCTGGACATCTGTCTGGGTGGACGTGTGTTACATTGCCCGGCCTGCTAGGCTGGAGATTGGGCCCATCCTCGGCACATCTAGCTGCTAGGCTGTCTGAGGGCCTACCCAGAAGCAAGAGGGCAGCGCAGGGTTGGGATTGCGGATGGCAGTCCAACCAGAAGTGACGGTTCTGCCGGCTTGAGAACCTGTCGTGGTCGGAGGTAGAGGGGAAGCTGTCGCCAGTAAGGGACTATCCACCTTATTACCAGGGACCACAGTGAGTAACTGAAGCAAGTACCAGAGCAGCATTCTCACCAACCCGGGGACGGTGAAGAATCGGGAAACTTCAGGCGGTGATCAAGGCAGGGACCCAACCAGCGGAGGTGACGCTTGCAGAGTATCCTTGTGTGTCAAGCCAGGGACCGAGCAGACCAGTGGGGTGAAGCTTAAGAAGTATCTAGAGTGTCAAGCTAGGGACCCAGCAGAGAAGCGGGGGTGACGCTTGAAGAAGATACCACCGTGAAAGTTAGAGGAGCTCAAGGGATTCAGTAGCAATGAATCAGAGGGTCTAGTCAGAGACCGGGAGCTCAGTGTATGGAAGAACTACAAGGAGAAGTTGTAGTGAAGCTAAAAGAACTGTTACGCTTTGTGTTAGGAACTGTTAAAGACCGTTGCCATAGGAGACAGCATTCCTGCACATGCAGGTGTGGCTTCTTGCTGGAGGCCCTTCCCTGCATGGCTGTCCTCCTATTGAAGTCTCAGAGTCTGCTAATTGAGTAAGGGTGTCCTGGCCCTAACCCTCTTTCCCCTCAAAAATACAAAAAGGACTGTTAAGAGAAATAAAACCTCTTCTACATCCAAGAAGTGTCTGGCGCCCAATGATTTTCACCATCTTTGCACCCACTATGCCCCACAATCCACTACATACAGAAGGATGTCAGCTGTTCCAGGCCCTTGAGGTTCTCATCAGACCAAAGGAGGCCTGGGAACTTGCTACATAAGTATATATATATATATATATATATATATATATATAATATATAGATATATATATATATATAGATATATATATATAGATATATATATCTATATATATATAGATATATATATCTATATATATATATAATTATTATATTCATATAAACAAAATATTATTATCACGTTAAAGTGGAGCTCCAGTCTCCCCCCAAAAAAAGTCAGCAGCTACAAAAACTGTAGCTGACTTTTACTATAAGGACACTTACCTGTCCAGGGATCCAGTGATGTCCTCACCCGAGCAAATTCTTCATATGGCTTTGGGTCCAGGCGCCGGCATCTTGACTAAGGTAAACCCGCAGTAAACCCCTGCAACTTCACTACCGATTTTCCACTGTGCAGGAGTGAGCTGGGCTGTGCTTTGTGAATGGTCCCACAGTCTTTAGGGACCTGTGATGTGGCCCAGAAGGCTGTGTGTGTGTGTGTGGGGGGGGGGGGGGGGCAATTTCCATGACGATCAAACAGAAAACCAGGTACTCGCTTTCCCCTCCCCCCCAAAAAGTGCCAAATGAAAGGAGGAGGGGGGGGGGGGGCGGATGTAAGTAAGCGGAAATTCCCCTTTTGGGTGAAATTCCACTTTAATATCACAGTAGAGCAGTGGTTCTCAACTCATGTCCTCGGGACCCACTAACAGGCCAGATTTTAAGTATTACCTTGGGGAGATGCAGACTAGAATACTGCAATCACTGAGCAGCAAATTATATCACCTGTGATGTATTTCAGTTATCTTGCAAACCTGGCCTGTTAGTGGGTCCTGAGGACAGGAGTTGAGAACCACCGTAGTAGAGGGAGAGGCGCAAATAAAGAGCAATGTCTCCCTCTCCACCATGATGTTGTAGCCCAGTACCTGGCTACACTGCCCAAGGGTTAAATACTTCAAAAGGGATGCAGACCCTCAATAGAACATAGAGTGCACCGGGTGATTATAATGAACCAGACGCTCCGATTCAGAATAAGTCTGCACAGGACATGGTGAAACAAACAGCTATTTCTTCACAGCAACAAAAGGTAGGAATCTGCTTCTTTTTTTTGTATTTTGCTGGAGTTGCACTTTAACGCTTCCCTCTAAACGAAAATGTTTTTTGGAGCTGGACTTGAAAGGAATGAGACGGACTCCGTGTGCTAAGGTATTTTCGGAGTTGAAACCGAACACAAGATAACGTAGACCTGGAAGGAGGCAGCTGAGGAACAAAATAATCAGGAGGAAGGAAGAAAGGGAGAAGGTGAGATGTTGGTGAAGGATGGAAAGCGGACGAGAAGGTGTGATGAGAGGAAGATGAAAGGCTCCGGAGGAAATTGGAATGGGTGGGAATAGAACTGGCAAAGAGAAGAAGAGGATTAGTATTTGAAAACCAAGGAGGTGAGTGGAAGGAGCAGACACGCTGCCTTTGAAGGTTGCAGAACGACAGCAGATTTATGTTTTAGCACCGAAGATACAACCAGCTCAGGTATCACACAGCCTGTCCGGCCGGAAAGAACCGCAAATGGCAAAAAAAAAAAAAAAATCCAGCTAAATGCTGTACTCTGGGGGGGAAAAAAATTTGAGATTTTTTTCTTTGTACCATTAAAGCACCTCTAATGAGCTGTGTCCCATGTGTGGATGGCTGCCGCGTTACTTAAAGTGACACTAAAGTGGACTTTACAAAGCTCCAGTCTTGACCGTTCTTTACCTAGAAGAGCAAATGAAAAGTCAAGCAGCGGGCTCACCGATAGAACACCTGCCTGCCGAGCGTCTGAGATAGGCGATAATGAAGTGTGACAGAACGCTTGCTGGAATTCAAACCATCTCGGTCCATCGTACAGGTGAAACAACGTCGTTAGGCTAATTTTACATACATGTCAAAACCATAAGCATCAAGATGAGAACCATAGAACGTCTCCTTCTCGTCAGAGGGACGGAAATGAATTTGTGGAATGTGTTAGCAAAGCACAAAATGAACAGGGGTACAAATATAGACCCCCCCCCCCCCGAGGCCTGATTTAATTTTCTGACTTGAGTACGGGTGGACAACTCACTTCCCGTCACCCCTGGGAACGCCACGTATATGTAAATGTACAGTCAGTAACTTTTCACTTCGTCTTAGCAGGTTGTAGATCCCATGCAGAATGCAGCCATGGAAGCCTTCCCAAAGAAATTGAAAATAAATAAGTTTTATGTGGATATAATCACATTGTAGGAAAAAAAAAATGCTGGCAGAGGAAGTCATCCTTAATCTTGACTTCAACACGTTTACAGGCAGGTGCCTAAATGTTAGTTGTATTTTTTACAAAAGGGCTGATGTTTGTTGACTCGGGGGTTAATAGTGTGGTGTGGTGTGCCTTCCACTTGCATGTGTCACTTCCTGTTGAGAAGTGATATATGCAAGAGGAGGTCGGGACTTGTGGTCTGTTGGGAGTAAAAAGTGTGACCATACACATGGAGACATGTTCGGGGATGCTGCACAAGTACTTTACTTCAGTAAGTTCTGGTTAAGTATCAGTGACTAGTCTGATTCTTTAGAAGAGAGAACAAATTCTACAGTCATTCCTGCTTTGATGAACGCTTCATAGCCGAAACGCGTCAGTATGTACTCTGTACCTGTAACCTGTACCCATGTAGCAAATAAAGAACTTTTATTCAAGAGCACGCCGAGTTGCCAGCCTTTCCTGATTAAGAATTCTACAATGAAGACTATTTGGGTCTGGCATTATTAGGTTCTCTAGGTAGGGTGGTCTGACACATGATGCACCCTACCAGGCGGCTGGCTTCCAGTCATAGGGCCCTCTGCAGAACAGAACCAGTCCTAGGAACCTGGCCTGGAACCAAGGTGTGCAAGGCATTATGCAGCATTGTGGGGGCTCCTCTCTTTGCTTTTAGGCTGAAGATGTGGTAGAGTGAAATCAGCTCTCAGCGCTGTTCCCTTCGAAATTATTCTGTAGTTAGTGCCGTAAAAGAAGTTCTGATTAAGTATCAATGTCTGTTCTGATTCTTGGAAAGGGAGAGCGACTTTTACAGTGAATACTATTTGGGGAATAAAGTGTAAGCCTACAAGTTAACCCTCGGGATGGTGAAGAGTGTCAAGAATAGGAGAAGGAGCACCAGCTTGGGAGCCGTGGTGGTCAGTGATGGAGGTTCTGTATTTAGGGTGATCTGGCACATGATGTACCCTACAGGGTGGCTCGGTTCCTACCTTGGGGCCCGCCGCAGAACAGAACCAGTCCTAGGTACCTGGCCTGGAACCATGGTGTGCAAGGCCTCATGGGGTATATGGGGGGGGGGGGGGCACTCCTCTCTTTGCCTTCAGGCTGAATTGGAAAAGACGTGTATTGAAGAGCTGGTGGAGGGAATTCAGCTCTTAGCACTGCTCTCCTCAAAATAACTGTAGTTAGTGCCGTAAATGTAGTTCTGGTTAAGAATCAATGTCTGTTCTGACTCTTGGGAAGAGAGAAAAAATTCTACAGTGTACACTATTTGGGGAATAAAGTGTAAGCCTATAAGTTAACCCTCGGAATGGTGAAGAGTGTCAGAAATAGGAAGAAGGAGCACCAGCTCATGAGAGGGAGCAGTGGTGGTCGGTGACAGAAGTTCTGTAGGTAGGGTGGTCTGGCACATGATGCACCCTTGGGGGCAGTTGGGTTCCTATCTTAGGGCCCACTGCAGAACAGAACCAGTCCTAGGGACCTGGTCTGGAACCATGATGTTTAAGGCCTCGTGGAGTACGTGGGGAGGGGGGGGGGGGGATCTCTTCAATTAGCCTACAGGCAAAATTAGAAAAGATGTGTGAATTGAATAGCTGGTGGAGGGAAATTGGCTCTCATTACTGCTCTCCTCAAAATGACTGTAGTTAGTGCCGTAAATGTAGTTCTGGTTAAGAATCAATGTCTGGTCTAACTCTTGGGAATAGAGAGAGAGAATTCTACAGTGAATACTATTTGTGGAATGAAGTGTAGCCTACATATTAACCCTTGGGATGGTGAAGTGTGTCAAGAATAGGAAGGAGCACCAGCTTGGGGGAGGGAGCAGTAGTGGTCAGTGACGGAGGTTCTGTAGGTAGGGTGGTTTGGCACATGATGCACCCTACCGGAGGGCTGGGTTCCTGTCTAAGGGCTTGCTCACGGAGTATGTGAGGTGGCTCTCCTCTTTGCCTTCAGGCTGAATTAGAAAAGTAGTGTCTGTGGAAGAGCTGGTGGAGAGAAATGCAGAGAGCACTGTTTCCCTCAAAATGACTCTATTAGTCCTGAGACAGGTGTCACTGGCAAGTAAAGAGACCTTATCCTTCCCTGTGGGGGGCATAAAGTGGTTTGGCCTCTGGCCATGAGGTGGTGCTGAACCAACATGCGTGACAGTAACAGTATCAACAGCATTCAGTTCCCTCACACTAACACGCTTGTTTCAAGTGCCTTTCAGGGGCCTGTTCTGATTTTTTTTGGGGGGGGGGATTGGACAATTCCATAGTTTGCATGGAAGAGTCTTACCTAAGCACATACTAAAGGAGAAGCTAGTAGTAGTTAGTCACTTCAATTGGACTTGAGGAAATTTTACCATTCATTCAGGTGGATCCCCAGTATACATACCCCAGCATTTATATCCACAAGGACAACAGAACCAGGAATGTCACACCAAAGTTTGAGATACTCTTATTTTGTCTTAAGAATTGAAAGAGAGGAACTAATGTTGTACAGGGGGTTTAAAAGCCCCCCCCCCCCCATCAGGGCTTGCTGTACTGGCTGTCTTTGTATACTCTCGCTGCTAGAGCATACAAAGACAGCCAGTACAGCAGGTTTAAACCCCCCGTACAACATTAGTTTCTCTCTTTCAATTCTTAAGGCAAAATAAGAGTATCTCAAAATTTGGTGTTACATTCCAGGGGTTTCCAGTGAAGGGTACTGGTGATGATAGAGTCTAGAATCACCAGTACCCTTCACTGGAAACCCCTGGACTTAATGGTTTGGAGTGGTGTCCACCACCTGTTTGACCATATAGTGTTAGTAAGAAAATGTGCAAAAGTTATGGCATTCATCTACAACCATCACAACATGGAGAGCAAGACCGAGCCAAAATACACATGCGAATTAGAACTATCATACATAAGAGACGTGGGTTTTACTGCATGCAGACTCCACTTGCCATTGACAAGAGAAGCTGCTTCCTATCCTTATCAAGATATACAGTATTTTCTTCTTCTCTCAGAAGTGACCACATCACCTCTTCATTTTAGCCCTTCCAGTCTAAAAATAAAGAAATAAAATAAGGAATGTGCTGTACTTGGCATATAGGACAACTAGTTCTGTTAAAAACAACAAAGTTATCCTCAGTAAAAATAATACAATGAAACAAATAGTAATGGGCAGAAAAAAATGCAGACTGTAAAAATGGCCCCCTTAGATTGATGGTCATTGAAGTGCCCATTTACATTGGTAGTCATTGTAGTGTTAGTTTTTCACTGTTGGTCAGTAAAATGCTCCATTACATTCATGGTCAGTGGAGAAGGATCCCTTTAAGCTGTTGATCTGTGGAGGAAAGACCCACTTACACTGGTGGTCAGTTCAAAAAAGCCTTGTTACATTGGTGGCTGGTGGGAAGAACATTGCTGGTCAATGGAATGAATGTTTCTTACATTGTTATCAGTGGGAAGAATGCCCCTTCTATTGGTCAGTGAGAATAAGTCCCCTTATATTGGTGGTCAATAGGAAGAATGTCTTACATTTGTGGTCAGTGGGAAGAATTCTCCTTACATTGGTGGTCAGTGAGAATAATGAGACGTACACACGAGCGGACTTTACGGCAGACTTTGCCCGGCGGACTTTTCGACTGACTTTATGACGGACTTTCCGAATGAATGGACTTGCCTACACACAATCCACCAAAGTCCGTCGAATTCGTACGTGATGACGTACACCGGACTAAAACAAGGAAGTTCATAGCCAGTAGCCAATAGCTGCCCTAGCGTGGCTTTTTGTCCGTCGAACTAGCATACAGACGAGCGGACTTTTCGACCGGACTCGAGTTCGACGGATAGATTTAAAACATGTTTCAAATCTAATGCCGCGTACACACGAGCGGACATTACGGCGGACTTTGCCCGGCGGACTTTTCGACGTACTTTCCGACGGACTTTGTGAATGAACGGACTTGCCTACACACAATCCACCAAAGTCCGTCGAATTCGTACGTGATGACGTACGACCGGACTAAAACAAGGAAGTTCATAGCCAGTAGCCAATAGCTGCCCTAGCGTGGCTTTTTGTCCGTCGAACTAGCATACAGACGGCGGACTTTTCGACCGGACTCGATTTCAACGGATAAATTTTAAACAAGTTTCAAATCTAATTCCGTCCAACTTTTGAGAAAACAAAGTCCGCTGGAGCCCACACACATCGAATTGTCCGACGAAATCCAGTCCGCCGGGCAAAGTCCGCCGTAATGTCCGCTCGTGTGTACGCGGCATTAGTCCGTCCAACTTTTGAGCAAACAAAGTCCGCTGGAGCCCACACACGATCGAATTGTCCGAAGAAATCCCGTCCACCGGGCAAAGTCTGCCGTAAAGTCCGCTCGTGTGTACGCAGCATAATGCTCCTTACATCGGTGGTCAGTAGGGATGGGCCGAACACCCCTCGGTTCAGTTCACACCAGAACAAGCAAACAGACAAACAATTTGTGCGAACATGCAAACCCTAGTAAAGTCTATGGGACAAGAACATTAAAAATCAAAAGTGCTCATTTTAAAGGCTTATTTGCAAGTTATTGCCATAAAAAGTTTATAGGGACCCGGGTGCTGCCCCAGGGGACATGTATCAATGCAAAAAAAAGTTTTTAAAACTGACGTTTTTTCAGGAGCAGTGATTTTAATAATGCTTAAAGTAAAACAATAAAAATGAAATATTACTTTAAATATCGTACCCGGGGGGGGGGGGGGGGGGGTCTGCCTGTAAAGTGGCGCATCTGTGTGATGTGTTTTACTGTGCAGCAGCAAAATAACATTTCTAAAGAAAAAAATTGTAATTTAAACTTGCTCGCGGCTGTAATGTATTGTTGACTCCTGGAAATTCGGCGTGGGTCCCCCCCCCCCCCAAGATCCACACCAGGCCCTTCGGATCTGGTATGGAAATTAAGGGGAACTCTACGCCAAAATTTAAAAAAAATGGCGTGGGGTCCCCCCCAAAATCCATACCAGACCCTTAGAAAGGCAGGCCAGGAAAGGGGGGGGGGCGAGCGAGCTCCTGAACCATTCCAGGCCGCTTGCCCTCAACATGGGGAGAGTACTTTGGGGTCCTTTCCAAAGCACCTTGCCCCCAAGTTGATGGGGACAAGGTCCTCGTCCCCACAACTCTGGCCTGGTGGTTGTGGGGGACTGCAGGCGGGCTTATTGGAATCTGGAAGCCCCCTTTAACAAGGGGGCCCCCAGATCCCGGCCCCCCCTATGTGAATGGGTATCGGGTACATTGTACCCCTACCCATTCACCAAAAAAAATTGTCAAAAAGTAAAAACCACAAAAGACAGTTTTTGACAATTCCTTTATTTAAAAAAAAAAAAAGATAAGTGTTCAGCGATGTACATCCCTCATCAATCACGCCCCTTGACGGTGTGTAATTTGTTATATTCCGCGCTTATGTATGGGCAAGAAGTGCTGCCTCACTTGAGGGGGGGCCCCAACTGGAGCACCCTTATAGAAAAAGAATATTACAGATGTAGGGTCGGTGGCGCTGCCTGTCACCCGAAGAGCGATCCTCCACAGTGAATGTGCAACAGTAGGGCTGTTCAGGTCACTCCCGTCACCTGAAAAGCGATCCTCCAATTAGGTCGCTCTTCCCAATTGAAAAGTGAGAAGTCTATCACAGGTGAGTGTTATACAAGTGTTCTCCGTGAATTTTGAAAATGTGTTAATTGGTGCTCCTTTTGTTATGTAATGTTATTCCCCTTGTGATTCATTTCTAATCTTAAAACAAATATACAAAGACATGTGGAAGATTGTAGTGATGATCTGATCAACGTATGCTGTTTCATTATTAGTCATATGTGGTAACCCTATAACCCACGTGAATAGGGGTTACTTATTTGTGATAAAAATAAGGCAATCATAAAAATAAACTGATAAACAAAAGATATATAAACAAATGATGAAGGTCCAGTGAAGAAGCAAAAAAATGCAAAATATTTGAAATTTAAAAATCTAAAGTTGGTTCATAAATGTTGCAGATGAGTGAAAAGATTTCAGGTGACTTTTGTGCTTTGCCCAGATGACTTGGGAGAGTTTAGAATAATCACCTCTGCGGCTCACTGCAGGATATCCTCATGGACGAAGAAGACTGGCACTCATAGTGTAAATCCGAATGGTTCGTTTTTTTTTAAACTATTTAAAAGTATTTAAGAACAAAAAACAAAACTTGACACAGTCAAGTATAGCAGCTGGCATATCCTGGTTGCAAACCATGAGCTCCGGGCCGGCGTGCGTTCCACGGGTCGGGATTTTGCAACCGGAAGTGACATGAGTGCGTATCAAGCGCCGCACGACGGACCCGAAAAATTGAAAAAAAAAACCAAAACAAAAATCTTCTTCTCCATGGGAAGCGTCCCGCCGACTGCTGACTTTTCGCTGTGACAGCTGTTATATAGGCAAGGGCGGGGCCACCCACTGACTTAACAGGTTGACCCCGCCCCCTCTGACCACACATGACGTCAGAAGGGGCGGGGGTCACTTGGCTACGTCACCCGGCGGCCCCCGCCCTTGCCTATATAACAGCTGTCATAGCCAAGAGACAGCAGACGGTCGAGGCAGAGCTTTTTTTAAATTTATTTATTTCTCGGGTCCGTCGGGCGGCGTGATTGAAGATGACTGGACATTGCGGGACACTTTTTTTTTTCTTCTTCTTCTCTTAATTGTGGTTTATACCCCATACCCATTCACATGGGGGGGGGGGGGGGCGGGATCTTGGGGCCCCCTTTTCAAAGGGGGCTTCCAGATTCTGATAAGCCACCCGTCCCCAGACCCCCACAACCACCGGGCCAGGATTGTGGGGGGCGAGGCCCTTGTCCCCATCAACATGCAACGTATGCATTAAGGTGAAAAAACACCTGGCAGTGACTGTTCCCCCAGCCCCCCCCCCCCCGTTTTACTTACCTGAACCCTGGAACTTGACCCGGCGGGGACTCGCTGTCTCTCTGCCCGGGGTTATAGGCTCTTAATTGGATAGATTAATAGCAGCGCAGCCATTGGCTCCAGCTGCTGTCAATCAAATCCAACGACACGGGCGCCGGGGGGGGGGGGCCAAGTTATACATTTGGCGGCTTTGGACGCCGAATGCTGGACTCGGGAGCGTGCCCGCAAGGTAACCCCCCCCGGGAGAGCGCTTCTCCTAGGGGTTTATCTGAGGTGGGGAGGAGCCGCTAGAGCCGCCGAGGGACCCCAGAAGACGGTGTTTGGGGCCACTCTGTTCAAAACGAGCTGCACAGTGGAGGTAAGTATGATATGTTTGTTATTAAAAAAAAAAAAAAAGAACCCTTAAAATCACTTTAATTCCTCCATTCTCTTTAAGTGGTTCAGCTCAACTACCCATTCTTTAATTGTAGGAGTAGCATAGTTCCAGTATCTAGGTATACAGTAAGTATTCGTGCTGCAGGAAGGAGAAAGTGAAAACGTCGTACACACGACCGGTTTAGCCGTTGGAATAAACTTCGAAGGTTTCTCCAACTCTGACGGAACTCCGACGGAATTTCAGTCAAGCGGTCTTGCCTACACACGGTCAACCCAAAGTCTGACCGTCCAGAACGCGGTGACGTACAACACTTACGACGGGACTAGAAAAAGGAAGTTCAATAGCCAGTAGCCAATAGCTTCCGTCTCGTACTTGCTTCAGAGCATGCGCCGATTTTGGTCCGTCAGGTACAGCATACAGACGAGCGGTTTTCCCGATAAGCATTGGGTCCGTCGGAAATATTTAGAACATGTTCCATTTCTAGGTCCGGTAGAATTTTCGAAAAAAAGAAGTCCAATGAGGCCTACACACGATCGGAATAGACGATGAAAAGGACTTTTTCTGCTGGACATTCCGCTCGTGTGTTCGGGGCATTAGGTTATATAGACAATAAAGCCATCTCAGGAGATTTCTGATATGGCGTGTCAGTAATTAAGGAGCAAATTTGGAAGTCATTCTCCCAAAATGTTGTAATCCGGGGGGCATGTCCACCATATGTGGATCATTGTGCCCCCCCCCCCCCCCCCGCAGCGCCAGCACTTTTCGGGATAGTTTGGGGATATTCTATGGAGCCTCGTAGGGCATCTATACCACCTAGTTAATAATAATTTCTCATTCTTTTCTTGTATGTATGTCGAGAGGCTAGATTTAAAAGTTAGAAAGGATTACTTTTTACAATCTTCTGTGGAGATACTATGGCCCAATTCCCTCTCCCACTCTCTGGTATAATAATATGGCTGGTTGGGGAATGCATGGGACAACAATATGTCATATATTTTTGAAATAGTGTGAGAACACTCTGGAAGTCCATTGCATAGAGGTTCAAATGGAGTTAAATCCCTATGGAGTGAGCCCTTTTCCAGCAATTCTATATAAAAGTGCTGAAGTTGGAAGTAGTGTAAGTAGGGATAGTTACAGTCTGCAGTTGCTATTATATTAAATGATTGGAGTCCCTTAGTTTTAAGCTCTTGTTTGATTGGTGAAGGGGCCAAAGTTGTCCATCGTAAAAAAAAAAACCTAGTCGAGGATAAACCCGGCGGAAATTCTGGGTTACCCCCATGATTGGAGTAAATGGGCCAGAGGTTGAAGAGTTACCGAATTTTCGAACGGTGGAATCCCAAACTTTTAATAAAGATGTCAGAAGGTGAAAATGTTTGTCTAGAGGGGCCACATTCAGGCTTAATCCATGGAAGAGAGATCAAGGGAACGGATGTTGATTCTTGCTCAATAGTTACCCGTTGTTTTGATTTACCGTGATAGATCCAGTCCACTATTCTAGTCCATATGCGATAAACCTGACCCCCCCCCCCCCTCTGTTTTCCGCTTTACTAGGATGTCACAGTGGAGTCTAGCTGTGGAGTTTGGTCAGAGATATCTTAATAAGCTCGATCGTAGTAAACGAAAGAACGCCCTTGGGAGTGTTATAGGTAGCGTTTGGAATAAATATAAAAAGACAGGGTAAAATTTCCATCTTGTATATAGGGAGACCAGAGAACCTCTTACATCAGAGTTCTCCTTTACACCAGAGTCCGCAGTATTACCCTTTGCATCAGGGTCTGCAGAGTTCCCCTGTGCATCAGGATCCGCAGAGTTCTCCTTTGCATCAGGGCCCGCAGAGTTCCCCTTTGCATCAGGGTCCGCAGAGTTCCCCTTTGCATCAGGGTCCGCAGAGTTCCCCTTTGCATCAGGGTCCGCAGAGTTCCCCTTTGCATCAGGGTCCGCAGAGTTCCCCTTTGCATCAGGGTCCGCAGAGTTCCCCTTTGGCTCAGGGTCCGCAGAGTTCCCCTTTGGCTCAGGGTCCGCAGAGTTCCCCTTTGCATCAGGGTCCGCAGAGTTCCCCTTTGGCTCAGGGTCCGCAGAGTTCCCCTTTGGCTCAGGGTCCGCAGAGTTCCCCTTTGGCTCAGGGTCCGCAGAGTTCCCCTTTGGCTCAGGGTCTGCAGAGTTCCCCTTTGGCTCAGGGTCCGCAGAGTTCCCCTTTGGCTCAGGGTCCGCAGAGTTCCCCTTTGGCTCAGGGTCCGCAGACTCTGGTGTCCTGTAAACAGGATCTCTGATGTAAAGGGGGCTCCGGGAACCCTAATGTAAGGGGCAACTCTGTGGACTCTGATGCAAGGTGGAATTCTGTAAAAAGCCTTGGGATCAGTGGGAAGGACCCCGGGCTCGGGTCAGGGGGCTCTTCATGGTAACAAAATGCAACACAATTTAAAAGAAAAAAGGCTCACGCTCTTCTATTGTGGGATTTCGCACCGTGCAAAACGCACACCAACATAGGTATGAAGGAAGCCTTTGGCATACTTTATCTTACAATCGATGACGCATATTGCCACAGCTGACACTGCCAGCTGATACAGAGTTAACCAGCCCCCCCCCCAATAAAATTTTGCAATGGGGCCCCATGATTGGTAGTTGCGCCCCTGACATCATTGTATGTATACTCTTTTTAAACAAATTCTTACAGCTGATCTTTTCATGAGACTAAAGAAAGGAGGCCAGCATTGCATTAAATTATGAAAATAAATCACATTCGTTTGTGGGACGGCATTAAAAGACTTCTGAGACGGTAAATTCAATAAAAGACGGGATTTGTGCGGCTTTAATAGCAGTTGTAAATGTTTCGGAAATAAAATTTGAATTTATTACTATCTGCAGCTTAAGAAAATGGCCTTGGGTGGAGGAAGACAAATTGTAAATCCAAAACGACACATTTCGTGAACAAAGCTCATTCAAAGGAAAACTCCACTTTCATGGGGGAAAAAATAAAAATAAAAACAATATAGTGTATAAATTGGCTACACAAGTCATATTGTAATTGAATGTTAATAAAAATCACCTTTTGCTTTCAATCTGCAACCGCTGTAATTTTCTGGAAATAGATTGTGTAAATAACGTCCCCCGAAAATGTCATTTCCTGCTTGTGTGATTGGCTGACTGATTTTCCCAGAAGTCTGCACTATGATACAAGTCAGATTTTGGGCATCCCCTGCAACAAATATGCAATTTTTGGTGAGATACCCACATCTAAAGGGATGCAGACCCTGCCACTTTCTTCATTACAGTCCTACAGGTGCAGCAGCTGATTGATAATTATGAAATCACTCCCATTCCCATTCACTGTGCACATGGACACAGGCAAACAAACAGCTATTTCTTCAGAATAAGAAAAGGTAAGGATCTGCAGCAACGTTTGTTAAAATCCCTTCAATGTACACATAGATCGCCCAGAGGGGGGTGGTTTTTCCTCAACAAAAAAGGAAAGACTCTTTAAAGGAGATCTATGGTGACAGCATACACTCTCATTTTATAAAAACAGCATTGTAATAATAATCCAAACAATAGTTGTTTGGCAATCCAATACAGTAGTACCTTGGATAATAAGCATAATTTATTCCAGAAGAATGCTTGTAATCCAAAGGCCTTGTATATCAAAGCGAGTTTCCCCATAGGAATCAATGGAAACTCAGATAATTTGTTCCAGTGTCACTGCTAGTGTATGCAGTACAGCATGTGGCCAGAGGTGGGGGGGTGCCAGAGACGCTCAGAAACACTCAGGAACGGAGTGTTTCTGAGCATCACCGGCGCCCCCGCACCTCTGGCCAAATGCGGTACTGCACACCTCAGAGGCTTGAATCCTGCTCGTCTTGTGAGACAACGCTTGCAAATCGAGTCAGTAAAAAAATAGCTCGTTTTGCGAAACGCTCATAAACTGCTCGCAATCCGAGGTTTTACATTACTTGAAAAATCTCCTTTCATGTTGTGAGTGCTGTCTGTCTGCTGGCCGTCTCTTTCCACAACTTCCTGGATTCCCCTTTCCCCCTCAATTTGTAAGGACTAAATATCCCATGGTACCTTGCTGCCTGCAAGCAGTGATTCCTGTACTGACTCCGCCTCCTGAAACTCCTCCTCTGTAGTTCAAAAGGCAGGCTCTGTGAAACGTGTGACACAGCAGTGCTACTCACAGGACATAGTGACTACGGGTCACAGAATTCAAGGAAGGAAATGTGTGAGAGCTTTACAAAGTAAGTTTACAAACTTCCAGATGGTTCAGAGTAATAGGAGGAGGCTGTAGAAATGATTTGCCTTAAAGTGGATGTAAACCCTTACATATACCCAGGGCTGCTCTTAGAAATCGCGGGCCCCCCTACAGTCTACCTGTCAGGACCCCATTCCCCTTCTGAAAGTGACTGAGGACATAGATTAATCAGTCCCTTTCTCTGTAGCCTTAGCTGCACAGATGTATGAAACTGAAGCATAGTAATCGCAGTTTACGATGCTTAACTGATGAATGGACACAGGAGAGATTGGTATTGATCACTCACTGTGTTCATTTAGGAAAGGAAGGAGCAGTAAATTACATATTTACCGGCCCCTTCAACCCTCTCTCCAGCTTGATATATCCCCCTGTGTGGCTTCAGCAGCTGCCGGTGGGAGAGGAGAGGGAATCTGGCAGCACTGCGGGAGGGAAGGGGCACACAGGGGGGCCTGGACAGCAGATAGAAGAACCAATCCCCCTGCAATGCAGCCAGAGGGGGAAAAAAAGGAGAAGAAGCTGGCAGCGCTGCAGGGGGAGGCAGAAGAGGATCGGTGCAATAAGACAGTACAGCCGGACCTCCTGCTTCTTTTTGAACTGATGGGGCCCGGGCCCAGTACAGGAGGACTGGCTGTACTGCCTTATCGGCAGCCCTGTATATAATCAGTGAAGTGAACAGCCTCAGATGATACACAGAGATGAAACAAATCTCCCTACATAAGTTTTACATCTATATCTGCTGTCTTCAGCTTTCTACACTCTTTAGAAAGTGCACATCGTGTTAGAATTTTCTCTTCCTGATATGGGTGTGAATTTCTTGGCATACACTGTGAGACAGCTGATTGGAGGAAAGGCACCCCCCCCCCCTCCTCATAGGCAGAAAAAGGAATAAACAATGCAGAGCTGTGCTGTGAATAGACCAGCTCTCTGCTAATCTATTTCTATGCCTCCACCCGACACAAAATTCAGCCGGTTTTATCTCAGTTGATGGAGAACTTGTCAGAAGTTATCAGGCTGATGACAGAAGAGCGGAGCAGGAGAAAGACAAGGGACTTAGGGCTTTGAAGAGAGATAAGAAAACACTACAGATAGATGCGTTTTTTTCAACATTGTCGCTCTTTTTTTGTTAATAGCGCAAAAAATAAAAAACGCAGAGGTGATCAAATACCACCAAAAGAAAGCTCTATTTTTGGGGAAAAAAAGACGTCAATTTTGTTTGGGTGAACGTCGCAGGACTGCGCAATTGTCAGTTAAAGCGACGCAGTGCCGAATCGCAAAAAGTGCTCTGGTCAAGAAGGGGGTAAATTCTTCCGGGGCTGAAGTGGTTAAAGTGATACTAAACACACTGTTTTAATGTACATTGTATGCAATTTTTTGGGAAAAAATACACTTCAATTAATTAAAAAAAAAAAAAAGCAAAACAGTAAAGATAGCCCAATTTTTTTGTTTTAATGTGATGAAGATGATGTTACGCCGCGAGAATCGCGAGAGAATCATGATCTATCTTCTAAGCAAAAAAATCGTGATTCTCATTTTAGCCAGAATCGTGCAGCTCTACCATGTATACTCCCACATGTGGGACTCTATAGTCACATGGGCTGCTCAGATGTGATGGGGAGGAATTTCTCAGCATAGAAACTCACTGAAAACTGAGCATGTGCAGAGCGGCCAACACAGCTCTGCAAAATCCCCTAGCTGAATTGGGGACATGAACAGAAGGGGGAGATAGAGAGCAGCAGGACAACCAGTTTTTTTGCAGAATACAGAAAAGGAATCTCATAGTGACTGAGTGAGTATGAACAGCATGTGATAGACTATTTATAGTTTCCTATGATGTGGGTTTAGTGGGTTTAACCACTTTATCCCCGGGCACCCCCCCCCCCTTCAGCCCAGGCCACTTTTCAGCGCTGTCGCACTTTGAATGACAATTGTGCGGTCATGTTACACTGTACCCAAACAATCTTTTTATCATTTTTTTTTCACACAAATAGAGCTTTCTTTTGTTGGTATTTAATCACCACTGGGGTTTTCATTCTTTGCTAAAAAAAAAGAAAGAAAAATGACCGAAAATTTGGGGGGGGGGGGGGGAGGTTTTTCTTAGTTTATGCCAGAAATTCTTGTAAATAAGTCATTACATTTTTCTCCTTCACTGATGTGCACTGATGAGGCTGCATTGACGGGCACTAATATGCCGCACTGATGGGCACTTATGGGCACTTATGGGCAGTGGCGTCACTAGGGTTGGCAGCTCGCCTCTCCCTGTCACATCACCACTACTGCAAGTGCGGAGGCGCGTCATTGACTCTTTACCGAGATCGGGGTCGCACCGTGTCCCAGGGACACAGCGTGCCCGCGATCGCCACGCTGCTAAGATAGCTTACAATCATAAGTTATAGATCGCATCCCCGTTCCCACCATATAATCTTATAATCTGCTCAGTTGAAATACGATTGTAATCATGAACAGTTGGGTGTTGGATTGGATTTTCCATCCAGGTCAATCGGATTAATTTAAAATAAATCCCTCTGTTTTGCTTGAAATCGATCGACGACAAAGTTTGTGTCTTTTCGATAATGTACAAATCCAGTATTAGCCAATCCAGCTCTCTGGAGCTCTTCTATTGGGAATATTCAATTTGTAGTCAAGAGCATATTCAATCGATATGCCAGCCAGATGCAGATTTCAATTGTTAACCACTTGCCGACCGAAAAAAAAAAAAAAATAATAATACAAAACATATATATATAATATTTTTTCTTTATTTTTTTTTTTAATTTTTTTTCTTTCTAATGTATTAAAATTCAGTTAATTCATTAAAATGTTTCTTTTCACAAAAAATAGTGTTTAGAAAAACCGCTGCGCAAATACCATGTGACATAAAAAAATGGCAACGATTGCCATTTTATACCCTAAAAAAAAAAATGATTTATATATATATATATATATATATATATATATATATATATAGATAGATATATATAATTTTTTTTTTTTTTTTTAGGAGAGACCCTAGGGTATAAAATGGCAATCGTTGCCATTTTTTTATGTCACATGGTATTTGCGCAGCGAATTTTAATGAATTAACTGAATTTTAATACATTAGAAAGAAAAAAAATTAAAAAAAAATAAAGAAAAAATATTATATATATATATATATATATTTTTTTTTCGGTCGGCAAGTGGTTAACAATTGACCCATATATATGTATATATATATATATATATATATATATATATATATATATATATATATATATATATATATATATATATATATATATGGGTCCTCCTACACAACTGATAATCGGCGGGCGATGATATTCTGTAATGGTGTGCCTCATATGTAGATATGGATGATTCCTTAGCCTTGGTTCACACTTATGCGACATGAAAGCTGCAGCGACTTCCAGTGCCACTTTGCTGTACTGGTGACCAGGTGCGACTTCAAAGCGACTTTACTGATCAGAAGCAATCCTATGGGGGTTTGATGAATCTGTGTTTTTTTATTTTAACCCTCACCTCTCCTCCCAGGTCTCTCTTGCTGCCTAAAAACTTCCTCGCAAGCACATTCCATTCACAGCTGAGCGTAGCGGAAACGCATGTTCCCGCTCGCGTATTTTTGTTCGTTTTTCAAGCTTAAATGTGCGTCGCACATAGGACAACATGGGCCGTCTTTAACATGGAGCAAAAGGGACAGCTGCCCCGGGCCCAGTCATTGTTGTGGGGCCCAAAGCAGCTGCCCCTTGAGCCCGCACTATCCACAAACAGTTGATATGTGGATTTGGGAGGGCCCAAGAAAATGTTTGCCCAGGGTCCAATCAATATTAAAAGATGGCCCTGTGGACAGCGGATGGGCTGCCCTACGCATTACAAACGACCCAAAGTAGCTCTAGAATTTTCAGTCAGGGAGTGTCACTTTTTTTTCAGTGCGCGATTTGGCGTGTTTGTAGCGCATTTTGCTAACCGTGATTGGGGTGTCATTTACAATTAGGCTGCATTTACATCTGTATGTTTCCAAATGGGCGACAACCCACACAGAAAAATGCGTTTTTTTCTGCGCAGTTTAGAAATACGCTGAAAATGCGCATTGTGTTCATGTCACCATAATGGCAAGGCGAGCGCAGTGTGCATTTCCGAAATTTGAAGCAAAGCGCGCATTTTCTGTGTGGGTTGTCGCACGTTTAGAAACACACAGATGCGAATGCAGCCTACATCATAAACCCAAGCGTGTCGTACATTGCCGCAGGTTTTACCAAAACGCATGGTAAAGCATGCAATTTTTTGCAGGTTGGAAATGCACAGATGCAAAACACATGGCAACACAAGCATGGCGCACGTTGTTGCACACTTTCTAAATGCACGGCAAAGCATGCATTTTTTTTCTAGCAGGTTGCTGTGCATTTGGAAACACGCAGATGCAAAGCACATGGTAACACAAGCATGACGTTGCCTTGGTGTGCATTTTTTAAATGCACAGCAAAGCACGTGTTTTCTGTGCTGGTTGCCGCACGTTCAGAAATGCACCGATGAGACCGCAGCCTGAATGATAACGCAAGTGTGACGCCCATTGCTGTGCATTTTTAAAACACACGGCGAAGCATGTGTTTTTTGCATGGGTTTGCGTTCGGAAACATGCAGGTGCAAATGCTGCCTAAATGGCAACACAACGCCACGTGTTTCTGAAATGCAGGCTGCTGCGCGTTCGGAAATGTGCAGATGTGAATACAGGCTAATTGTTGAATGACACCTCAATCACGGTTAGCAGGCGTGTGTTTCGTTGCCAAAATGCGCGACGCTCCACAAAAAGGTTCTTGAGCTACTTCGGGGCGTGTTCCGGCTACGGTGTTTTAACAACTTGATTCTCATGCGATTCTGCGTGCCGCATATAGGTTGTCCTTTGTGCACTGCGCCCTGAGCACAACCAGTTGTGTGACATTAGCGAATTAATATTCGCTAATATCTTTCTGCTTCCCCTCCTGGCCAATCAGGTAGCGGGTCCTGAGACCTGATTGGCCAGGGAGTCTTAGGACCAACTTCCTGTGCAGCCGGGAGGAGAAGCAACAGCCACGGCCCTTCCCTCTGCAAGCTGGAGTGAGGAGCAGTGTCGGCCTCCTAAGTTAATGCCACTGACCCCCTGACGTCTGCCGCGCGCAGGGGTTACTGATCACCGCTGTCTGTCTCATGCGCGGGGGGTAGGGTTGCACATTTTCAGGATTCATCCGGACAGTTCAGGTTTGGAATCATGTGTCCGGGTTTCAAACTGCCTGAAACCCAGAAACATTATTCAGACCGGACTATCCCAGCAGGGTTTCTGGCTGCAGTTGTCTAAGCTGAGAGTGTCTGTTACACTCTCTTTCACACTGCCCAAAGCCATCACTAACAATCCCCTCCCCTCCCCCACATACAGATGGGAGAGGAGAGAGGGCTCAATCTGCTCCTCGTCCTCCCGCCCCTACCCCTCTGTGTCTGCCCACACTCCAATCCCCGGCGCTGTGCCTCAGAAAAGGAAAGTTCGGGTCGGAAATTTGAAGTCCAGCAGCCTCAGATACATCTGGATGAGAGGTGCTGACTGCCAAGGGGTGAGTGAGCTCACCATCCATCCCTGTCTGTGACTGAAGTCTCCGCCCTTCTCTCTCCTGCTTCCAAATGAGTACACTAAGATAAATCAGGGTTCCCAGAGCACCCCTTACATCACAGTTCCCCTTTACACCAGAGGTCACAGTGTTCCCTCTTACATCAGAGTCCTCGCCGTGCATCAGAGTTATCAGTGTTCCCCCTTAAATCAGGGTTCCCAGAGTTCTCCCTTACATCAGAGTCTGCAGAGTCCCCCCTGGTGCGAGTGAGGGGGGCAGGTTTGTTTGCTCCCCCCCCATACCTCCCAACATTTTGAGATGGGAATGAGGGACACCCATCAGCAAAAGTATGCAGGCATAGGACACACCCCCTGCCACGCCCCCTTAAAGTAGAATTGGACAAAAAACAAAATTGGTTAAACCCACAAGTGCTTTTTTTACCACTTCTATTCCTTTATATTGGCTTTTGGAATTTACAAATGCAGCAATTTAGAAATTTGATGAAAGGTTTAGCGCTGGAAAACACTTTTCGAAAGATAAAAAGTGCATTTTATATACATCTATATAGATCAGACCAAAATGAGGGACAAATGAGGAGAAATGAGGGACCGAGGGACATTGCTCCAAATCAGGGACAGTCCCTCCAAATCAGGGACAGTTGGGGGCTATGATAGTATGTAGGCATAGGACACACCCCCTGTCACGCCCCCTTAAAGGAGAAATATACGGGGAAAAAAAGATTAGGTACCATTTTATTTTTTAGCACTACTATTTCTTTTATATTGGCTTTTGACATTTACAAATGCAGCAATTTAGAAATTGGATGAAAGGTTTAGCGCTGGGAAACACTTTTTGAAAGAAAAAAAGTGCATTTTCGATACAACTATATAGATCAGACCAAAATGAGGGACAAATGAGGAGGGATGAGGGACAGAGGGACAGTCCCTCGAAATCAGAGACAGTTGGGAGCTATGCCCCCCCAAAATATTGAGCACCAGCCGCCACTGCCCAAACGTGTGTTGCATGTTGTGCGGAGATTCCCCCGTGATTTGGATTTGGAATTTGTGACGCTGCCAGTGATTCCAAATCGCAAAGTGTGAACAGAGCCGAATGTTGCTTTTTTTTGGAGGACAAGCGATCGCAGCAGAATCGCATCACGTTTAGGGTGCCAATAAAGAATATTGGCACCCAAAAAAGTGTGTTGCGCACTCTGCAGCGATTTGGGGATCGCAGGAAGGATCGTCGTGATTCTGCCCAGCATTCCAAAATCGCAAAGTGTGAATAGAGCCTAACACAAGCGTGACATAATAGAAGACACTAATATTTACAGATGTTTATTTTATAATAAATAATATTATTACAAAACAAACAGGCTGTGATGTACACAATCCCCACCGATCATAGAGAGGCTCAGCCTTATAATACAGACTCTGATCCAGCAATTAATTGGAGAACAAAGACAGATATCATCATGTATATAAATCATTATAGGGAAGCAGACAGAGGATACAATGGAAGAGACACAACATATATTAATAGGAGAGCAGACAGACTGACTGTGTATTATTGTTACTTTAGTGGGAAGGCTGGAAGGCAGGGAAGGCTGGAAGCAGGTCCAGCACATGTGCCTGTATGTATAGATGGGATGGAGGCGAGGGGCAGACACACACATATATATAGAGGCAGACTGCGGAGAAGAGACTGGAGAGGGCGGAATGAAGGAGGAGAGAGCAGGGAAGGGCAGGAATAAAACCAGATCTGGGAAAGGTGCAGACAGAGAAGTGAGAGAAAGTGCAGAAGACTGCAAGAGCTCAGACAGGGGCAATCCATCCCTGGGAGAGACCACAGCAGATCCCAAGAGCGGGGAGCTAAAGAAATCGGATCCCAGGAAGGGACAGGGGGAGGTAGCTCTCAGAGACAGGTATAGACACTGGGGCAGTAGAAAGAAAGGAGTAGTAGATTCTTTGAAGAGGGGCAGTAGATCTTTTTTAGGAGGGACAGTGGATACTTTATAGAGAGACAGTAGATCTTTCAGAGAAGGACAGTAGACCTTTTGGTAAGGGACTGTAGATCTTTTGGTGAGGGACAGTAGATCCTTCAGAGAAGGACAGTAGACCTTTTGGTGAGGGACAGTAGACCTTTTGGTGAGGGACAGTAGATCTTTTGGTGAGGGACAGTAGACCTTTTGGTGAGGGACAGTAGATCTTTTGGTGAGGGACAGTAGACCTTTTGGTGAAGGACTGTAGATCTTTTGGTGAGGGACAGTAGACCTTTTGGTGAGGGACAGTAGATCCTTCAGAGAAGGACAGTAGACCTTTTGGTGAGGGACAGTAGATCCTTCAGAGAAGGACAGTAGACCTTTTGGTGAGGGACAGTAGATCCTTCAGAGAAGGAAAGTAGACCTTTTGGTGAGGGACAGTAGATCTTTCAGAGAAGGACAGTAGACCTTTTGGTGAGGGACAGTAGATCCTTCAGAGACGGGCAGTAGATCTTTTGGTGAAGGAAAGTAGATCCTTCAGAGAGGAGCAATAATAGATCACTTGAGCAGAGGGTAGAAGAAACCTTTGGCAGAACCAACAAAAAGGGGTACACCAGATCCCTTGACCAAGAGAAGAAGAAGTTGCCATCTCATCCGTGCCAACCCCCCCCCCCCCCCAAAAAAAATGCAGCTCTCCAGCCATCTGCTGCTCTTTCTGGCCGCCCTGTGCGCCCCAATCAACAGCGAGGTCCTTTTCCGCTGCCCACAGTGCACCCCGGAGCGCCTGGCCACCTGCCCGTCTTCCCGTCCGCCCTGCATGGAACTGGTGAGAGCCCCGGGCTGCGGCTGCTGCTCGGTGTGCGCCCGGCTGGATGGCGAGTCGTGCGGGGTGTACACCGCCCGCTGCTCCTCTGGACTGCGCTGTTACCCCAACCCGGGCTCCGATCTCCCCCTGCAGGCGCTGGTCCAGGGCCAGGGCACGTGTGCCAAGAGGAGAGACGCAGAGTATGGCAGCAGCCAGGAGCGCTGGCCAGGTAGGAATCCTAATTCACCTTTTTACTATTATTATTATTATTTATTATTATTGAAGATTTATATAGCACCAACAGTTTGCACAGCACTTTACAATATAAAGGCAGACAGTACAATTACAACACAATTCAATACAGGAGGGTTAGGAGGACCCTGCTCCTTAGGGCTTACTACCAATTGCCACTGTCCAGCTGCTGAGGAACTACAAGTCTCAGCTTTGCTTGCCATACTTATCAGGAGCTGTAAGGGTGAAGGTTTCCCATAGCTCTCTAACTTTCCAATGATACATTATTGGATATGTTAAGCTGGCCATACAATATACAGCCTTATTGTACAATCTTCTTTAGATCTACCAACTGCTATGTCACTTGATTGGATAGAAATTGGTTGGATGGTAAAGGTCTGTCTCCATATTACATTGTTTTGGTCAATTTAAATTGGATCGTACGGGAATCGTATACCCAAATTGTAGTGTGTATCGCCACCCTCAGGGGCATTGCTAGACTTTGGCACCCAAGCTGTGCCTGAACAAGGTCATCTAGAGCCCAGGGAGAACATACCTAATCACCCCCCCCCCAAGATGTATGAGCATTATGTGTCAGCGAAACCCCCCCCCCCCCCCCCAAATAAAATTGAGCACCAATCTGCATGCTCACCCCCTAAGCACATGGCTCAAATCCTCTATCTCTTCATGTGCCCCAGCACAAATACCCCCCCCAAAAAAAAATATTTATATATATATATTTTTTTTTATACCTCCTCCTAGCACAATACCTTTACATCTCAAACTTCCTCTCCCCCACTCCAAATCCCCCTTACAGCACAAATTCCCCTCCTCCACTCCTCCATCCTAGCACAAATACCCCTACTCCCCTATACAAATTTTCCCTCCTAGCACAAATCCCCCCCCCCTAATCATTCCTACTAGCAGAAATACCCCCTCCCCAAAAAAATTTCCCCTCTATTACTTTTATAGCACAAATACTAGCACAAAACCCCCCCACAATTTCCCATTCTAGTATACCAATCTCCCCCAATCATCCCTACTAGTACAAATACCGCCTCCCAAATAAATATTTCCCCTCTACCATATTACTTTTTATAGCACAAATCCCCCCTCCTTGCACAAATCCTCTACCTCCATCCCCCTTCCCAGCACAAATCCCCCCCCCCCCCAAATCACCACTCCTACCACACCTCACCAAATCTGCTCTCCTAGAACAATTCTTACCCTCTGCCACCCTCTAAATTCTCCTACTCAACACAAATCCCCCCCCCACAATCTTTTTGTAGTGCCCCCCCCCCCCCACCTCACATGATACCACAGCAACCGCCCCTCCTGCCCACCCCTTGTCCCGGAGCTGCACCCAAGGCACGTGCCTAGGTCTTCTATTGAGTGCACTAAATCTCCTCAGAGATTTGAAAATGATACATTGTATGCATTGTTCAGTGTTGAACTATTGTATATCCATCTATTATCATAATGTAACATTGCAGTGTTTAGACAAATTCATTTTTTGCTCAGTTAGAGATTCTATTAGTCTTGGATTCAATCCCGGGTTATCATCATGGTTGTACCGGCCCCTCAACATTTTAATCTGGTGCCCAGAGGGGCCCCTGCTCTATTAGGACCCTAGAAATGCCCCCGTCCACCCTGATGGGCATGCAGAAAGATCCAATCTGAAGGTGAGCATACACAATGTGATCATAGCAACACATGTGACAATCCTGTCGGGGTTTCATGAGGGGCTCATGGGTGCAAAAAAAACTTTTTACAAACAATCTGTAGATTCAAATGACCAAACAAAAGCATCAGAAATGGCAGGGCTTATTTTCAGCGGGAACGCGGGGGAACGCCGTTCCGGCACCTCCAGCGCTAAATGTATTTAAGGAGTGCTGGAGGGTTTATTGCTGGTGGCTGCTGGGGGATCTATTGTCATTGGGGGGGATCTACTATTATGGGGGGATCTTATGTCACTGGGGGTCAGTTGTTGCTGGGAGGGATCTACTGTTGAGGGAGGGGCATAGGTGTGCGCAGCCTATTGCATTAGGGTGTGCACCCCAAAGCTCAAACACACATGCCTTTCTCTGCAGTGAATGTATTGGTCTGTGCTGAGGGGCTTCTTGTTCATTCACAAACCTAAGCATAGTAAACACATTTTACTATGCTTCAGTTACGAATGAACAATGTTTAGAAAAAGAAGGCGCAGGTAAATGACAAATTTATCAGCCTCTTCCCCCCACTTTCTATCCTAAGCAGCTGAGGGGAGAGGAAGCCAGCAGCACTGTGGGACGGGGGGGCAACGGGGGAAGCGGCACTGCATGTAATGACTAGGGTGTGCCCAGGCACACACCCTGTCCACGCCTATGGGGAGGGGTCTATTGTTGCTGGCTGCTGGGAGATCTATTGTTGCTGGGGTGGATCTAATGTTGCTGGGGGGTATATTTTTGCGGGGGTCCACTGTTGCTGTGGGAATCTTGTGTTGCTGGAGGGTATATTGCTGTGGGGCCTTATGTTGCTGGGGGTGGATCTAATGTTGCTGGGGGGTATATTGTTGCTGGGGTCTGTTGTTGAAGAAGGGATCTATTGTTGCTGGGGGATCTACTGTTGCTGGCTGCAGGGAATCTATTTTACTGCTTTTCTTGTTTTCATGAACAAATTCCATACAAATGACTTTGCGCCACAAAAATTATACTTGGTTTTGTATTCTATTAAAGAGGCAATACTGAAAGGTGGGTAGGGGATGGAAATAAGGGGTGGTGCAAAGAGATGGGTAAGTGGTGGGGCTAAGAGGTGGGTACGGGGTGGAACCAAGGGGTGTGCTAAGAGGTAGATAGGGGGTGGAAATAAGGAGTGTGCTAACAGGTGGATAGGGGGTGGTGCTAAGAGTTGGGTAGGGGGTGGAAAATAGGGGTGGTGCTAAGAGGTGGGTAGGGGGTGGAACCAAGGGTTGTGCTAAGAGGTGGGTAGGGGGTGGAAAATAGGGGTGGTGCTAAGAGGTGGGTAGGGGGTGGAACCAAGGGTTGTGCTAAGGGGTGGAAAATAGGGTTGGTGCTAAGAGGTGGGTAGGGGGGGGGAAATAGGGGTGGTGCTAAGAGGTGGGTAGGGGGTGGAACCAAGGGGTGTGCTAAGAGGTGGATAGGGGAGGGAAATAAGAGGTGGTGCTAAGAGGTGGGTAGGGGGTGGAACCAAGGGGTGGTGCTAAGAGGTGGGTAGGGGGTGGAAATAAGAGGTGGTGCTAAGAGGTGGGTAGGGGGTGGAACCAAGGGGTGTGCTAAGAGGTGGATAGGGGGTGGAAATAAGGGGTGTGCTAAGAGGTGGATAGGGGGTGGTGCTAAGAGTTGGGTAGGGGGTGGAAAATAGGGGTGGTGCTAAGAGGTGGGTAGGGGGTGGAACCAAGGGTTGTGCTAAGAGGTGGGTAGGGGGTGCAAAATAGGGGTGGTGCTAAGAGGAGGGTAGGAGGTGGAACCAAGGGTTGTGCTAAGAGGTCGGTAGGGGTGGAAATAAAGGGTGGTGCTAAGAGGAGGATAGGGGGTGGAAATAAGGGGTGGTGCTAAGAGGTGGGTAGGGGTGGAACCAAGGGTTGTGCTAAGGGGTGGAAAATAGGGTTGGTGCTAAGAGGTGGGTAGGGGGTGGAAAATAGGGGTGGTGCTAAGAGGTGGGTAGGGGGTGGAACCAAGGGGTGTGCTAAGAGGTGGATAGGGGAGGGAAATAAGAGGTGGTGCTAAGAGGTGGGTAGGGGGTGGAACCAAGGGGTGGTGCTAAGAGGTGGGTAGGGGGTGGAACCAAGGGGTGTGCTAAGAGGTGGGTAGGGGAGGGAAATAAGAGGTGGTGCTAAGAGGTGGGTAGGGGGTGGAACCAAGGGGTGGTGCTAAGAGGTGGGTAGGGGATGGAACCAAGGGGTGGTGCTAAGAGGTGGGTAGGGGATGGAACCAAGGGGTGGTGCTAAGAGGTGGGTAGGGGGTGGAACCAAGGGGTGGTGCTAAGAGGTGGGTAGGGGGTGGAACCAAGGGGTGTGCTAAGAGGTGGGTAGGGGGTGGAATCCAGGGGTGGCTCGGAAGGTGGGAGTACCTGCACCTATTCTCTGGAAAAAAAAGCCCTGAGAAGAAGGATCCTTTTTCAGACAGATCGTTCGATGAGATGTACAAATTACAGTCACCTGGCTGCACGTAAAGATCCTTATCCTTGTTTGCGGCTAGCGTCACAGTTGTGCGTCTGCATTTTTCATGCACTCTCATTGAAGTCAGTGGGGCCAAAAACATGCATTGCCGTATGAAAAAAAGTACCAGTAGAGAAACGCACCGGTGGGAACGGGTCCCATAGAAAATAATGGTAATCCTCTTGTGCATTGTCAGTCAACACGTGTAAAGTTTTACAGGTGTGAATGAGAACTTGTGTTGCTTTTACACTTTTTGCTAGAAATGCAGGAAAAACGCAACAAAAAGATCTCCCTTTAAACCCTATGGGACTCCTCACACCACTGTGCTGCGCTTTGAAAAGTCCTGCATGCTGCATCTTTGTTGTGCTTTTCAAAGCTGCACCGAAAAACGCAGCTGCTCATTGAAATGAGTGGAGAACACGTCAAAAATGCACTGCGGTTGTGTTTTTGATGCATTTTTGAGTGAGAGGTCTGTTTCACAGGTGCATGCTGGAAAAACGCACCTGAAATGCTTATGCGTTTTTCATTCATTTTTTTTTTTTTCCAGTGTTGAAGCACCCTTGTGGCCAAGCACACTTCCATTATTATACAAACAAAACAATGGAATAACCAGAACCTCAGACATGAAATATGAACAAAATATATCCCTCTATACTGTGTACTTGTCTCATTCCAGAGTACTAAGTGTCATTTCTGTCTGCTGCCTCCTTCCTCTGCTATCAACATAAGTCACTTCTGCCAAGTTTTCCTGACACCAAGAGAAATATGGTGACAGGGGAGGGACCTCCTGCACACAGCCTGTGATTGACAGCCACAACAATGTTCCTGCGTGCTGTGTCGAGGGGGGGGGGGGTAACCCTTCCCTCCAATCAGCCCTCAGAGCTCTCCTCACTGAGCTCTGCAGAGTGTCATTTCAACTCTCCGCTCCCTTTTTTTTCTGACAGCTCAGAGAGGCTTTATAAATTCTGGACTTTGAACTGATGTAGAGAAGAGAGGGCTGCAGATAAAGAAGTACAACCTATGTAGGAGGATTTGTTTTAGACATGTGCAGTTAGTTTTGTTCAAAATTTAAATTCGGGCGAATTTTCGTTTTTCAGAAATTCGGATGTATCAGTATTTCCGAATTACAATAGTAACGGATTAAAACGAATCCGAAAATAACGAAAACAAAAATTTGGATAAAGTTTGAATTCGAATAGCTTTCGAATCAATTTCAAATAGTTTTCAGAGAATAAAATAGATAGATAAATAATAAATAGAATAGAAAATGGAAGCATAGAAATAGAATAGAAAATAGAGGAATAGAATAAAAGACTAGAATAAAATAGAAAGAATATAACCATCTTTTGAAATTCGAATTTTAAATAGAATAAATTTGAATTTGAATACATAGGAAAAGAATAGAATAGAAAATAACAGAATCGAAAAAAAAAAAGAATAGAATAGAAAAGAATAGAATTGAAAAAATAATTCAATAGAATATAACACTTTCCCAAAATTCAAATATAATCAATTCGAATTTGAATAGAATAGAAAAGAATAGATTAGAATAGAAAAAAAACTGAAAAATATAGACAATAGATAAAGCAATAGAATAGAATAGAAAAAATGTAACCATCCTCCGAAATTCAAATTTTGAATAGAATAAAATCTAATTAGAATAGAAAAAAAAATATATAATAAAAAAGAAAAGAATAGAATAGAAAAAACAAAATAGAATGAAATAGAGAATATAACCATCATCCAAAATTTAAATTTTGAATGCCATTCGAATGGAATTCAAATCCATTTGAATTTGGAAAATTCGAAATTATTGGAATTCTAAAAAATTTGGATCGATTCGAATACGAATAAACAAAACAAATTCCGAAAACTAACTAAACAGATTAAACAAATTTAACTAAACAAATTTATGTAAATAACGAATCGAATCGAAACAAAACAAGCTTTCTCCTTCTGCACTGATTTGTAACACCTGAAGCCAGTCACTTCACTGGGTATATGGAAGGGTTGGCAACCACTTTAATGGCAGCACCTGTAAATGGGTTGAATCCAGCAGTGAGGAGTTGATATAAGGCTTCCTCACCACCTGTCCAATGCCCACTGAAGAGGGTACTGAATGCAGATCGCATTTTAGAGACCAAAACTCGTGTGAACGAGCTCTAAAAATGCCTAGGTGCCAGTTTTCCTCTGCTGCTTACTTGGACATGTTTCATTCTGCCCTACAACCAGAGCCAGGGCAAGATCATCCCGTGCCCAGGGCAAAGATGGCAACTCCCCCCCCCCCCCACCATCATTATGTGTGAGCTTATGAGAAGGAGGGGAGAGAGAGCAGAGCTCGCACCTCCTCCCGCCTCTCTCCTCCTCTCCTTGCTGCTACTAGTGCTGGGCTGACAAGAGTAGTGATGCCGTTGTCACTACTACTGTCAGCCTTATAGTAGAAGGAACTTGAAGCGCCCCAATCCCTACAATACATGCTGTGCCCAGGGCAGCCACCCCCCTTCTGCCCACCCTTTGTGCCGAGGCCCTGCCTACAACACTGATTTCCCCTTTCAACTAAACAGTTTAGGTCACGTTCTTGGGCAAAGTTAACAATTGCCTGGTTTTATAGGGGACTCCAAGTGGGTAACAATGACTGTAGGTATTTGAAAAACATATAAACCTGCAGAGCTATTCATCCTGTGAAACTGCACATTGGTTCCTGTGCAAATGGGAGCAACGACAAACGTTATTAGGCTATTTTCTCTCCAGGTCGAATGTTATTCATAAACCTCAAAAAATACTGCGCTACAAAAAAAATTATTAACCGCTTCAGCCCCGGGAGGATTTACCCCCTTCCTGACCAGAGCACTTTTTGCGATACAGCACTGCGTCGCTTTAACAGACAATTGCCCAGTCGTGCGGCGCTGCACCCAAACAAAATTGACGTCTATTTTTCCCCACAAATAGAGCTTTCTTTTGGTGGCATTTGATCACCTTTTCCGTTTTTTTTTTTTTGCGCTATAAACAAAAAAATAGCGACAATTTTGAAAAAAAAGCAATATTTTTTACTTTTTGCTATAATAAATATCCCCCAAAAAATATATAAAAAAACAAATTTCTTCTCAGTTTAGGCCGATATGTATTCTTCTACCTATTTTTGGTAAAAAAAAAAATCGCAATAAGCGTATATTGATTGGTTTGCGCAAAAGTTATAGCGTCTACAAAATAGGGGATAGTTTTATGGCATTTTTATTATTATTTTTTTTTTTTTACTAGCAATGGCGGCGATCTGCGATTTTTATCGTGACTGCGACATTATGGCGGACAGATCGGACACTTTAGACACTATTTTGGGACCATTGTCATTTATACAGCGATCAGCGCTATAAAAATGCACTGATGGGGGGCGTGGCCTGGACATGGCGAGGTGAGGACGCTTTTACTCTGAGCTGCCGGCTTCATCCCGGCTGACCAAGCCTACTATGATCTAAAACCCACCCGATGAACGAGGCATGTACTCTAAGAAGAGGAGAACAAAAGGGAGAGATAAACAAGCAAGACCGAGAGACTCAGGGGGAACTATAGACCACTTCTTAACTCAGCCCCGGACTCCCCCCCTGGACTCTAAGATGGCGGAGCCACGTGGAGAGACGAATGAAGCTCAGGGGAGCCGGCCGGCATCCCCAGCTGCTTCAATGGACTCGGACTCCTATTCAGATGTCCCTGTCGCCCTGCAATCCGGATCGGGGACCCCTCTACTAAAGTGGTGTTCCGGCGGAAATTATACTTTTTAAATAAAAATACCCCTATAATACACAAGCTTAATGTATTCTAGTAAAGTTAGTCTGTAAACTAAGGTCTGTTTTGTTAGTTTATAGCAGTAGTTTGTTATTTTATAAACTTACAGCAGGCCGTGGCCATCTTAAGTGTGGGCAGCTGAAGCCAGACTGTATTTCTTCCTGGATCTCATCCTTGCAGATCTCGGGACCGAGGGGTGTTATATGCATCATTACTCCATCATTACTCCCACAAGGAAACAACCATCCTCCGTGCATGGGAGGCGGGAGATATAGACTTTGATGGAGCAATAATTAAAATCTTGCCGGATGTTTCCCGAGCCACCCTGCAAAGGAGAGCCGTGCTCCGCCCGGTACTGGAGACAGCCCGCCGACAAGGAGCTACATACCGCTGGGGATATCCACTCTCAGTGATATTCAAGAGAGGACAACAATCATTTCAGCTCCGATCTCCGAGGGACTTACCGGCCCTCTCTACATTTCTGGAGACGACCCCCTTCCGGGTTCCGAACTGGCTGACGTTCCTTCCACAAACGGGGGGACGACCCGGCCCACAGTCTTCACAGAGGAATCTCCAACCGAGACCGCAGAGACAACGACGGAGGTCTCGACCGCCTACACCAGACGGGACACGTGAGTCATGAGGGAATACTCCCTTCCCCTGAAACAAGACATCCAATGTCACTGTTTACCTCCGTCCTGCTGAAATCCCCTTTCCCGAGCCCCCTATGTGCCCCACTGCCAGAAATTTGGAATAACTTTTCCCTACCAGGAAACTTCACGGAACGGAGGGAATGATCCCCCACTATCCCACCCCCGCCTCTGGAGGCGATAAGCCCCAGATATATCTTACCTAGACCTTGATGGGTGGCATTGGGGGGGAGGGGGGATGGTTATGACTTCTGGATATGTCGAGGGTTTAGGGGGGGAACCTTCGCCCTCGGGTCGGTGAATATGATGTCTGACTCTGAGAGGTGGTGGTTGGGGATGACTATAGGGTGTCCCCCCCCCCCTTTTTCTCTTCCTTCAGGGATACTTTACACACAGTATGGCGAGTCTACTGTTGGATTTTGAGTTTGTTTTATATTTTCTATATGTTTATAAGGTTTTTTTTTTTTTTCTTCTTTTTTTTCTGCCATACAGTTGATTACACAGATATGTGTTATAATGCCTCAGGAAATATGTTGAATAAGTTTAAATGTGCGCATGAGATATTAAGTCTATCAATCACTCCCTTGCATATGATATCCTGTGCTTTATCATGGCAAGCCGCCTCTCTCATATTGAAATGCCCCGAGCACATAACTTTCTGTTCAGAGTAAGGATGCTTTAACATACAAAGATAACCCAAACAGAGAACAAGGGTGCGGGACTAAAGTTCCTCTTTTTCCTTTCCGCCTTCCCTCCGGGTCCCTCTTACCGGGGGTCGGGTGGGGGGGACCAGGTGAACAGGATGAAACGGGGCGTTTTTGTGCGGCTCCCAGGGCTTGGGCTGGGCGGGATGGGTCGGGAGCACCTCTCCTTCGCCTTCTCCAGTTACTTCCCCACATAGGCCAGCACGTCTCTTGGCTGTGATAGACGGAGACGGGCAACGCAAGCACATCGCTTGCCGTAGTAGTTTACCCCCCTCCCACCTTCCTTCTGTACTGAATCCTATTATTTGTTTCCCCTGCTCCTTCTATACTAATATACCACAATAGCTGTATTCCCTCAGATATAAGAAACCGTTTATAAGGTCACTTTGTAGAGACCTCTTATAACACACCCACAGCTAAACTCCCCTTCCCCGTCCCTTTTCTCCTTTCCTATCCCGTCCCTTGCTCTGGTTGAGGATGGAGGACCTCAAAGTATTTTCAGTAAATGCGAAAGGCCTTAATACGCCGGAGAAACTGCGTATTTTAAAGACTGACTTAAGACGCGCTCAGGCCGATATAGCCTTTATTCAGGAAACTCATTTTAAGGAGGACAAGCTGCCAGTCCTCAAGAATAGATTCTTCCCTCTTACCTACCACTCTACTAACAAGACTAAATCTAGAGGAACCTCCATCCTCCTGTCAAGTAAAATACAATGGACCCCTCGCGCTACTCTGGTGGATAAGGAGGGCAGATATACGTTCATTAAGGGTCTTATTGGAGACGTGCTCCTGACGCTAGCGACCATACTGTATATGCCCCGAATGACTGCCAAGATACTTTTATGCAACACACTCTCTCTAAACTAGCTAACTTTCGTGAAGGCCAACTGATATTAGGGGGAGACTTTAACACACCTTTAGCCCCAAATGTAGACACTTCCTCGGGATCATCCTCCATATCGATTAGGGCCCGTAAACGCATCACCAAAACCTTACATGAAAAGCAGCTGATCGACGTGTGGCGCCTCCAACATCCGGGCGAACGGGACTATACGTTCTACTCCCCCCCCCACAAATTACATACAAGGATAGATTATTTCCTTATCCCCCATGGCCAACTACATGCGGTTAAGGAATCGACTATAGGCCAGAGGACATGGTCGGATCATGCTCCTATAACATTGACCTATGTGCTATCCGATAATCCCACAAAAAAGACTCCTTTCTGGCGTCTAAACGAAAGCCTCTTGCAAAGACCGGAAGTCCTATGCCCCGTACACACGGTCGGACTTTGTTCAGACATTCCGACAACAAAATCCTAGGATTTTTTCCGACGAATGTTGGCTCAAACTTGTTTTGTCTACACACGGTCGCACAAAGTTGTCAGAAAATCCGATCATTCTGAACGCGGTGACGTAAAACAAGTACGTCGGGACTATAAACGGGGCAGTGGCCAATAGCTTTCATCTCTTTATTTATTCTGAGCATGCATGGCACTTTGTCCATCTGATTTGTGTACACACGATCGGAATTTCCGACAACGGATTTTGTTGTCGGAAAATTTTATCTCCTGCTCTACAACTTTGTGTGTCGGAAAATCCGATGGAAAATGTCCGATGGAGCCCACACACGGTCGGAATTTCCGACAACAAGCTCCGATCGGACATTTTCCATCGGAAAATCCGACCGTGTGTACGGGGCATCAGAGGAAGTGAACAGAGAACGGAAATACTATTTTTGCACAAACACGACAGCAGACTGCGCTCCGGGATCGGTGTGGGAGGCCCACAAGGCGGTTATCAGGGGTATATTCATCAAACACAGTGCACGGATAAAAAGAGAGAATGGGAAACAGTTAGAGTTACTCCTCAACAAACTCCACACTACTGCGTCACAACACAAAATCTCACCTGACCCCCTGGTGGAAGCTGAACTTAATTCCATCCGCAGTCAAATAAATGACCTCCTCGGATATAAAGCAAAAGCAGCGTTACAAAGATGTCGCCTCATTGCTTATGAATCAGGAGACAAATGCGAACGGATTCTTGCCAGGGCAGTCAAAGACCTTAAGATGCAAACATATATTCCCCATATTAAAACGATAACAGATACGAAAGTTAGTCTACCACGTCAAATAGCTAACTCCTTTAAAGACTACTACGAAACTCTCTACAATTTACCGACCCTACCAAACGCACAGCCCCGGATTGAGGCATTTTTGTCCTCCAGCCAGATTCCTACATTAACACCAGAAAAGATAGTGGAATTAGAGACTCCGATAACGCCAGAAGAACTGACATTAGCACTTAATTCGGCCAAACCTGGTAAAGCCCCTGGACCAGATGGTCTTACCCTTCCATATTACAAAACGCTATTCCCGTCTCTCAGCCATCACATGGTATCCTTCTTTAATGAAATAGGACGCAAGGCAGCCTTTGCAAATGACACCACACGGGCACATATCACGGTCATACCCAAAGATGGCAAGGATCCCTTAGTCTGCAATAGTTATAGACCCATCTCCCTGTTAAACACAGACCTCAAGCTGTTTACTAAGATCCTAGCGACCCGTTTAGCTCATCATGTGCAGTCCCTAGTTCACTTAGAGCAGGTGGGCTTTATTCCCACTAGGGAAGCTAGAGACAGTACCATTAAAGTACTAAACCTGATATATGTAGCCAACCAGACCCATACACCCTCAGTATTTATAAACACTGACGCAGAAAAGGCATTTGATAGGGTCAATTGGGAATATATGTTTGCAGTTCTCAGACATATAGGATTGGGAGAGAAGATGATGGGATGGATTACCCAAATATACAAGACCCCCACAGCTCAAGTCAAAGTGAACGGACTCCTATCAGACCCCTTCCAAATTACAAATGGGACAAGACGGGGGTGCCCGCTGTCCCCCCTTTTTTTCGCCCTGTCATTGGAACCGTTTTTGTGCAAAATTAGAAACAATCCAGACATTCAGGGCCTAACGGTTGGGGATGCCCAGTACAAGGTCTCAGCATACGCAGATGACATGATGTTTTCCCTTTCAAACCCTGCAATATCTCTCCCAAACCTCCTTCGGGAGTTTGAGGAATACGATAATATCTCCAATCTCAAAATTAATTACAACAAGTCGGAGGCCATGGGTATAGAGGTTTCGCAACCAACAATGCAAACACTTCACTCCAGTTTCAATTTTAAATGGACATCTACAGCTCTGACATACCTAGGTACCTCGGTCCCAGCGAACCTCAACCATATCTTTAATTTGAATTTCCCTCCCCTATTAACCAAAACTCGAAATCTACTGACATCATGGTGTAAAGGCCTTCATTCCTGGTTTGGTAGATGCAATCTTATCAAGATGTGCATCTTACCCAAATTCCTCTATCTGCTACAGGCACTCCCAATCGCGATCCCCACATCATTCTTCAGAAAGGTACACAGCCAATTCAACAAATTCATATGGGCAAACAAGAAGCCGAGACTATCTCGAACCCTTCTCTCTCTACCCAAGGTCTCTGGAGGTCTGGCTATTCCAGATGTGAAAAAGTATTACCAAGCAGTACATCTCGGTAGAATTATAGATTGGTGCCATCATCAAGACCTTAAATTATGGACACATCTCGAAGAAGCCCAAGTGCAGATACCCCTACGGGGAGCTGTTTGGTGCTATGAACACCTTCGGGTACAAGACAAAAGACACCCACTGATAGGGACGACGCTTCGTGTGGGGTCACAAACTTGCTTCTTGCAGTCATTATCCACGTAAAATTCTCCACTATATCCAATTATAGGAAATCTCAATTTCCTCCAGGCTTAGACCCTCAGGTTAAGAACGCCTTAATTGGCTTAAAACGCACACAAGCACGACACTTCCTAATAAATGATTCCTGGCCCTCTGTAGAGACACTGAGCAACCAAACGGGTCCCTTTAAGTTACCATTCTGGACAGCCGTACAGTTAAGACATTTTCTCGCGTCTATACCTAACCCGCAAGGGTTCGCCAAACCTTTGACTGTATTTGAAGACTACTGCTCTGAGGAGGGTGTACTCGCAAGAACACTGTCCGTAATGTATAACCTTTTAATTACCCCGACAGATGATACACATCTAACCTTCTTAAGTAAATGGGAGAAAGATCTGAATTGCATGTTCACTTCGAGCCAGACTCAACGTATGGTAACTTTTGCACTAAAATCCTCTATCTGTACAAAAATACAGGAAACGAATTATAAACTCCTAACGAGGTGGTATCTAACCCCTCAAGCCCTACATACCTTCTACCCAAACACCTCGGCACTTTGCTGGAAATGTCGGGTGGAGAGGAGTACGTTGTTACATGTATTTTGGTCCTGCTCGAAGTTATCACATTTCTGGTCCACTGCCCGGGCAACCATCCAAAGGTTCACGGAATACAACATCCCAAATGACCCGGCCTTCTTCCTTTTACATGTAACTACAATATCAACTAAAAGATATAAAAAATCCATTGTACGCCACTTGGTGAATGCCGCTAAATCATGTATCCCACTTCAATGGAAGAGTCAAATTCCACCAACGGTGGCGGGATGGGTTCAGAGGGTGGAGGAGATTAGTAGAATGGAAGACCTGGTGCTCACTGCGAGACACCAACAGGAAAAGTATAAAAAGACATGGGCACTGTGGCATCAATTCATTCTGTCTTCAGAGGGCATCACCCTTAGAACTACCTGATAAGTTCAATTCTCCAGTTACCACAGCATTTGAGGCCGTCCTGAATCAACCAGAGTCCCCCCCCCTTTTTTTCCCTCCTTCCCTACAACTGCCCCATTCCCCCCCCCTTCACCTTCTCTTTCCTCCCTATCCCTCCTTCCCCTTATGTATCGTCTATGGTCCTTCTGTTGCCCCTCCCCCCTTAGGCACTGAGGTTTAGCCTTGGTGGGATGAGAGGAGATTGGAGGTCAGTGGAAGGGAAGGATGGTTGAGGATTCTCTTTGTTTACCTCTTACTGATGGAGATTATCTGATGTACAATGATAATTTTGAAATGTGGATGAACTTGCCTCTCCTTCCCTTCATATGATGAGTCAACTGTTCCCCTCCCCCCTCCCCTCCTAGTTACTTCCATTGTGTATGTATTGTATTGTATTGTTTTGTCCAAGCCCATGTTGGGCATTCTAAAAAATAAATAAAACTTATATTTGAAAAAAAAAAAATGCACTGATTACTGTGTAAATGACACTGGCAAGGAAGGGGTTAAACACTAGGGGGAGATCGAGGGGTTAAGTGTGTCCTAGGGTGTGATTCTAACTGTGGGGGGGGATGGGCTACCAATGACATGACAGCGATCACTGCATCCCGATGACAGGGAACAGTAGATCTCTGTCATGTCACAAGTCAGAACAGGGAAATGCCTTGTTTACATAGGCATCTCCCCATTCTGCCTCTCCGTCTCACGATCGCGGGCCGGCGGCGGACATAGAGTCCGCGGGACCCGCAGGCACGGTCACGGAGTATGTGGTGGGCGTGCGCCCACAATGCTGCGATTTAAAGGGGATGTACCTGTACGCCCATTTGCCCAGCCATGCCATTGTACTGACGTACATCGCGGGCATTGTCATGGAGTATGCGGCGGGCGTGCGCCCACAATGCTGCGATTTAAAGGGGACTTACCTGTACGCCCATTTGCCCAGCCGTGCCATTGTGCCGACGTACATCGTTGTGCGCTGGTCGGCAAGTGGCTAATGGAGTGATGAAAAGTCTATATGAGATTGTGCAAAAACAAGTCCGTAAGGTGACGTGATTTCCATATAATTCTTTGACTGTGGATAACTTCACCACGAAAGGTTGTGACAATAGAGAAAAAGGAACCTCCACCTCATAGAAGGGCAGCTTACCAGCTCCTGAGACCCCCTGCCATGGAAGGTCTGAGACACTTGTGGCTCTTAACCCAGCCAGGGCCTTTGATCATCCAGGGAGATCACGCTGTTTAGGCCTCCACCACCCACAGAGAATCGATCACAGAGGGATTCCAAGAAAGAAATAAACCTCCATAGTGTAAATTCTTAGGGTTTAGTGTATAAAAAATAGATGCTGCACTTACATCAATAGGATATTAACATCGCATAGAACAAACAAGCCGGCCGGCTGGCAATGCAGCTCGAAAATGCGGTTACGTCAGCACGTCGCTACTCTCTACGCGTTTCGTCACAGATGATGTCGTCCTGCTCAGGACGACGTCATCTGTGACGAAACGTGTAGGGAGGAGCGACATGCTGGAACTTCTCTGTGGGCGGTGGAGGCTTAAACAACACAATCTCCCTGGATGATCAAAGGCCCTGGCTGGGTTTAGAGCCACAAGCGTCTTAGACCTTCCGTGACAAGGAGGTCCACCTATGAGGTGGAGGTTCTGTTTTCTCTATTGTCACAACCTTTCATGGTGAAGTTATCCACAGTCAAAGAATTATATGGAAATCATGTCACCTTATGGACTTGTTTTTGCACAATCTCATATAGACTTTTCAACGCTCCATACATTTTTTTTTAGCGCAGTTTTTTTTGGTTTATGTTATGTTGTGTGTATCTCACATTTAAATTGCTGCTTTGCACTGTATTGCTCTTAATTTAATTAGAATGTTATTCATTCAGAATGAACCAAAAACAAAACACAATATGGCCAATAGGTGGAGCTGATGATCATGGGCTATAAATACTTTTTTGCTATGATTGTCAGCGCCATCTAGTGTCCATAACACCTGTATTCATCCCATTCACTCTATGAAGAATAACATTTGACCTGGAGAGACAACAGCCTAATAACATTTGTTTTTTTTTGTTTTTTTATGAACACACCCCTATATTTGTGACTCCGGTTGGATATTTGATCCTTGATTTCCCCCCCCCAAAAAAATTATGAAGGTCACAGACAGGATGGGCACTTTTAAATGCAGACAGGCTTCAAAGTTCTGCCATTCTTTTAGCATCACCACCAGTCCTATTCCAACACCTCCTAATCGCAGTGATTGGCTGCGCAGTGTCGCATCATTCATTGTTGCAAAACCTGTAAAAAAAAAAAGATGAAATCTGCATTTAAACTTGCTGCTGTGCCGAGAGGTGAATAAAATCGGTCACACCGCCAGTTTCCTAATGTGCTTTTCACGCTCTATTTGGCTTCTAACTGTGGCACTAATAGCAGAGCATGTGCTTCCAGCTGGTTTATGATGTAGGCCTTTGCCTAAGGGAGCCATGCTGCAGGGGCGGCATGCTAATGTTCTTATAATTGCCACTTCTTTTTATTTTTCCTGTCATTAGAATGGAAACAATGTTGCGGAAACAGGATGAGAATTTTGTACTTTTATGTTATTAAATATGCTTTTGTATCTACCACTTGCCGCCCGAAAGGACGTCCTCGGGTTGAAGTAGTTATACCGGGATGATTCCTGCACCTACAGCCATCATTCCAGAATAGATTTTTTTTTGGCGCCGGCGATTCCCTTTCAGGCAGAAGTGATCTGAGTGGCCTATTGCGTAGCCCAGGAGCGATGCGGCTGGTGGCTGCCCTGTACAGAGAGAGAGAGAAACGTCGTTCCCCTCTCTCTGTAACCCCGGAAACCAGGAGCGACGAGCAGGGCCGCTGATAAGACAGTATAGTCAGCCCTCCTGTACTGGGCCCGGGCCCCATCAGTTCAAAAGGGGGGGCCCGGGTACCTGCTGAGCAGGAGGTCCGGCTGTTCTGTCTTATTGCAGACACGGATCCTTTTCTGTCTCTGTCTGTAGCGCTGCCGGCTTCTCCTCCTCTCCCCCCCCCCCCCCCCCGTAGCACTGCCAGCTTCCCTACTCTCCTGCCGGCAGCTCCTGCAGGCACACAGAAAAAAAAAACGTGAAAACCAAATACATGTATTAACATATGTATATAGTTTCATTATTGCTGGAGGAAAAATATGTTTATAGGAACACCTGCAAAAATTGGCATCAACACCAAAGTATAAAAAAAAAAATGTGTATATATATATATAGAATAGATATATCTATATATAGATATAGATATATCTATATATCTATATCTATATCTATATATAGATCTATATATATAGATCTATATAGATAGATAGATAGATAGATAGATAGATAGATAGATAGATAGATAGATAGATAGATAGATAGATAGATGGATAGATGGATAGATGGATAGATGGATAGATGGATAGATATAGAGAGAGAGATGTCTATATATATAATTTTTATATATATATATATATATATATATATATATATATGTCATTAAATGCAGTATTCCCTGTACATAAAAAAGAGCTTTGTTTAATTATGTTAAGACTTCAAAGCAATATTTCCAGCAAAAAACATATAGAACCCTTATTAGCCCCTTATTGACAGCGATGATTCTCACATAATACGGCTACTTTTATATTCATCTTTTCTAGATTTCAATATATAAATATAATATAAACTGCCCAAAGCAACATCACTTTTTATTTCTTGCAGCCATGCTGACTGTGTACACCGAGGCCCCATTCACACCTCCGCGTCGTGTGAATGTGCGTTTTCATGTGACATGGACTGGGCTGCCCTATGTGCGCCAAGCACGCCAAAGAAGCTCCCGCGCCTTTTTTGGCGTTCAGCTTAATGCTTATTTTACTGAGCATTTTGGCACATTTTTTGCGTTTTTTTTTTTTTTTGTTATAAATCATAGTCCTATTAATTAGGTCTGTATCTAATAAGAACAATACAATGGAGGGGTATGTCCGGCCTCCAAATCTTTCAGCTGTATATGTAACCTGAGATCCTGTTATTTAGGTTTGTGTCTGATTGGAAAGCCCAACACTATAGGTATGCAGTTGTTGCCTGTTCTTGCAGACTGAAGTTTCCAGATGGGCTCTGTCTGTAGAGGAACAATAGAGGGGAACGTCCTGCCTCAAACTCTTGCAGCTATGTGTGTAACCTGAGATCCTGTTATTTAAAGCGGAGGTCCACACAATTTTTTAAGTTAACCTCAATCCCATCCTCGCATATCATACATTGTCAAATGACAAAAAAAAACGTTTTTTTTTTCATAGTGGGTACCTGTCTAGCTGTGTTTTTAGATGTCGTTTCCTGTTTCTGACCCCCGCGGGTATGGGCGGGTATCGTCATCATCTCCGGTGGCGCACTGTCTCCTGGGAGCTAAGTGTCATTATTCCCAGGAGTCAGTGCGGATGGCCGCCGCTAATTCTCGCGAGATCCCGATACCGAGTTATCTTCGTTGCCATCACAACGGGGCGGGAACTTTCCGACGCCGACGTCGAAGTTTACAGCGCTTGGATAAATGGTTCTATATTTAGAATGTATCCGGTCTATAAACCAGAGGCTCTGGATGGACAGTTGGATAAATGGCTCTATATTTAGGATGTATCCGGTCTATAAACCAGAGGCTCTGGATGGACGGTTGGATAAATGGTTCTATATTTAGGATGTATCCGGTCTATAAACCAGAGGCTCTGGATGGACAGTTGGATAAATGGTTCTATATTTAGGATGTATCCGGTCTATAAACCAGAGGCTCTGGATGGACAGTTGGATAAATGGTTCTATATTTAGGATGTATCCAGTCTATATACCAGAGGCTCTGGATGGACAGTTGGATAAATGGTTCTATATTTAGGATGTATCCGGTCTATAAACCAGAGGCTCTGGATGGACAGTTGGATAAATCGTTTTATATTTAGGATGTATCCGGTCTATAAACCAGAGGCTCTGGATGGGCAGTTTGATAAATGGTTCTATATTTAGGATTTATCCGGTCTATAAACCAGAGGCTCTGGATGGACAGTTGGATAAATGGTTCTATATTTAGGATGTATCCAGTCTATAAACCAGAGGCTCTGGATGGACAGTTGGATAAATGGTTCTATATTTAGGATGTATCCGGTCTATAAACCAGAGGCTCTGGATGGACAGTTGGATAAATGGCTCTATATTTAGGATGTATCCGGTCTATAAACCAGAGGCTCTGGATGGACAGTTTGATAAATGGTTCTATATTTGGGATGTATCCGATCTATAAACCAGAGGCTCTGGATGGACAGTTTGATAAATGGTTCTATATTTGGGATGTATCCGATCTATAAACCAGAGGCTCTGGATGGACAGTTTGATAAATGGTTCTATATTTGGGATGTATCCGATCTATAAACCAGAGGCTCTGGATGGACAGTTTGATAAATGGCTCTATATTTAGGATGTATCCGGTCTATAAACCAGAGGCTCAGGATGGACAGTTTGATAAATGGCTCTATATTTAGGATGTATCTGGTCTATAAACCAGAGGCTCTGGATGGACAGTTGGATAAATGGCTCTATATTTAGGACGTATCCGGTCTATAAACCAGAGGCTCAGGATGGACAGTTGGATAAATGGTTCTATATTTAGGATGTATCCCGTCTATAAACCAGAGGCTCAGGATGGACAGTTTGATAAATGGCTCTATATTTAGGATGTATCCGGTCTATAAACCAGAGGCTCTGGATGGACAGTCAGATAAATGGCTCTATATTTAGGATGTATCCGGTCTATAAACCAGAGGCTCAGGATGGACAGTTGGATAAATGGCTCTATATTTAGGATGTATCCGGTAGAAACTGAGCATTTGTGGGAAGGAGCGGTGAATGCTGGTAGCTCAGCATTCACAGCATCCAGGAAGGTTTATGCTTGTGGGCTTCACATGCCCACAAGCAAGATGAAACCTGCAATCAAAAAATTTTAAAAGTACGTTTTTCGGACAAAACCGGACATCGGGGGATATATGTTACCAAACAAGTGAGTGTAACATTGACCATATGTGAATGTTTAAAAAAAAAAAAAAATGAGTTGTTGGTGGACCTCCGCTTTAAGTCCATGTCCTATAAGAAAGCCCAACACTAGGTATACAGTGGGTAAGTGCTCCTGCAGACTGAAGATCCTAGGTGGGCACTGTTTGTACAAGAAAGGCAAACGAGGTGTGTAAAGCCTCTGAATCATTCAGCTGTGTGTGAAAACTGAGATCCTATTAGTTCTGTGTCTAATAAGTAAGCCCAGCACTTTTTTTTCAACCTCACCTACTATGTAACAATAGATGAGTATGTCCTGCCTCTAATGTCCCGTACACGCGATCGGAATTTCCGTCAGAAAAAACTTGGATGGTTTTTCCGACGGAATTCCGCTCAAGCTTGCCTTGCATACACACGGTCACACAAAAGTTCTCGGAACTTTCGACCGTCAAGAACGCGGTGACGTACAGCACTACGATGAGCCGAGAAAATGAAGTTCAATGCTTCCTGAGCGTGCGTCGAATTGTTTCCAAGCATGATTTTTTTGCGCGTGCCGAATTGCATACAGACGAACGCATTTTCGGATAGGAACTTTTCCCAGGCCGAAAATTAGAGAACCTGCTCTCAATCTTTTGCTGGCTGGAATTCCGCCAGCAAAAGACTGATGGAGCGTACACACGGTCGCATTTTCCGACAAAAAGCTCTCATCGGAGTTTTGCTGGCGGCATTTCCGATCGTGTGTACGCGGCTTGCAGCTTTGTGTGCATAACTTGAGATCCCGTTATTTAGATCTGCGTCTAACAAGAAAGCCCAGCACTAGGTATGCAGTTGCTGACTTCTTCTGCAGAGTGAAGATCCCAGGTGGGCACTGTCTGAACAAGAAAGGCAGAAGAGGTGTGTAAAGCCTCTGAATCATTGAGCTGTGTGTGTAACCTGAGATCCTGTTGTTTAGTTCTGTGTCTAATAAGAAAGCCCAGCACTAGGTATGCAGTTGTTAACTTCTTCTGCAGAGTGAAGATCCCAGGTGGGCACTGTCTGTAAGCCCAGCACTAGGTATGCAGCTGTTGACTTCTTCTGACTGAAGATCCCAGATGGGTACTGTCTGTATAAGAAATTCAGAGGGGTGTGTACTTCGTCTGAATAATTCAGCTGTGTGTCATTGTTTGACACAGTTGTAATTTACATCTGTGTTAAATAAGAAAGCCCAACACTAAGAGTGCAGTTGTTGACTGTTTTTACAGACTGAAGTTTCCAGATTGGCTCAGCAATAGATGAGTATGTCCTGCCTCGAAATCTTGCAGCTGTGCATATAACCTGAGATCCTATTATTTAGATCTGTGTCTAACAAGAAAGCCCAGCACTAGATATGCAGTTGCTGACTGCGGAGTGAAGACCCCAGGTGGGCGCTGTCTGTACAAGAAAGGCAGAAGAGGTTTGTAATGCCTCTAAATCATGGAGCTGTTGACTTCTTCTGCCGACTGCTGTTTCTATATGGGCACTGTCTGTATAAGAAACGCAGAGGTGTTTTAATGCTTCCAAATAATTCAGGTGTCTATAACCAGAGATCCTATTATTTAGATCTGTGTCTAATAAGAGAGCCTAGCACTAGGTACGCAGTTGTTAACTTCTTCTGCAGAGTGAAGATCCCGGGTGGGCACTGTCTGTACAAGAAAGGCAGAAGAGGTGTGTAATGCCTCTGAATCATTCAGCTGTGTGTGTAACCTGAGATCCTATTGTTTAGTTCTAGTGTCTAATAAGTAAGCCCAGCACTAGGGCTTACTTACTTAGCAAAGTGTGACATGTTCGGTATCTATTCACTCGGCGTAATGCCATCTTTTACATTATACAAAAAAAATTGGGCTAACTTTACTGGTTCGTATTTTTTTTTTTTTTTAATTATTCATGAAAGTGCCTTTTTTCACAAAAAATTGCGTTTGAAAGACCTCTGTGCAAATATCGTGTGACATAAAATATTGCAATGATCGCCATTTTATTCTCTAGGGTCTCTGTATATATATACATATAATGTTTGGGGGTTCTAAGTAATTTTCTAGCAAAAAATATGGATTTTAACTTGAAAGCAACAAATGTCAGAAATGGGCTTAGGCATGAAAGGACTTTAGAGTACAGTCCCTACAGTCACACATGGTGGAGCTTCACTGATGTTTTGGGGTTGCTTTGCTGCTCCAGGCAATGGATTTCATGACCACTAATGGGCACTGATGGGGGGCACTAATGGGCACTGATGGGCACTGATAGGTGGCGCTGATGGACACTGATAGGTGGCACTGATAGGCGGCACTGATGGACACTGATATGCAGAACTGATGGACACTGATAGGCGGAACTGATGGACACTGATAGGTGGCACTGATGGACACTGATAGGTGGAACTGATGGACACTGATAGGTGGCACTGATGGACACTGATAGGTGGAACTGATGGACACTGATAGGCGGCACTGATGGACACTGATAGGTGGACTGATAGGCGGCACTGATGGACACTGATAGGCGGAACTGATGGACACTGATAGGCGGAACTGATGGACACTGATAGGCGGAACTGATGGACACTGATAGGCGGCACTGATGGACACTGATAGGCGACACTGATGGACACTGATAGGCGGCACTTATGGACACTGATAGGCAGCACTGATAGGTGGCACTGATGGACACTGTTAGGGGGCACTGATAGGGGGCACTGATAGGAGGCACTGATAGGGGGCACTGATAGGAGGCACTGATGAGGATACACTGAAGCCGCGTACACACGAGCGGAATGTCCGACAGAAAAAGTCAGACGGAAGCTTTTCATCATCTATTCCGATCGCGTGTAGGCCTGATCGGACTTTTTTTTTCCAAAATTCTGATGGACCTAGAAATGGAACATGTTCTTAATATTTCCGACTGACCCAATTCCTATCGGGAAAACCGCTCATCTGTATGCTGTTTCCGATGGACCAAAAAAGACGCAAGCTCTGAAGCAAGTACAAGACGGAAGCTACTGGCTATTGAACTTGCTTTTTCTAGTCCCATCATACGTGTTGTACGTCACCGTGTTCTGGACGGTCGGAACTTTGGATTGACCGTGTGTAGGCAAGACCGCTTGAATGGAATTCCATCAGAGTTTCGTCTGAGAAACCGTCGGAGTTTATTACGACGGCAAAACCGGTCGTGTGTACGCGGCATGACAGGCATCACTGAAGGGCACTGAAAGGTGGCACTGGTGGGCATTACTGGCGGTGTCCAGTCCATTTTTGGAGTTTTGCATGGAATGTGCCAGATTTGGCTTTTTGTTTCTCCGCTTTTTTGTCATACCAATACAAACCAAAGAAATAAGCATGAGAATACCTAAACATTTGTAATTGCAACAATTTTCTGTGTAAAGTGGTGCATTATCTGACAGAAATGCAGGGGTAGCAATATTCGCCCCTTCCAGCCAAGCGATGATGAGTCTCGTATTTCAGTGTTTCAGATAGCTGGTTTACTGCTGAGTACGCGGATCTCAGATCACACACACAGCTGAAAGATTTAGGCCCCTTTCACACTGGCAGAGTTCACCCCCGGACTGGCAGATGACAGGTCCCTGCCCATTCCGCTGATGCAGAGTGGACACGGACACAGCCCACTTTCCTCTATGGGCGGTTGAATGGAAACGGGCAGGCTGTTCATTTCCATCTCTCAACTGGTCCGATCGGCCAAGTGAATATTGAACAGATCCCCATCCGTCTGTTTTTTTAGCGGACAGGATCAGATCGGATGCTGGTGGGTGTCGATGGACACATGTCCACTGGCATGCACTGCTCCATAGAGGGCAATGGGTGGTCCGAAAAACTGACAGGTGGACCCGATCAGTCCGCCCTTGTAAAGGCTGTCTTAGAGGCGGGAAATACTCCCTCTATTGCCCATAGATAAACAGTGTCCATCTGGAAACTTTGGTTTACAGGAGCAGTCAACAGCTGTATACCTGGTGCTAGGCTTTCTTATTAGACACAGCCCTAAATAACTGGACCTCAGGTTACACACACACACAGCTAAAAGATTCGGAGGCATAACACCTCTCTGCCTTTCTTGTACAAACAGTGCCGATATGGGATCTTCATTCTGCAGAAGAAGCCAACAACTACATACCTATTGTTGGGCTTTCTTATTAGACATGGATCTAAATAACAGGATTTCAGGTTACACACAGCTTTGTTTCTTATATAGACAGTGCCCATATGGAAACTTCAGTCGGTAGAAGAAGTCAGCAGATGCATACCTAGTGCTGGGCTTACCTATTAGGCTAAACTAAACAATAGGATCTCAGGGCACACACACAGCTGAATGATTCAGAGGCATTGCACACCTCTTCTGCCTTTCTTATAGAGACAGTGCCCAACTGGGATCTTTACTTTGCAGAAGATGTCAACAACTGCGTACCTAGTGCTGGGCTTTCTTGTTGGACACGGATCTAAATAATAATATTTTTTTTTCAAAGGGGTGCGCTAAGAAATATTAAATTGAGGGTGCCAATTATTTTGTCCAGTCAGATTTGCCTTTTTGTTTCTCCTCCTTTTTTTTTTTTCTTTTTTTTTTTTTTTTTGCGTCATACCAATACAAACCAAAGAAAGAAACAAAAGAATGCCTAAAACATTTGTAATTGCAACAATTTTCTGGGCGAAGTGTTGCGTTATCTGACAGAAATGCAGGGTGCCAATATTTTTGGCCATTTTTTTCCCATGACTGTATGTAATATTTCAACTTTATTTGAAAAAAAGGAAAAAAAAAGTCCAAAATTTCGATTTAGTCCTAAACATTGATATATGTTCCGATTTATGTGTATGTTTTTTTTTTTACCTAGTTAGACATTAACTAAAACTACTGGATTGTCTTTACAGATTAATCCAGACTTTAAAAGCTCTCCTCGGGCCCCCCGGGGCGGGCTGGTTTAGGACAGGTAATGGAAAGAGTCACTTGTTTGGAAAACGCAAAGTCCAAAGTTCCAGAGATTGGTTAACGAATTAATGATCTGAATCGAAGCGCGGAACAGAGGGCGCGCTGGTCTGCCAGTGGCTTGGGGGTAGGGGGGCAAAGTGGAAGGGGGCAGTTTAAGCCAGTTTTCACAGAAAACAGTTTACCTCTAATAAAGGTTTTATTTTTTTATTTTTTTTGGAGAACCCGATATTTGCAGTGCCTTGCAACCATCAGCATTATAACTGATATGGAAGTCCCAGAACGTGGCGACAGCCTCCAGCTGAGATGCAGAAAGAGTCTGCAGACCGCGACGCTGAGGCTCACAGCTGCCACTGACTGCAGAGAATTCAGGAAAGCAGAACCCCAGGCCATTGGGATACATTGTAACGTGTGAACAAAAGATGGGGAGATGTTCAAAAAAAAAAAGTGATCTAGGGAGCCTTAAGTGCGGCCCCTGACATCATCAACGTGGCGCACATCATATTCAGCGAATGTAATGCTACTGAAAGCTGTCAGAGAGTGCAACAGGGGATAGCCATAGACTGGGCATGATGCAAGAAATGGTTAGAGACTGCAGACATGCAACAGGGGGTGGTCTGAGATTATGGGTATGATACCAGAGATGGTCAAAGACTTCAAACAAGGAGATGGCCACAGACTGGAGTCCTGCTATTGAAGATAATCAGAGACTATGGACATGATAGAAGAGATGGTCAGAGACTAAGGGCATGTTACCATCAGAGGCGGTAGATGTGATACGGTAGAGCAGGGGTAGGCAGCCTCGGGCCTCCAGCTGTTTTGAAACTACAAGTCCCATGAGACATTGCAAGACCCTGGCAATCACAGGCATGACTCCTAGAGGCAGAGGCATGATGGAGTTTGCAGTTTCACCACGGCTGGATTGCCGAGGTTGCCTGCAGTGGATGATCAGAGACTGCAGACATAATACAGGAGACGATCAGAGCCCAGGGGCAACTACAGAAGATGGTCAGAGACTTGGCTACAAGGGATGGTCAGAGACTGTAGATGGGCTACAAGGGATGGTCAGACTGTAGATGGGCTACAAGATATGGTCAGACTGTAGACATGCTACAGTAGACGGTCAGAGACTGTAAACATGCTACGGTAGATGGTCAGAGACTTTAGACAGGCTACAAGAGATGGTCAGAGACTGTAGACAGGCTACGGGAGATGGTCAGAGACTGTAGACATGCTACGAGAGATGGTCAGAGACTGTAGACATGATATGGAAGATGGTCAGAGACTGTAGACAGGCTACAAGAGATGGTCAGAGACTGTAGACATGCTACGGTAGATGGTTAGACTACAGACAGGCTACAGGAGATGGTCAAAGACTGCAGATAGGTTACAAGAGATGGTCATAGACTACAGACATGATACAGGAGATGGCCAGAGATTGCGGACATGCAACAAGAGATGATTAGAAGCTGCAGGCATGATACAAGACCTGGTCAGAGAGTGTAGATAGGCTACAGGAGATGGTCAGAGATTAAGGGCATGATAAAAGAGATGGTCAGAGACTGCAGATAGGCCACATGAGATGGTCAGGGACTATATACAGTACATGATACAGGAGATGGCCAGAAGCTACAGGCATGATACAAGGGATGGTCAGAAATTGTAGCCATGCTACAGTAGATAGTCAGAGACTAAGGGCATGATAACGGAGATGGTCAGAGACTGCAGACAGGCCACATGAGATGGTCAGGGACTACATACATGATACAGGAGATGATCAGAGAGTGCAGACATGATACAAGAGAGGTGCCAGAAGCTGCATATATGATATAAGGCATGGTCAGAAATTGTAGGCATGCTACAGTAGATGGTCAGAAACTTAGGGCATGATGCAGGAGATGGCCATAGACTGCAGACATGCAACGGGATATGATCAGAAGCTATGGGCATGATACTTGACATGGTCAGAGTGTAGACATGCTACAGTAGATGGTCAGAGCCCAAGGGCATGATAACGGAGATGGTCAGAGACTTGCAACAGGAGATGGTCAGTAGCTATGGCCATGATAAAAGAGATGGTCAGAGAGTGTAGACATGTTATAGGAGATGGTCAGGGACCAATGGCATAATACAAGACATGGCCAAAGACTGTAGACATGCCGCAGAAGATGGTCAGAGGCTACAGACATGATGCAAGAGATGGTCTAGGACTGTAGATATGATATATGAGTTGTTGCATGAGACTGTTAGAGATCACAGCTATTACAGCCCCTTTACAAATTAATGCACCCCCCATCTGTGCTCTCATTGGCCCCTTTAAGTACTTCTTGTTACCATTTTTAATATTTCCGTCAGCAAAAAAAAAACTAGAGGAAAAAAAAAAAAGAGAGAAAAGGCATGGACAGCACAAAAAGATTAAAACAGTATTAAAAAAACAATATTAAAAACATCAAACCACACAGTATTAAAAAAATCAAACCACGCAGTATTAAGAAAAACAAACCACGCAGTATTAAAAAAAATCAAGCCATATGGTATTACAAAAATCACATTACACAGTCCACACAGTATTAAAAAAAAATATAATAAAAAAATTAAACCACACAGCATTAAATAAAATCAAGCCACACAGTATTAAAAAAAAAATCAAGCCACGCAGTATTAAAAAAAATCAAGCCACACAGTATTAAAAAAAATCAAGCCACACAGTATTAAAAAAATCAAGCCACACAGTATTAAAACAAAATCAAACCAGACTGTATGTAACAGTTTTCCTTTGCTGGCTTGAGTAAGCACCAAAACACATTGCATTGCGTTAAACAGACCATATAGAAAGAATGAGCTGAAACACACAACGCACTCACAAATGCAGTGAGTAACATTTTGTTCTGCAGCTCAAAGGAGAGGACTTTGTGTTGTGCCTCAATGTACTGTCGTGCAACACGCATGCGTTTAGGTGCCATTCACAGTGAAGTGGTTAATCTCATAATCCATCTCTATATTTATAACTGGCGCTTTGCTAAGTGACCAGCGACACAAGCAGTCTCCGATCAAAGCACGTTGGGATGACTTCCAGTTCCACAATGTGGTAATATTCCATGAATTGGGGTATTTGTTCTTGTAAAATGCTTTTGTGCCGTTTTTGGCAGAGAAGAGCCATGTAACCTTTTTTTTTTTTTTAATACTTTGTAGATATTTATGTAGAATTGCATAAACGTCTGCTGGGTTTAGAATTCCATTAATAACATGGGATTCATTCGCTGAAAGGCACAATCTTTATTCCAGTACAGAAAACGGACCCTCTTTTTTTATCTGCCCAAGCAGCCTAAAGAGACCCTGTTGCTAGACCAACCATTTCCATGATAATCCCCATATTAGATTTTATGTGCAGTTTTCATATTTTATGTATGTTTTTTTTCCTGTAAAAGCCTTCCTTTTATAGCCATCCAGACACATTGAGACTGCTTCTGGTCACTGTCATCTTGGATGTGATACCAGCTGCAGCAGACTCAGAACTATCATTTAAAGAGGAGCTCCAGTCTTCCCCCCAAAAAAATACTACTACTACTCATTCACCAAAAAAAGTGTCAAAAATAAATAGACAGGAGGCAGGTTTTAACAATTCCTTTATTAAAAAAAACAATGTCCTCCAATGTGTTTCTTGGAGCGTTTTTTCCGCAGAAATGCTCCTAATAGCATTTTTTGGCGTTTCTTTTGTCCTTTTACTGCAAAAACACGAATAAAACGCTTAGGCTCCTAAACGCTGCTAAAATGCTACTGCAAAAAGCTATTACCAGCGTGTTTATAATCCAGCGTTTTCCAGCATTTATTTTAGTTTAAAAAAAGTGCATGGAGCCTTACACAGGCGGGCTCTGTAAAGAGGATCTGCCTGGATCCGCCTGCTCAGCGGGGGGGACCTGTCCGCTATGCAGAGAGGACATGGACATACCACGCTCTCCTCTATGGGGTGGTTTGATGTCCATTTCCATCCGACTGCCATCCGATATGATCTGCCAGACAGATGGGCAATAGTTCCTCCATCCGTCTGTTTTTGGCGGACAGGATCGGATGGTGCCGGGTGTCAATCACTCACTGCCCAAGAGATTGCTAATCACTTCAAAGACAAGATTGATGCAATTCGTGAGGACACCTCCACTGTGCGTACATCTTCCCCACCCAACATACCTTGCCTAACAGCACATTCAACACTCTCCTCTTTTGAATTGGCTACTGAAGAGGTTACAAAACTTTTCTCAGATGCCCACCTAACCAATTGTCCCTTGGATCCTGTTCCCTCACAACTACTACGGTCACCCTCTTCTTCTATCCTATGCTCCCTCACTCACATCTTCAATCTCTCCCTCTCTAGTGGCACCTTCCCCTCCCCTCTAAAACATGCGCAGATCACTCCCATACTTAAAAAGCCCTCACTGGACCCCACCAACCTGAAGAACTTAAGACCCATCTCATTCCCTTTGTGTGTCACTTTTTGTATTTTTGTGTTGTACACGTTTGGCACTGTGTGATGAGTTGGGTTGCCGTTCCTCGGGCCTGCCCTGAAAGTCTTGGGAGGGGGTGAACATGGCCTTCTGGCTTGGCTCACAATCTCATGGGGTCTCCCTTCGGGGGAGCCCCACCGAGTACTTGGGGGGGGGGGGGGGGTCTGTTTCGGCAGTCCCTCCAGAGAAAGGGGTCCGTCTGGTTTCGGCCAGATGGACTAAGTGTAAGTACCCTTGTCAGTAGCCTAAAGACCCGGGGGATTCAAGGCAAGGCTTGTAAGTAATCTTCAGTAGACCATAGTAACATCTGACAAAAAGATCTAAAAACACTAAAGCAGCAGACTTTGTGAAAATGTTATATTTGTGTCATTCTCAAAACTTTTGGCCACGGCTGTACATTAGATATAAAAGAGGACCAGTTGTGGAACGGGATAGAAGGGTTATCGGAGCTGTACAGACCCTATATGGGCATTGTGTCCGGGTGCCGTTCTGTGCGCTGACTGCGTGGTAAGACATATTTATGTCACTGGATTACATTGTTGGTTTGGCCGCTGGTTATGTTATGGGTTTGTTTCCCCCTAAGAGGCTTACACACAAGATTATGGCTCGGCCACAAAAATCACTTTGACTGTTACCCAACACTCGCTCTGTGCCAATCTCATCAGGTCAAAACTGAACAAGAACTAAACTTCTCATTCAGCTCTGGATTTCTGTTTAAACATCAACCCATCCAAATGTGATATTTTAGTTGACGATAGAGCCTGGTGAGCTTGGTCAGCCCCTGGCTTCTTGAATCATAGGAATACAGAAAGCAATGCTAGACCAAAACTGGATGAAAGAGTCCAAGACAACTTTAATTGTTGGTAAATAGGGCATGGGTTTCGGGGCCAACACCACTCCTCCTTCATCAGGGCACAACACAGGATAAAACAGTGACTTTACAGATCTGTATTAGGATTGGTACGGAACTCTCTTCAGCTTGACCAGAAATGTGCATGACAAAAAAAATTATTTTGTTTCGGATTTGTTCGTTGCAAATACATGTTGCAGTACATATAGTTGTGCTCATAAGTTTACATACCCTGGCAGAATTTATGATTTCTTGGCCATTTTTCAGAGAATATGAATGATAACACAAAAACTTTTCTTTCTCTCATGGTTAGTGTTTGGCTGAAGCCATTTATTATCAATCAACTGTGTTTACTCTTTGTATATCATAATGACAACAGAAACTACCCAAATGACCCTGATCAAAAGTTTACATACCCCAGTTCTTAATACCGTGTTTTGCCCCCTTTAAACATCAATGACAGCTTGAAGTCTTTTGTGGTATTTGTGGATGAGGCTCTTTATCTTCTCAGGTGGTAAAGCTGCCCATTCCTCTTGGTAAAAAGCCTCCAGTTCCTGTAAATTCTTGGGCTGTCTTGCATGAACGGCACATTTGAGATCTCCCCAGAGTGGCTCAATGATATTGAGGTCAGGAGACTGAGATGGCCACTCCAGAACCTTCACTTTATTCTGCTGTAGCCAATGACAGGTCGACTTGGCCTTGTGTTTTGGATCATTGTCATGTTGGAATGTCCAAGTACGTCCCATGCGCAGCTTCCTGGCTGATGAATGCAAATGTTCCTCCAGTATTTTTTGATAACATACTGCATTCATCTTGCCATCAATTTTGATCAAATTTCCTGTGCCTTTGTAGCTCACACATCCCCAAAACATCAGCGATCCACCTCCGTGTTTCACAGTAGGAATGGTGTACCTTTCATCATAGGCCTTGTTGACTGCTCTCCAAATGGAGTGTTTATGGTTGTGGCCAAAAAGCTCAATTTTGGTCTCATCACTCCAAATGACTTTGTGCCAGAAGGTTAGAGGGTTGTCTCTGTGCTGTTTGGCGTATTGTAAGCGGGATAGTTTGTGACATTTGCGTAGTAATGGCTTTCTTCTGGCCACTCGACCATGCAGCCCATCTTTCTTCAAGTGCCTCCTTATTGTGCATCTTGAAACAGCCGCACCACATGTTTTCAGAGAGTTCTGTATTTCACCTGAAGTTAATTGTGGGTTTTTCTTTGCATCCCCAACAATTTTCCTGGCAGTTGTGGCTGAAATTTTAGTTGGTCTACCTGACCGTGGTTTGGTTTCAACAGAACCCCTCATTTTCTACTTCTTGATTAGAGTTTGAACGCTGCTGATTGGCATTCTCAATTCCTTGGATATCTTTTTATATCCCTTTCCTGTTTTATACAATTCAACTACCTTTTCCCGCAGATCCTTTGGCAATTCTTTTGCTTTCCCCATCACTCGGAATCCAGAAACGTCAGAGCAGCACTGGATGAAAGATGCAAGGGTCTGTCAGGAGTCCAGAAACTCATTGACCTTTTATATACACACACTAATTACGAGCAAACAGATCATAGGTGAGGATGGTTACCTTTTAATAGCCACTCAAACCCCTTTGTGTCAACTTGTGTGCATGTTGTTATCAGGCCAAAATCACCAGGGTATGTAAACTTTTGGTCAGGGTCATTTGGGTAGTTTCTGTTGTGATTATGATTTAAAAAGAGTAAACACAGTTGATTGATAATACATGGCTTTAGCCAAACACTAACCATGAGTGAAAGAATAGCCACAGGGGGAGCCCATTAGCGTGTCCGGCGGACACAATGTCCGCCGGCCAACAACGATCGCTCCCAAGAGAGATAGAACGGCGGTCTGCCGATGTAAACAAGGCATACAGCCTTTCTGTCAGAGATGAACACAGTAATCTTGTGTTTCTGCTAATCGGGAACACGGATCACTGTGTTCATCTAGTGAGTCCATCCCCCACACAGTTAGAAAGCACTCCCTAGGGACACACTTAACCCTTTGATCGCCCCCTGGTGTTAACCCCTTCCCTGCCAGTATCATTAGTACAGTGACATTTTTAGCACTGATTATTGTAGTAATGTCACTGGTTCCCAAAAAAGTGTCAAAAGTGTCAGGTGTCCGATCTGTCCGCCGCAATGTCGCAGTCCTGCTAAAAATCGCTGATTTCCGCCATTACTAGTAAAAAAAAAAAAAAAAGCCATAAATCCTATCCCCTAGTTTGTAGACACGATAACTTTGGCGCGAACCTATCAAGATAGGCTTATTGTGATTTTTTTTTACCAAAACAGAATACATATTGGCCTAAATTTATAAATGAATTTGATTGTTTACATTTTTTTATTGGATGTGTTATATAGCAGAAAGTAAAAAAAATATATATATTTTTTTTAAATTGTTGGTCTTTTTTTGTTATAGCGCAAAAAAACAAAAACGGCAGAGGTAATCAAATACCACTAAAAGTAAGCTCTCTTTGTAGGAAAATTAAAGGACATCAATTTTATTTGGGTACAGCATCGCACGGCCACGCCATTGTCAGTTAATACGCAGTGGCGTATCAGAACAAATGGCCTGGTCATTAAAGAGTATGTAAACTCTGTTTTTTTTTTGTTGTTTTTTTCTTCCCTGCAAGAAAAGGCATAATGTGCTAGTATGCATCGCATACTAGCACATTATGTGTCACTTACTTGCAAACGAAGCCCGCGTTGCCCCCGCTGGGGGCCGCATCCATCTTCACTTGACTTTGTTTTGGGGCTGCAGACTTCGGTTGTGTGACTGGCCGGAGCCGTGTGACGTCACTCCTGCCGCATGTGTGTAGGAGCCGCCGGTCACGGCACACGCTTCTGAAGAAATGGCACGGGCGTCCGTTCATTCAGATCGCATGCGCCGATGCGGTATGCAGTAAATATCACCTAAACGGCGCACGTTTAGGAGATATTTGCAGTACCTATAGGTAAGCCTTATTATAGGCTTAGCTATAGGTACAAATTATACAGGAAGGTTTACTTCCTCTTTAAGGCCTTCCTCTATGTAGGTTGCAGTTTGCATATTTCAACACATTCTTTTCATCCATTTAAGTCCATGGAATCAAAAACCAGAAAAAGGTCCCAGGCCCTTTCCATAAAATGCACAGATGTGAACTACATCCATAGGAAACCATGTTAAATGGACTGTAGTGTGTTTTTGCAAAACTGAAAACGCACTAAAAAATGCCTAGGTGTGAACAAGGCCTTGGGGGGGGGGGGTTAAAATCTTCTGGGAATGAAGTGGTTAAAGCGGAGTTCCAGCCTGGGGTAATAACAAAAAAATTAAGTCAACCGCTACAAATACTGCAGCTGTGGACTTTTAATATATAAACACTTACCTGTCCAGGTATTCCGCGATGTCGGCACCCCAAACCGATCCGTCTATCGGCTCCGGGTGCAGGTGCCGGCATCTTCACTAGGGGGAACAGGAAGTGAAGCCTTGCGGCTTCACAGCCTGTCTTCTATTGCACATGCGCGAGTCGCGCTGCGCTTTCTGAATGGTCAGCGTGTCTCCCAGAAGACAGCGGGGGGGAGGGGCCAGAAGTTTTGTAGATCAACGCACAACGATGCGGCGATCTTACGCGGAAGTGGCAGCAGGTACCTGGTTTAGACAGATATGCGCTCTCCCCCCCCCCCCCCCCCCCCGAAAGGTGCAAAATGTGGCAGCGGAGGGGGAGCAAACAAGCAGAGCTTCCCCTTTTTGGGTGGAGCTCCACTTTGAGTTAATAATTTTGTTTTGTCATTTTCGTTATGTTAGAATAATTCATTTACGTTTGTTTTTGTTTCGTATGTTTGGATTCGTTGCGTATATTCGTTATTTTCAAATCGATTCGAAATTCTAATTTTACGGCCCCTCCCGCTACCCCCCCTTAACTGAAGAAGCAGCATACATGCCGCGGCCTCAGTGCTTTGGTTTGTGGCTTTGGCAAAAATGACCAACCCCTGTTGCGGCGGGCATAGAGCCTGCAGACTGTGACCTCTACAAGTTAAAGGGGGCACTCTGCAAGTGCCCCACAACCGAGTCCAATGCACAGAGGTTAAAGCAGGCAGTGAGGAGGTATTACAACGCCTCCTTACAGGGCCAGTGCTATCACTAGGCAAACTAGACAGCCGCCTAGGGGCGCCCGGTCGCTGGTTTGCCTCCGCGTCTGCATGCTCTGCAGGCTGCAGCATGTAACTAACTCAGACTCAGGCAGCTGCTCCACCCGACCGGTAGTGTAATTAGAGGCGCAGTACAGCACTGAAACAAGCGCTAGAAGAAGCAGAGACGATGCTTCCCATAGAGCGCCGCCTCCTTTCACATGAGCAGGGCAAAGGGGGTGGAGCCAGGGGTGGAGCCAATGGGGGCAGCGAAATAAGGTTTCGCCTAGGGTGTCAAAAATCCTTGCACCAGCCCTACGTCCTTATCACCTGTCAAATACTCTCTGAAGAGTGATCCACTTTCGGATAGCACCTCAAGTGTGAAGGAGCCCTTGGAGTTCCTGAATGGTTTTGTTGGAATGTTCAGAGTTCAGAATTCCTCCCCGGGCTTTAGAAAAGTACTCTGCATGGATAAACAGCAAAGCCATGCCGGACTGCAAGGGGCTTGCTGATGTGTGCGCTTGCCAAACAGAAAAGGAAACCCTGTGATTAGCAGAAAATGTAAGCTTATAATTGTGGAGCCGGTGATGATAAGTGAAGGTTTGGTAAAAGTAGTACTTGTATAAAATCATTTCATGTTCTTCCTCTGTTTGAACTTGCTCACCTCGCCCGATCAGTGTAGAGGGTGAGAGCTTTAAGAAAGATTCACTAAACTTACCAACCAACTCCATTTTTCTGAATTATTAAATAACCAATAAAGTTATTTACCAACCAAGAAATGGAGAAAAAAAAAAAAAAAAAAAAACAGGTCTGGCTACAATACTAACATCCTCTCTGGCGCTGTCCCTCACAGACTCGCTGCACTCCGATGCAACGCTTGTAGGCAGGTGCAGTTTGTTTTCTCCACTGCAGGTGGCGCTCTACCGAATCGGCAGTGCAGAGGGAGAGGAAGTCAGGAGGAACATAGTTCCTCTATGGTTTCCTGGGTCATTCGGACAGCGACACGGTTTGATGCTGACAGCCCATGTGACCCTGGTGGCCATCTTGGGTCAGGCAGAATCTATTTAAGACCCTGGCTCCTGGGTTTGCATGTGGGTAGAGTAGGAACAGGTCACCCATCTGTCAGGGGTGGTATTAACAATAGTGAAAGCTTTGGGATGTGCCACTCTTCTTGGAAACCTCCCCATTCAGGCTCAAGCTGGCCAGGCTGCATTCCACGCCTCAAGACAAACACTGTCAGTTTGGCTAAGACCAACTCTGCTACTCTCTGCTATCATCCATGAGTGTTCCCAGCTAGGCTTCCTCCCACCAGGCACGTTGTGAACTGTGGCTTCAATACCAGTTCCATTATCTGCAACTGGACTGAGTGTGTGTTATTGCTGCCGCACCACGCTGCACCCAACCACACGTTCAATCCTTTCTGGGATGCAAAGGGTCATTCAATCCCCTTCCTGTGAGCCCAGGCCATCAAGGATATGGCCCCTGGGGGTAAGTCACCACACTGATTGACTGTAGATAGAGTGAATATATTATCACAGTTTAAAGTAAATGGCAACACATACATAAGTGAGCAGATTAAAGAGTTATTTGCTCACGGTACACTGATCAGTGGAGTAGCAGCTTAGGATAAAGTACTACACCAAATAGGCAAAGTCAACACATCAACAAACAGTGAAAGCAATAAATGAAATTATCCCGCAGCAAGTCCTCTGCTACCAGTAGCCTATACCCTCTTTAGAATGCGCTTAGAATTCATAGTAAAGACCATGAAGGCATATGCAGCTACCTAAGGAGACACCTCTGACTATGGGCAACTAAGGCAAAGTTCCTGTAAAACAGTTTGTTGCTATTCAGTTCTTAGCTCTAAGTCTTCAGATGGCTAGTGTTGGGGCCCAGTCTTTAAGGTGGTGCACATAAGTGTACAGTCCCTTTAAAGTCAAGCATGGAGTGATTCAAACACGTTAGTTAGATGGTCGGTCTCTCTACTCTCACTCTCTGCTAGTAGCGGTAGAACAATCACAGCCGCAACCTTTCACCAGTCCCAGCAATACAACAACTCTTTACCCAGGGTCTGTTGCCAATTCTTCCACCTCTGCTCTCAGGGCGCTCTGGTCACAACACCCTGATCGACAGTGCTCCAGTCATCGGTGGTAGCATGCAATGGCGGAGAGGCACACTCTCTCTGGTCTCCCTGCAGCAAGAGGAAGTCCTTTGGTCTACAGCCTTGGAAAATGTAGCTCCTTTTACCTCCTCCTAGCAGTCTTCCTTCTGGGAATTGTAGTCCATTGATCTACTGACCTCCATAGTAGAATCCTTCCTCCAAATCTACATCTCCCACAATTCAGTGTGGTGGTCAGCATCCAAAACTCTAAAGTTCCCTCTGCTCGTTAGCTCCCTCTGCTGTTTGAAGGCGAGATAGTGATAACCCATTTAGCATACTAGTCCCCAATTGCGGAGCAATTGCACAACGGGGTCCTGAAATTGCTCTGCATAAGCCAGCACCTAGCTCCAACTGCAATAGGACAAGTGAATATTCTATGTTTGCTTTGCAGAAGCAGATTAAATTTGAACCTTAATGTTATTGACAGAGTAATCTCACCATGTAGGCAATTTTTGGGTGATGTTCCACATTCTCCTGTGAGAATAAACTGTATCTAAAGCTAACGTTTTTTAATTTTTTTTTAATAGTTTAGGGAAAGATTAGAACTCCTTGTTTGTATTGCTGTATGTGAGCCAGCTGGGGAGATTTATTTTCTCTATTTGCTCTGGTGGTGTCCATTGGTGGTGACCATTTGTGGCCACCATTGGTGGTGACCATTTGTGGCGACCATTGGTGGTGACCATTGGTGGTGACCATTTGTGGCGACCATTGGTGGTGACCATTGGTGGTGACCATTGGTGGTGACCATTTGTGGCGACCATTGGTGGCGACCATTGGTGGTGACCATTTGTGGCGACCATTGGTGGTGACCATTGGTGGTGACCATTTGTGGCGACCATTGGTGGTGACCATTTGTGGTGACCATTGGTGGTGACCATTGGTGGTGACCATTTGTGGCGACCATTGGTGGTGACCATTTGTGGTGACCATTGTCCCAGAGACTGAAAGTCAGGGAAAATCCCACATTTTTAGTTGTCACTGGAATAGAAAGGGAGGTGAACTTTTCCAATAGGGATTGGAAAATCTCCAATGGTGACGACTGTTCTAAGAGGAGATTTTCATCACTATGGAGGGATTTCCTCTCACTTTCTGTTGTGCCTGCAGGACAACAAGTGAAGAGAATACTTTTTAATGGGACACAGATGGCAAAAAGAAAAAGCACACATGGGCTTTTCCCATTCCTTAGCCTACTCAAATGTAAAAAAACATATTCTACAGTAGATACGTTGATCTCATGAGACTAATATAACAATAACCCAACAATCTAGTCCAGATAAAAAGCAATTTTTGCAGTACGAGATCTTTATTAGTCTTCAGTGAATTGCTCTACGGTACCTTTAGCCCTGGTTCACATTGATGCGATTTGGCATGCAATTTGACATGTCGAATCGCATGCCAAATCGGCGGCAATGGCAGCGTCCGAATCGGTGTACTACTTTTGGAGATTTCGGGGTGCAATTTTCCATTGACATCTGTGCAGGAACCTGCCCCCGAAGTCGGGACTGGCATGCGGGAATGAAATTGTGTGAGTTCAGCTGAACTCGTACAATTTAATTCTTGCAGTCAGTGTGAACCAAGGCTTAGTTACAGATTTCAGCAGGGGCGTCGCTAGGGGGTGGCTTTTGGGGCTATAGCCCCGAATCTGGGGCCCATAGCCCCGAGTCTCTGCAGGGGTCCCCAAGGGAAGGGGAGGCTCTCTGGGGACCCTGATGTAAGTGGGGGGGCTGTCTGGGGACCCTGATGAAAGGGGGAGGCTCTCTGGGGACCCTGAATTTAAGGGGGGCTCTGTGGGGACCCTGATTTAAGGGGGAGGCTCTCTGGGGACTCTAATGTAAGGGGGGCTCTCTGGGGACCCTAATGTAAGGGGGGGGGCTCTCTGGGGACCCTGATGCAAGAGGGAGGCTCTCTGGGGACTCTGATGTAAGGGGGAGGCTCTCTGGGGACCCTGAATTTAAGGGGGGCTCTGTGGGGACCCTGATTTAAGGGGGAGGCTCTCTGGGGACTCTAATGTAAGGGGGGCTCTCTGGGGACCCTAATGTAAGGGGGGGGGCTCTCTGGGGACCCTGATGCAAGAGGGAGGCTCTCTGGGGACTCTGATGTAAGGGGGAGGCTCTCTGGGGACCCTGATGTAAGTTGGGGGGGGCTCTCTGGGGACCCTGATGTAAGGGGGGCTCTCTGGGGACTCTGATGTAAGGGGGGGCTCTTTGGGAACCCTGATGTAAGTAGGGGGCTCTCTGGGGATATATACACACACACACACACAAATATTACTGTATATACATGTGTATGCCCAAGCGCACAAATTTCTTTACTACGCTGCTATGGGCTCTAGCCCCAGATCTTTTGTAGACCTAGCAACGCCCCTGAATTTCAGTGAGGGCTTAAAGACCTCTTTCACACCGAGGTGGTTTTCAGGCACTTTAGCGCTAAAAATAGTGCCTGAAAAAAGCCTGAAAATTGCCTCCTATTCATTTTGAATGTGTGCTTTCACACTGGGGCGGTGCGCTTGCGGGACGGTAAAAAAAAGTCCTGCAAGCAGCATCTTTGGGGCATGTTTGGAACGCTTCAAAATCGCCCCTGCCCATTGAAGTGAATGGGCAGCGATTCCAAAGCGACTTAAAAGTGATTTGAAAGCGCCGCAAAACGCGTCTTTGTTTTGCCTGAAAAGCACTGCAAAAGCGCAGCTAAAACGCCGCCAAAGCACCGCAAAAACGACCTGCGCTTTTAGCAGCGTTCAGTGTGAAAGGGGTCTAAGTGATTTGAAACACACACTATTTAACCGCTTAAGGACCACCCCATGCAGATATAATGCGGCAGGGTGGCCCTCCTGCGCAAAATCACGTACAGGTACGTGATTTCGTGCACAGGGCCGGGGGCGCGTACATGTGTGGCGGCGACCGCCTCCCGCTGTGATTGGACAAAGCAGGAGCCAATCAGCGGGTCTGGCGGACGCGATGTCCACCGGGACCCGCAGATCGTTCTCTGGAGAGGCAGAATGGCGGTCTGCCAATGTGAACAGGGCAGACCGCCGTTCTGTGAGAGGAGAAGAAGATGGAGATCTTGTGTTTCTGCTAAGATCTCTTCCTCCGGTTACATGTCTTCTCCCAGTTACAGCATCTCCCCCCCCCCCCCCCAGTTAGAAAGCACTCCCCAGGAGCACACTTAACCCTTCGATCGCCCTTGATGTTAACCCCTTCCCTGCCAGTGTCATTAGTACAGTGACAGTGCACATTATTTAGCACTGATCACTGTATTAGTGTCACTGGTCCCCAAAAAGTGTCAGTTAGGTGTCCGATTTGTCCGCCGCAATGTCGCAGTCCTGCTAAAAATCACTTAATGCCGCCATTACTAGTAAAAATAAATATATAAAAATTTCATAAAAATATCCCATAGTTTATAGACGCTATAACTTTTGCGCAAACCAATTAATATACGCATATTGGTCTTTGGTAAAAAAAAAAAAATGTAGCAGAATACATAATGGCCTAAATTGATGAAGAAATTTGATTTTTTTTAAATGTATTGGATGTGTTTTAAAGTAAAAATATTGTATTTTAATTTTTTTACATTTTGTTTTTTTGTTTATAACACAAACAAAATACCACCAAAAAAAACTATTTGTGGGGAAAAAAGGACATTAAAGGGGTTGTAAAGGTAATTTTTTTTTTTTTTAAAATAACAAACATGTTATACTTTCCTTCACTGTGCAGCTCGTTCTGCACAGAGTGGCCCCGAACCTGCTCTTCTGGGGACCCTCGGCGGCTATTTCAGCTCCTCCCCGCAAGAACTAATCACCTTCATGCAAGCTCCCTAGCATGGTGGTGAGTGCTTGCGGGCGCGCTCCCGTGATACAGCCGGCGGCTATAGCCGCTCACTGTATCACTCGGCCCCGCCCCACGGCGCGCCGCTTCATTGGATGTGATTGACAGCAGCGCGAGCCAATGGCTGCGCTGCTTTCAATCCATCCACTGTAGCCAATCAGCAGCCAGGCTGGGTGGCTTAATGGATGTCGGGAGCGAGCAGCTGACTTTCGAGGTGTCAGGTAAGTAAAACGGGGGGGGGCTGGGGGCGGTGGTATTGTCGGAAGTTTTTTCACCTTAATGCATAGAATGCATTGAGGTGAAAACATTTTTACCTTTACAACCCCTTTAATTTTATTTGAGTACAGCGTCCCTCAACCGCACAATTGTCAGTTAAGATAATGCAGCATCGCATCGCAAAAAATGGCCTGGTCATGAAGGGGGGTAAACCCTCCGGGGCTGAAGTGGTTAATTTACAGTATCTCTTCCCTTTCTGTATGTGGATAATGGCACTGTAATTATTTTGATAAGGAAAATCTAATTACCTTTTTTACTAATCAAAAAAAATCTGTCACATGACCCAGCTCTCTCCCAGCCTGTCTGCAGGAAAACATAAGCAGGGGGAGCTTCTAGTCCTCTGCTGCTGGTCACATGTTCAAAAAAAATAAATACAAAAATAAACAGCCTTTGGGATAGAGTAAAAATAAATAATTAACATCAATAAACTATTTTAAATTGTCATACAAATATATATTTAAAATCAAATCCTTATTATTTTTTGGCACTAACATAGCGTGGGTGGATTTCTGCCAGTCACAGGCTGTGTCACGCCCCTCCAGGCTGTTTCTTATGCCCCGTACACACGGTCCGACAGACTTTCGACGGACTTTTGTCGGACTTTTGGCGGACTTGCGGCAGACTTTCTTACGAATGGACTTGCCTACACACGATCACACAAAAGTCCGACGGATTCGTACGTGATGACGTACTCCGGACTAAAATAAGGAAGTTGATAGCCAGTAGCCAATAGCTGCCCTAGCGTGGGTTTTTGCCCGTCGGACCAGCACACAGACGAGCGGATTTCTGGGTCCGGCGTAGTTACGACGTAAAGATTTGAAGCATGTTTCAAATCTAAAGTCCGTCAGATTTGCGGCTGGGAAAAGTCCGCTGAAAGTCCGGGGAAGCCCACACACGATCGGATTGTCAGCCAGCTTTAGTCCGTCGGCGTCCGTCTGACTTTTGTAGACGAAAATTTCGACCGTGTGTACGCGGCATTAGAATAACAGGTAGGTGAAGTCTCCATCAATTAAGATATAATAACCCGCCCCCATAGTGTTTAGCAACACCCCCTCTCTCTCTCCTCTTTGGCTCACTAACTTTGATTGACAGCAGCAGGTGCCAATGGCGCCTCCTGCTGTGTCTCGTCCAATCCGGAAGGAGAGTCCCGGACAGCCGAGGCACTCGTGCAACATCGCTGGATCGAGATAAGTATTAGGGGGGCTAGGGAGGCTGCTGTACACAGAAGGTTTTTTATCTGAATGCATAGAATTCAAAAACTTGCCTTTAGAACCACTTTAATGATACTTTCATTTAACCCTTTTTAGATAACTAAACACATATACTGTATGTAGCAGTGAAGGTTGGTCTTATGCTAAGTTGCCACATATGAACATATGGTCGGCAGAGTTTTGTGCCGGGAGCAAGTTCAGTCGCGTTCCCTGAATACTGTAACAGCGCTGTCACTGGCAGCTCCTGATCACACAGTGCAGATTGGGAGTTGCCCCCCCCCAAACCCTGCACTCTGTACACAGCACACCCCTGAACTCTGCATTCTGTACACAGCACAGCCCTGAACTCTGCACTCTGTACACAGCACACCCCTGAACTCTGCACTCTGTACACAGCACACCCCTGAACTCTGCACTCTGTACGTGATGCACTCCTGAACACTGCACTCTGTACATAACGCACCCCTTAAGCCTGCACTCTGTACACTGTACACCCTTGAACTCTGCACACTACATAACACACTCCAGGCACTCTGTATGTTATGCACCCATAAACCCTCCTAAACCCTGCACTCTGTACACAGCGCACCCCTGAGCTCTGCATACGTTGCACACTCCTGAACTCTGTACCTGGCGCACCCCTAAACCCTCTTAAACTCTGCACTCTGTACGTAACACACTTCTGAACTCTGCAATCTGTTCGGAGCGCACTCCTGAACTGTGCACTCTGTGCATATGGCACCACCGAAAACGGACTCTGTACATAAAAATCCACTGAACCCTGCACTCTGCACATAACACAATCCTGTATTCTGTATGTAGCGTAATCCTGAACTCTGCACTCTGTACGTAGCACACTCCTGAACCCTACACTCTGTACGTAGCACACTCCTGAACCCTGCTCTCTGTACGTAGCACACTTCTGAACCCTGCACTCTTTACGTAGCACACGCCTGAACCCTGCACTGTGAACGTAGCACACGCCTGAACCCTGCACTGTGAACGTAGCACACTCCTGAACCCTGCACTGTGAACGTAGCACACTCCTGAACCCTGCACTCTGTACGTAGCGTACCTCAGATACAACCAGCCCTTTGTGGGCAACCATATGGCTGATGGGGCCCGCAATTAAATGCAGTTTAACACCCCTATTCTAAGGCACTGCTGTATCTGACTGCTAGCCTCAGGAGATTTGCAGCGAGATTTGTCTATCACTGCTGTGCTGTTCACTGTTCTTCTTGCCGTGGGTGAGTATCAACCTTGAGATAAAGTGGATATTTCCAAGTGATCTTTGCAGAGATAGCAACAAAGATTGGCGCAGCAGAAAGTAGTTATGTGGTTAAGTCGAGGCAATAGAAGGCGTCTGGTACACAGATGGGGTGGTGGGTTAGAGCAGAGTTTGACATTTTTGCATTAAAAGAAAGAGGGCCTAAACACCCACCTTTGCTACCATTTTTTATTGCTGTTTTTAAGACTCCAGGTGCACAGGAGAGAAAAAAAAAATAGAATGTAGCCAAATGTAATAACATCTCCCAAAGTAGAGGAGGAGGACCCCCCGACTGACCCCCAACACCCCCCCATCAGGAGGTGTTCAAGAAACACTGACAGCTGAGCCTGTCGGCCGTTCCATTGCGGTTAGCGTGTCTCGTTACTGTAATTGGCTCGCATAGCAGGCGGATTTACTGTGCACCTGTAGACCAACGCTCGCAAAGTGTTCGCGGTCTCCTAAGACGGATTTAACACTTTGTGTTATTATTTTACCTGACTTCTCTCCAACCACCCCCCCCCCTCCCCTTTCTCCAGACCAGGGAGCATTAAAAAGACTCAAACGTATAAAAAATTGCAGCTAAAACCACAGAATAATCAAGTATTTTAAATGCTTACTTGCAGCGGTTTACCTTTCCATAATTTTTTTTTTTTCTTTTATTCACTTGGACAGAGGAAACTCTATCACCGGCAGCCGCAGCAGTCTGAATACAAATGACAAATAGAAAATTTGTCTATGCCTATTGTAAGGGTACCACATCCATATTATTATTTTTTTTTTATCCAGAGAAAAATTTTATTGAGAAAAACATGTAAAAACATACACATACCGACTTCACAATTGTAATCAGTAATACATTCTACCATGAGGTATATCACATTTGTATAGACTGCGGACTGTATTATTTAACCACTTGATTACTGGGCACTTAAACCCCCCTCCTGTCCAGACCAATTTTCAGCTTTTAGCGCTGTCGCACTTTGGATGACAATTGCGCGGTCATACAACACTGTACCCAAATGAAATTTTTATCATTTTTTTCCTACAAATAGAGCTTTATTTTGATGGTATTTGATCACCTCTGCGGTTCTTAGTTTTTGTTAAAAAAAATGAAAAAGACAGAATTTAAAAAAAATATATATATATTTTTTTTATATTTTGTTATAAAATTTTGCAAACAGGTAATTTTTCGCCTTCGTTGATGTACGCTGATGAGGCGGCACTGATGGGCACCGATGTGTGGTGGTGATGGGCACTGATGTGTGGCGGTGATGGGCACTGATGGGTGGCGGTGATGGGCACTGATTGGGCACTGATTGATGGCAGCACTGCTAGGTGGCACTGATTGGCACCACTGGTGGGCATTGATAGGTGGCACTTGTGGGCATTGACAGGTGGCACTTGTGGGCATTGACAGGTGGCACTTGTGGGCACTGTGGGCACTGGCAGGTGGCAATGACAGATGGCACTTGGAGGCACAGATGAGGCATCTGTGCCTCCTTCCTCTTCGGGACCGATGTCCCTTTGACATAAGCCGGTGATCGGCTTGTTTTTCCTCCTCACGCTGTCAGCGTGAGGAGAAAACGAAACCGATCACCGAGGTTTTGTTTACATCATGTGATCAGCTGTCCTTGGCTGACAGCTGATCACATGGTAAGGGGCTGGGACCGGCCCCTCACTCTAAGGTGACCAGATTTTTAAAATGAAATCCGGGGACATTTTTAAAAAAAATTTTTATTGGCAAATGGTAAAATATTTTATAAGCATATTTTCCTAAATGATATATGCAGTGTACGTGGTATGTGAGTATGGAATGATTGTAAAAATGATATATATGTTATTTCTCACACTTCCTCCAAGAGATAAAAAAAGATACTTCTTAGAATTTTTTGGGAGGGGAGGGATGGGGCAGCTAAATTCAAATCCAATCCAGGCAGGGGCGACTCCAGACAATTTTTTTGGGGGTGCTATGGCGGTGCTTGAGGTAAAAGTGAGGGTGCTAGTGTGGTGCGCTACCTGTGGGCGTGACCAAAAGTGGGTGTGGCCAGCAAGTTGCCGTGGTCAGAAAGTGGAGGTTTCTTCATGGCATACAATGGTGATCAGTATATCCTGGCCTCTGTATACCAATAAAAAGCCAAAAAATGCAGCACAGCTCTACTCTTTCTTTATACAATTCTACAAATGGACTTATAGGTGCAATGGTAAAACCTATAAAATAATATCCAGTGCAAAACAACCAATGTATTGCAATATAGTAGTGATGGTGTCACCCCCTCTGCAAAAATATTTTGAGAAATTGCAGAGCTTCAATGTGCAAATAATGTTGAAACCCCCTACATACAATAATAACAGAGATGCAAATCAAGCCGTGTATTAGAACATAGTAGTGATGGTGTCACCATCTCTGCAAAAGGTAAGAAATATTTCAGAGCTGCAATGTGCAAATCATGGTGAAAACCCCTATATAATCATAGTAATAAAATGTAAAATATGTACTTCAATTGTACATTTTATTATGTTAATATATAGGGGGTTTCACCATGATTTGCACATTGCAGCTCTGCAATTTCTCAAAATATTTTTGCAGAGGGGGTGAGACCATCATTACTATATTCATATTGCAATACATTGGTAGATTTGCATTGGATCTTCATTCATATGTGTTACCTTTGTCCTTCTAAGTCCATTTGTACAATTTTATAGATGACTTGTAGGTCAGCGCTGCATTTTTTGCTTTTTATTGATTCGCGTTAGATGAGGGAACCAGCTAACAAGATTCTCTTATTGTTTTTGAGATTTTTTTTTGTTGCATGGCAGTGGTTTTACTTTGTTATGTCCTCTGTATACTGGTAACCACTGGCCCTGCATATTGGTGGTCAGTGTGCCCCCTGTATGCTGGTGGTCAGTGTGCCCCTGTATGCTGGTGGTACGTGCTGGGTGCAGGAGGATGCTACGTGCAGGGTTCTGGAGGATGCTACGTGCAGGCTTCAGGGGGATGCTATGTGCAGGGTGCAGGGCTCAGGAGGATGCTACGTGCAGGGTGCGGGGCTCAGGAGGATGCTACGTGCAGGGTGCAGGGCTCAGGAGGATGCTACGTGCAGGGCTCAGGAGGATGCTACGTGCAGGGTGCAGGGCTCAGGAGGATGCTACGTGCAGGGCTCAGGAGGATGCTACGTGCAGGGTGCAGGGCTCAGGAGGATGCTACATGCAGGGTGCAGGGCCCAGGAGGATGCTACGTGCAGGCTTCAGGGGGATGCTACATGCAGGGTGCAGGGCTCAGGAGGATGCTACGTGCAGGGCTCAGGAGGATGCTACGTGCAGGCTTCAGGGGGATGCTACGTGCAGGCTTCAGGGGGATGCTACGTGCAGGGTGCAGGGCTCAGGAGGATGCTACGTGCAGGGTGCAGGGCTCAGGAGGATGCTACGTACAGAGTGCAGTGCTCAGGAGGATGCTACGTGCAGAGTGCAAGGTTCAGGCATGCATAACATACAGAGTGCACGGTTCAGGAGTGCATTGTACAGAGTGTAAGGTTCAGGAGTGCGTTGTACAGAGTGTAAGGTTCAGTAGTGCGTTGTACAGAGTGTAAGGTTCAGGAGTGCGTTGTACAGAGTGCAAGGTTCAGGAATTAGTTAAACTGCAAAGACACCAATTACCCTATTTATCAGCGTATAACACGCACTTTTTGGGTGGGTGGGTGCGTGTTATACGCCAATCCCCGCTCCGCTGAGGGGAGAGGAGCGAGCGCTGCTGATATACACATAGTCGAGTGTACCCGGCTAGGCTCAGCTCCGCTCACAGTCACGCCCAGTTCCGCCATTGGACCTGTGTTATGTACATCATAGGGGCAGGACTGGCAGGACTGCGAGAGGAGCATTCGCTCCTCTCCTCTCGCAATCAGCGGAGATCTGCGCCAATTTTAAATAATCAGCCTGCCTGGGCAAGGTTGCAATGACACAAGGCTGCAAAGACACTGGGCAAGGCTGCAATGACACACGTTGAGAGGTGCCATAAGTGCAGCCATGATTTTGTGTAAAGACTTTTCTGGTACATCATTAGTTAACAGAAAGAAGTTGTAGGTAGCTGAGTAGTCTTACTTACAGTGTCTGAGGGGGAGGGGATGCCAATCTGTGTGTGCTCCTGAGAATGTGAAGACTTTGCAGGGGGAGAAAAGGCCAGTGCAGCAGCAGATAGTTGAGATGGAGTTTTGATAGAAGCATAAACAAACCTGCTATCTTCAGAGGTTGTGTCTCTGCTTGGTGACTGCACTGCTGCTCCTTCTCTCTTCAGGATTTGTTATGCCCGGGTGCAGTGATTGGTGGGTACAGCTGGTCTCTCTATATGTGCTGCTCTGTAGGGGGAGGTCAGAGCTCTCCAGGGAAAGATGCTGGACAGAGATGTTGATCGTAGACATCCAAGACACACCCCCAGGGTTTCCGATTTGCGCCCCAAGACTTCCTGAGTAGTGAGAATGAATGGAGCTGTCAAGTCCAACCTCTGATGTCGGGATGGGCGGGGCCAATATGCGGAGCTACGCCCCCTTTGTCAGACAGCCCGTGCATAGACAAATAGCCGGTGTTTATGGATTGGTGGGCGGGGAGGAAGGTGGCAGATGGTGGGACCAATTGTAACTATTGTATGTGTACCCACAGCTTGTATAATAAACCTGAATTATACACCGCTGTGGGTACTTATACAATAGCTACAATTGGTCATGCCCCCTGCCACATTCCTCCCCGCCCACCAGTGCATAAACCGCCGGCTATTTGTTTATGCACTGGGAAGAGCTCCGCATATCGGCCCCGCCCATCCCCGACATCAGAGCCTGGGTTTGACAGCTCCACTCACTCTCAGTGTCACTGCGGCCCTACGCTCCCGGCTTGCCCATCAATCCAAACCACACTGGATGGATAATGACATTGCTGCATGTCCTGCTAGGGCTAGGCTGTCAGCAATAAGTATAGGCACCCCCCTGAATCCGGGGACAGATCCGGGGACAGACGTGGTCTGGGGACAGTGTCCTCAATCCGGGGACTGTCCCCGGAAACCGGGGACGTCTGGTCACCCTACCTTACTCGGATCTGTGATCATCCGAGTCTCCGTGACTCGGTGATCACATCGCGCACACCGCGCGCCCTGCAGGGTGCGCGCGGTGCGTGTGCACAGGGGAGGACGTCCTATGACGGCATCCTGGAAATTGAGGTCCGCGCTGTAGCCGTCATTCGGCTATGGCCCGGACCTCAAGTGGTTAACCAACATTTCTTAAGTCACCGACCTAACCAAACATTGTCAGACTGTTTATTTCCCGGACATATTATAATCCATTTGTAGACCCCAGCATCAGCATAAACAAAGGGAATAAGTAAACCAAGTAAGGAACTATACCGAACAGAAGAGGCTCAATCTGCCTGACATTTAGTACATCATACCCCCAAACCCAGCAATCTGCCCACGACCAAATCCACCGGGACGAGCCCAGGAACATTCAGCCATGGTCCCCAGAGCTTCTCGAACTTCTGCGGGCAGCCTCTATGTTGGTAAATTATTTTATCCTTTCGTAACATTTCCCCCACAGCATTAATCCATTCTTTAAGAGCAGGAGGCTCTTCTGAAATCCAGTGTGTCATGATTAGTTTACGTGCCACGAATAATATAGCTTTAGTAACTGCCACTTTAGTATTTTCCTCCCACACTAGCTCATCTAACACATTGAGCAGACAGTGCTGGGGTCTGTAGGTAACATGACCTGAAATACCCCATTAACAGTGTCCACCACCCCTTTCCAGTAGGGGTGAAGCTTTGGGCACCTCCACAGCAGGTGGATCAGGTCCCCATGTTCCCTTTTGCATCTGGTACAAAGTGGAGTGGGTCGAAGACCCATAGCACATAATCTGTGAGGGGTATAATCTACTCGTAATATGATATACAGTTGTGTCAATCTTTGCGTAACGTTTAGGGAGCATGTGGGCACGGCCTGCAACACCTCTTCCCACTGATCTCCATCCATCGGGCCAACATCCCTCTCCCACTTGGCCAGCATTCCTAGAGGATGTTTATTTAGAAAGTTTTGTAGTAACATACTGTAACACTGTGATATAAAACCCTTAGTATTTTTAGCCCCCTGCAATCACATTAAACACAGGTGTTGGTGAAGAGACCCAATCCGAGGACTTACTCTGTGCCACCACTGCATGTTTTAATTGCATGTAGTAAAACCGCATGGACTGTGGTAACTCAAATAGCCTCTGCAAGTTCTCAAATGTATGCAGTTTCCCGTTTTGGAAAATCTGCCTGATATATAGCACCCCATATCTCCTCCATATCGCCCCATGCTGTGTCTTGGCTAATTCTGGGTAACTTTCATTGAACCATATTGGACTGTAGTCTGTGAAACCTGTCACACCCTGCATATATTTAGTCTTGGACCATATTTTTTGGATTAGGTCATAGGTCGGGTATTTCTTACATCCATATTATTATATACAGGTGGATCTAAAAAAAAAATAGAATATCATCAAAAAGTTGCCGTATACAGTATAGTATGCACTCAATACTTGGTCGGGGCTCCTTTTGCATGAATTGCTGCATCAATGTGGTGTGGCATGGAGGCGATCAGCCTGTGGCACTGCTGAGGTGTTATGGAAGCCCAGGTTTCTTTGATAGCGGCCTTCAGCTCATCTGCATCTTGTTGGGTCTGATGTCTCTCATCTTCCTCTTGACAATACCCCAAAGATTCTCAATGGGGTTTAGGTCAGGCGAGTTTGCTGGCCAATCAAGCACAGTGATACCATGATCATTAAACCAGGCAGTGCCGGGACAAGGTCATTTGGTGCCCAGGGCGAAGATGGCAAACTGCGCCCCCCCCCCCCCGTGTAAACAAAGAGTCAGTGCTTTGCAGGGAAAAGAAAAAAAAAAGTGATCATTCCCTCTGTAAAGAGCCCCTGTATTGATTGTCAAGTTCTGGGCTGTGATTTGACACAGCTGATCAGCATGTCCCAGCCATGAATCATTGGCTGGGATCTGCTGACAGTCCTGATGTGTCAAATCACAGGTGAGTAGGTGGGTGGGAGCATGCGCCCGAAACCCTGAAACAGGCAGCATCATACGCCTGTAGCTGCCACCCAATAGCAGTAAATGTACTGTGATGGGTCGGCAAGTGGTTAATTACCAATGGCATTTGTAATATGCATCAAATAAAGCAAAAAATAGCTCTAATTATTCTAAAATACAAACATCTAAAGTAGCCGCAAACTCTACTGTGAGATATAACACAGTCCCAAATCATAAATTCATCAACGGAGTTGCGCTAATTAATATTGAGTCAAGCACCAGTGATAAAAACAAAGTCCCAATGTGATAAAAAAAAGTTCTTTGGCAACATCCGCACCTTCAATTGAGTGATCCTCTACCATAGATAAAGTGCTTGCTTACCAGATTGCACAAACCTCCTATCAGGGAAGGTCAGTGACACTTGTGGCTCTAAACCCAGCCAGGTCCTTTAACCATCCAAGGAACCCCTTATGGCAAGTGGACCCACCATCCAGGAAACAATATCACAGATGGTCCCCAAAATACAAAAAGGCTTGCTAGCCATACTGTAAAAATATTTAAAAACTTCATTGAAAGTATAACATTTTGCTTTTACAGCAAAAACATGTAATCGCATAAGGATCAAAACAAGCCGGCTGGATAATCGCAGCTACCTGTCCTTCCGGGATTCGCTCCATCACCTGACGTCACTGCGCTTCTCGAGTCCCGGAAGGACAGGTAGCTGTGATTAGCCAGCCAGCTTGTTTTGATCCTAATGTGATTACATGTGATAGGAGGTCCATGCAATCGAGTAATTGGGACTTCGTTCTTATTACTTGTGTTTGACCCAATTTGTAATGTACAGCATGGAGGTGGCTGCTGAGGGGAGGCCAATTACCAATCATTTTACATTTCAGTAATGTACAGCATGGAGGGGGGTTAATGTATTGCCATTGGTCACTGATCTATTAGTGACCAGTAACAGTTAATTAACCCCATTTGTGCTGCAGTATAACACTGATACTGGTGCCACCAATGCAGCACAAAGGGGTTAATTAACTGCTACTGTTCACTAATAGATCAGTGACCAATGGCAATACATTAACCCCCCTCCATGCTGTACATTACTGAAATGTAAAATGATTGGTAATTGGCCTCCCCTCAGCAGCCACCTCCATCCCCCCCCCCCCCCTAAATCTACAGAGTTAATTAAGCTGCAATCATCTGCTTTGCCTACTTGTGCAATACACACTGCAGTCACTCAGTGTTTAGTTCCTCCTCGTCGGTTCCTCTTGGTCACAGCCTCAGCAGCACTGTATGATGCTCCTGTGAGTCCTACAATCCCGCCTCCCATCATCGCCGGTGTTCTGACAAGAAAGGGCCCCCCCATCGGATAGTATCTGCCCTGTACTGCGCAGGCGCAGCGCTTGCGCAGTACGTAGGACAAAGGAGACGCCGAAAGTCTCCGTGTAGAGCTGATGAACAGCTGTTAATCTTCGGAGACTGTCGGCGTCTCCTTTGTCCTACGTACTGCGCAAGCGCTGCGCCTGCGCAGTACAGGGCAGGTACTATCCGATGGGGGACAAGACACCCAGCCTCTCAGTGAGTGACATCACGCCGGGCCGGCCGGAACCACGAAGCGCCTGTCGGGGGGGGGGGGTCCGAGTATCTCCACTGACAGGGAAGGCAATGAAGGGCTGACATGTTAGCTTGTGCCGGGTGCAGGAGCGCACTCGGCACATCGTTGTAACTACAGCTATTAGCGGCTGGTATGTACAATCGCACACACAGCCAGTTTTTAGAAGCCCACTTCACCTGCGCCCCCCTCCCTGCAGTAAAGTGTATCGCCCAGGGCATCTGCCCCTTCCGCCCCTGCCTTGTACCGGCCCTGAAACCAGGTATTGGTACTTTTGACAGTGTGGGCAGGTGCCAGGTCCTGCTGGAAAATGAAATCAGCATCTCCATAAAGCTGGTCAGCAGAGGGAAGCATGAAGTTACATAGTAGGTGAGGTTGAAAAACGACACAAGTCCATCAAGTCCAACCTGTGTGTGTGCGCTTTTATGTCAATATTACATTGTAAATCCCTGTATGTTGTGGTCGTTTAGGTGCTTATCTAATTGTTATTTGGTATCACTGTGCTTGATTGGCCAGCAAACTCGCCTGACCTAAACCCCATAGAGAATCTTTGGGGTATTGTCAAGAGGAAGATGAGAGACACCAGACCCAACAAGATGCAGATGAGCTGAAGACCCCTATCAAAGCAACCTGGGCTCCCATAACACCTCAGCAGTGCCACAGGCTGATCGTCTCCATGCCACGCCACATTGATGCAGTAATTCATGCAGATGGAGGCCCGACCAAGTATTGAGTGCCTACTATACTGTACATGGACAGACTTTTCAGTAAGCCAACATTTCTGTATTAAAAATCCTTTTTTTTGTGGTCTTATGTAATATTCTAATTTTCTGAGATACTGAATTTTGGGTTTTCACTAGCTGTAAGCCATAATCATCAAAATTAAAAAAAAGAAATGCTTGAAATATATCACTCTGTGTGTAACACAGCTATATAAAATATGAGTTTCACTTTTTGAATTTAATTACTGAAATAAATCAACTTTTTGATGATATTCAAATTTTTTGAGATGCACCTGTATATGCTACAAAAAAACACAAAAAAACCCACCTTTTATAGGACTTTACTGGTACCAGAGAGGGACAGCGACACAATAATTATAAAAATATATTTTATTACAAAACGTACATGCGTATATGTGGGGGCAGGGGGCTAAAAAAATTTGAGAGGGATGTTATATGCTTAGGTGTAACTTTTTAGTTTTTTTACAAATATAAAAACTTTTTTTTTTTTTTACTTAAAGTGGAAGTAAACCCTCCTATCGTTTACAGCCAAGGAAGCTGCCATCTTGCCTTACAATTAGTCTTCAACTGCCACGATGCTGCACATGTGATCAGTTATGACCTCAGCCATTGGATGGTTTGACAGTTCTGTTGAGAGCACAAGTAATGTGATGTTGCTTTCCAGGCCAGCTCCCCACCCCCACTGGCACCCACTATTCTGGTCCCAGGCCCGCAGATCCCCGGATACATCGCGGGGGGAGGGTGCACTTTATGGGGGATGTCAAAGCAATCCGGAACCTCGGAAATGCCAGACTGCTTTCATCTGACAGGCGACAGTTTGCTTGTCGGTTATACACACACTTGTCAATAGTCTGTGAGATCTTTTTGTAGATTTTTGACATGTGGCATATTTTTTTTTTCTTTATTTTTTAGGAGGTCCACCTTTAATATCTTCCATTTTTCTAATAATGTCTTGAAACACTTCCACTTATCATCCTAGCAGAGAAGGAGGCTAAGGACTTTTGCACCCATCTATTTTCATTGGGACCATCAGCAAGCAGTTTCTGATCCTCATTAAAGGGGTTGTAAAGGTAATTTTTTTTTTTAAAATAACAAACATGTTATACTTACCTTCACTGTGCAGCTCGTTCTGCACAGAGTGGCCCCGAACCTGCTCTTCTGGGGTCCCTCGGCGGCTGTTTCAGCTCCTCCCCGCACGAACTAACCACCTTAATGCGAGCTTCCTCGCATGGTGGTTAGTTCTTGCGGGCGCGCTCCCGTGATACAGCCGGTGACTATAGCCGCTCACTGTATCACTCGGCCCCGCCCCCCGGCGCGCCGCGTCATTGGATGTGATTGACAGCAGCGCGAGCCAATGACTGCGCTGCTTTCAATCCATCCACTGTAGCCAATCAGCGGCCAGGCTGAGCAGCTTAATGGATGTCGGGAGCGAGCGGCTGACTTTCGAGGTGTCAGATAAGTAAAACGGGGGGGCTGGGGGCGGCGGTATTGTCGAAGTTTTTTCACCTTAATGCATAGAATGCATTGAGGTGAAAACATTTTTATCTTTACAACCCCTTTAAGTCTCCTCCCCTCAATTGTACATTAACAATTCCTGTGAAGTTTGTCCCACTCGATAAACTTTCCAGGAATGGAGGGTGTGGGGCTGCTGTGTGACCCTGTAAAATAGGACTTTGAGCAAGAACAACAAACCAGCGTGGTAGAATGTGCCTCGAAAATGTGCAGCACTGATAATGCGGCCTGTGCAGTTCTTTCTGTGTTCTATGGAAACCCAACTATTCTGTCTCAAGTGTTGTATCTATTTAAAAGGTAACCCTAGATGTTCATACATTTATGACTAGGTTATGGTTACTATACACTAATCAGCCACAACATGACCACCCACCATAACCTGGTGAGGCATGAACTCCACTAGACCTCTGAAGGTATGCTGTATCTGGTACCAAGTCATCAGTAGAAGATCCTTTACGTCAGGGGTCTCCAAACTATGGCCCTTCAGTTGTTCAGGAACTACAATTCCCATCATGCCTAGTCATGTCTGTGAATGTCAGAGTTTTACAATGCCTCGTGGGAAGTGTAGTTCTGCAAAACAGCTGGGAGGCCGTAATTTGGAGATCCCTGCTTTAAGTCCTGTAAGTTGAGAGGTGGGGCCTCCATAGATCAGACTTGTTTTTCCAGCACATCCCACAGATGCTCGATTGGATTGAGATCTGGAGGATTTGGAGGTCAAGTCAAAACATCAAATTCATTGTTGTGTTCCTCAAATCATTCTTTTTTTTTAACACGTGCAAATCGGCCCCATGGTCACGTACCGTGTCTTCATTTTGTGATACCCTCTGCTCCACCTCGTGCATGCGGCCTCTCAGGGTATCAAAGTCCTTCCTGATAAATTCCACATGAGTCTGTATATGATCCACTTTTTCCGTTGGGGAAGTTATGGCCTGCATTACAGCTTTAAAATTCGCCGCTGAGTCCGGGAGCCGCTCCGGTTCAGTCGATCCGCCGGCCTGGTTCTCCATGTGGGCAGGGAGTTTAGGCGAGACCTTTTTCCGAGCTTTTTGCTGGGAGTTCCTCCTGTACATACCCCAGAAGTGTCTCAGGGATGAAGGGGGCATAGGATGGTCGTTTTCCTGGCGTTTACACGCCAAGGAAGAGGATTTTTTTCTGGTCCGCGCCGGCCTTGTTCTCAGTGTGGGCAGGAAAATCAGGCGAGGCCGCGGCTTCGGCCTAGTCCGTGGTTCTCGGCGGCGCGGCCTATTCCTGAGATTTTTGGTGAGGGATTTCGCTTATATGAGAGGGGGCACAGGAGGGTCTTTTTGATTGGTGTCTGCACCCCAAAATTGCAGGATTTTGCTCCGATCTGCGGGAGCTCAGGCCTCACACACCTGCTCCCTCTGCCATCCCGGACACGCCCCCCCCCCTCAAATCATTCTTGAATTCATTAGACCAGGTCACCTTCTTCCACTGCTCTGTGGTCCAGTTCTAATGCTCACGGGTCCATTGTACGTGGCTGTGGACACAGGTTAACATGGGCACCCTGACTGGTCTGTGGCTTCGCTCCCCCAAGAGCATCAATGATGTGTTGCCTACCCATAAACCTGTTGCTGGTTTTCCTTCCTTGGATCACTTTTGGTCGGTCCTGACCACTGTAGACCGATAACATCCCATGAGAGCTGCAGTTTTGGAGATGCTCTGACCCAGTGGTCTAGACATTACGATTTGGCCCTTGTCTATGTCACTCAAATCCTTACACCTGCCCATTTTTTTCTGCTTTCAACATATCAACTTCAGGGACAACATGCTCACTTGCTGCCAAATATATACCGCCTGTTTTCAGGTGCGAACAAGATGGTCAATGTTATTAACTTTGTCTGTCAGTGGTCATACCGGCTGATTGGCGGATGTCCCCGTTTTGAGGTGTCTATCCTTAGAAAACATGCATCCCCGGCCAGTGTAGTACACATATTTTACTGCACGTGTGCCAACCCATCAATCTTGTGCAGATGTGGGTGGGTGCAACGGCAGTCACACACAGCCCAGGTGCAATAGAAAGAACTTGTATTGTAGTCAGAGAATAACAGTTCACAACAAGCCCGGCGGGAAGGCAGCCCGACTGGGAACCCTCACGGTTGAACAGCAGAATGTAGCAGAGCAGATCTCAGCCGAACTGACAGCATCTATCTTGAGGGGGGGAATTAGTTCTGGTCTGTGCGTCCCCAAGCCAGAAGGTTTCCAGGAAGAGAGGCAGATCTCTGTGCTTCTCCTACTCATCTGAAACCTTCCCCTGCTGCTGTTACTGTCCCCAACAGATAGGTGATCTGTCCCTACACTAGCCACATGCTGCTAAATGCACACCAAACTTAAGAGCCAGGGTTTAAACAGACTCTGCCTGGCCCAAGATGGCAGCCAGTCACATGGGCTGTCAGCATCCAACCGGATCGCTGCCCCAGCAACCCATAGAGTAACCATGTTCCTCTCGACTTCCATTCCCTCTGCAATGCTGCTTCGGTTGAGCGCCACCTGCAGTGGAGAAACCAGACTGCACCTGCCTACACAGGCACCAACAAAATACTGAGCCACAAAAGCCATTTGTGCTTTTTCTTTTTGAAGCCTTCAAGGCGTCTCTCCTCACTAAGCACGCATATATTGGTGGCTCTTATTTTATTCTGTTTGTCTTTATACCTAAGAATGATTGCCTCTTGTTCCAAAAGTCTATGAGCAATTGTTTGAGGATATTGAAAATGGAGGATTTGTTTTTATGGGTGTGGCAACAAATGAGGGTGTGTTTTTGGGATGTGTGATTTAAAGTGGGTGTGATCAGTAGGGTGTGCCTGGATTTAATTTTTTTAATTTTGAAATTCTGGTAACCTTGGGCAAGGTTGATATTCTAAATCAGTTCATCACAATAATTGCTTTGTGATTATTAGGGATGAGCTTTGGGTTATTAATATTATTATTATTATTATACAGGATTTATATTTTATATGTGTAGAGCCAACAGTTTAATATAAAAGGGGAATACAGTTACAATACAATTTCAGTTCGATAAAAGCCAATTGGGAAGGCCCTGCTCGTAAGATCCAATAAGGTCCAGGTTGAACATGAGTTTGACCCAAACCCGAGCCTGTTCACAGTTTGGCGAAAGGGTTCGTGATCCGTGTACATGAAAGAATGAATGGGGCCATGTATCGTGAGATTTTGAGTGCAAGGGCATTGAAGATGAAACGTAGCTGGGTCTTTCGGCATGACAATGATCCCAAACACACCGCCCGGGCAATGAAGGAGTGGCTTCATAAGAAGCATTTCAAGGTCCTGGAGTGGCCTAGCCAGTCTCCAGATGTGATTGTCTGGATTTGTTTCCACATTTTGGCTCTCATAGTTGAGGTATACCTATGATGACAATTACAGGCCTCTCTCATCTTTTTAAGTGGGAGAACTTGCACAATTGGTGGCTGACTAAATACTTTTTTGTCCCACTGTAGTTATGGATAGGGAAAAGGTTGGGGGAATATGGTTATGGTATGGTTATGAATAATGGAAGGGTTAGAGATAGGGTAAGGTTATGGTTCCCCTTCAAGATCCATACCAGACTCAAAGGGCCTGGTATGCATCTGGGGGGGATTCCATGCCGGTTTTTTATTTTTATAAATTTGGTATGAGGCGTCCCATACCAGAAGCAAAGGAATTGTTTTGATTGGTTAAAGGACAAGTCACAATCGTCTCAAAGTCAGATCCCATTCATTGAAGTCACATGGAAGGTGGACATGATGTTGCAGGGAAAAGTCGGATCAGAAGTTGACAGATGACAGATCCCAGGCCTGTTTGTAAAAGAAAAAAGTCAGTTTAACCTCTTGCTGACCAGCCGCCGCAGTTATACTGCGGCAGAATGGCTCGGCTGCGCAAATCGCCGTACCGGTACAGCAGGCCCCTTAAAAGCCTATAGCAGGCGCGCGCTGCGCGTGGCCAGAGCCAATGCGCGTGGTCAGCGGCCATGATGTCCACCTGCCACCCGCGATCGCTCCTCAGAGAGCATAACGGGGATCTGTCAATGTAAACAAACAGATCCTCGTTCTGACAAGGAAGTAGAGAGAGATCTGCTGTACCCAGTGATCAGGAACAGCGATCTCTCCAGTTAGTCCCCTCCCCCCACAGTTAGAAACACCTCCCTAGGGAACACATTTAACCCCTTGATCGCCCCCCTAGTGTTAACTCCTTCCCTGCCAGTGATATTTACACAGTAATCAGTGGCTATTTTTAGCTCTGATCACTGTATAAAATGTCACTGGTCCCAAAAATGTGTCAAAAGTGTCCGATCTGTCCGTCGCAATGTCACAGTTACGCTAAAAATCACTGATCACTGTCATTACTAGTAAAAAATAAGTGAATTTTAAAAAATGCCATAAATCTATCCCCTATTTTGTAGACGCTATAGCTTTTGTGCAAACCAAACAATATAAGCTTATTGCGATTTTTTTTTTTTTTTTTTTAACAAAAATATGTAGAAGAATACATATTGGCCCAAACTGATGAAGAAATTTAGTTTTTTTAAATTTTTTTTTGGGGGGGGGGGGTATTTATTATAGCAAAAAGTAAGGAATATTGTTTTTTTTTTTTCAAAATTGTCTGTCTATTTTTTTTTGTTTATAGCACAAAAAAATAAAAACCGCAGAGGTGATCAAATACCACCAAAAAGAAAGCTCTATTTGTGGGGAAAAAGAGGACCTCAATTTTGTTTGGTTACAGCGTCACACGACAGCGCAATTATCAGTTAAAGCGATGCAGTTCCGTATTGCAAAAAAAAATGGCCCGGTCATTAAGGGGGGGGGGGGGGAGAACCTTCCGGAGCTGAAGTGGTTAAAGGAATACATTGTACTGCTCTGCAACTTCACGTGTCGGTTTAAGGCATCCGCAAAGCAACATAAAGGAGTTTTATATTATTAATGTTGCCCTTAAAGCTGAATGATACTTTTAAAAGATTTTTTTTTTTTTTTTTGCAGGGGTACATGTCCCCTATGGCAGTGACCAGCTACCCAGGCCTTTTTTTTTTTTTTTTAACAAAACCTTGCAAACTGGCCTTGAAAAAGGGCAGTAAAAATAAAATAAATACAATTCAGCGATGTTAGCAGATTTTTTTCCTGGGATCTCTGAACGTCCTGTGAACTGAGCTTGCACCCGGTTTGCTCACCCCTAATAATTTAGTATTCAGTACCTGTTTTGCTCCATAAATGCTTGTATAGGGATGACATATATAATTAGAACACAGCGAGATATAAATACCGCCGGAGGGATTGGGGCTGTCTGTATCTGCACTTCTATTGGTGAATTTGATGGGGAGAGTAAAGGAGGTTGGGTAGGGTATCCTCTAACCTTAACTAAGGAAGGATTTGCCCCATTAACTGCTTGCTGCCCGTCCACCGTCAAATGACGGCGTCCCAGAACGGCCGTGGGGGCTCGCAGCGCGGCGATCAATAACTGTGGGGGGGGGAGGGGACTGACTGGAGCAGGAGAGAGATCGCTGTTCCTAATCACTAGGAATAGCAGATCTGTCTCTCCTCCCCTGTCAGAACGGAGATCTGTCTGTTTACATTGACAGATCCCCGGTCTCTCTCTCTCCCTGGAGCGATCACAGGTGGCGGGCGCGCGCCCCCTAGAGCTCTTAAAGCGGCCGACGTACAATGACAGCGATTCGCTGTCTGCCTCCTTCCTCTGCTATCAGCATGAATCAATTCTGACAAATTTTCCTGACACCAGGAGAAAAATGGTGACATACAACTTATGTAGGGGAATTTGTTTCATCTGTGTCACTTCACTGGGTCTATGGAAGGCTTTACAACCCACTTTAAAGCCCAATTCCACATTTATTGTCCTTTTTTAAATTGTTTGTTCAGATCAGGCTGGTCCAAATGAACTATTTACTGCAACAGGTGCGCTTGCCGGATGCTCTGTATTAAATGTATAAAGCCTCTGCTATATACCATATACAGCTCTGTGTTCCGGCAGTGAGATTAGAACTTCCTGTCCCGCCCCCATGAACCAAATAGCCCTGCTCAGCCATTCACAGGAAGCTTTGTACTCTATGACTCAATTACAAAGCTTCCTCTGATTGGCAGAGGCAGAGAGGAAGGTGGATGACCTCATGACCTCTGTCTCGGCCAATCAGAGCAAGCTTTGTATTCATTCATAGAATGCAAAGTTTCCTGTGAATGGCTGAGCAGCACTAATAAATTGCAACTTACTCATCAGATGTGGTGGCTGCATTCGTTTTCTTTTCTTTTTTTTTTTTTTTTTTTTTTTTCCCTCTCTGTTTTAACCTGGTGATCTGGCCAGTAACACACCTCCTGCACACTTGCCAACTTTTTGAGATGGGAAGGAGGGACATCTATTGACAAAAGTATGTAGGCATAGGACACACCCCCTGCCACGCCCCCCTTAAAGGAGAATTATAGCAAAAAATATTTAAACCCAGAAGTGTTTTTTGTTTTTTTGTTTTTAACTTTATATTGGCTTTTGGAATTTACAAATGCAGCAATTTAGAAATCAGATGAAAGGTTTAGCGCTGGGAGACAATTTTTGAAAGATAAAAAGTGCACTTTATATACAACTATATGGATAAGACCAAAATGAGGGACAAATGAGGAGGAAAGAGGGACAGATGGACATTTCTCTAAATCAGGGACAGTCCCTCGAAATCCAGAACAGTTGGGAGCTATGCTCCTGTATTAGCACAGCTCCCAACTGTCCCTGATTTTGAGGGACTGTCCCTGATTTGGAGCAATGTCCCTCTGTCCCTCATTCCTCCTCATTTGTCCCTCATTTTGATCTGATCTATATAGATGTATGTAACATGTACTTTTTATCTATCAAAAAGTGTCTCCCAGCGCTAAATTCATCCAATTTCTAAATTGCTGCCTTTGTAAATTCCAATATAAAGGAATATTAGTGGTAAAAAAGCACTTGTGGGTTTAACCAATCTTGTTTTTTTTTGTACAATTCTCCTTTAAGGGGGCGTGGCAGGGGGTGTGTCCTATGTCTGCATACTTTTGCTGATAGGTGTCCCTCATTCCCATCTCAAAAAGTTGGAAGGTATGAATTAGTTAGACACAACTGGAGAAATGAGCACAGGAGGCACGTTAGACAGCAGTCTGGGGGGGGGGGGGGGGGTTTAGATGACCTGACATTTAGATACACTAACAAATTAAATCCAAACTCCAGACTCCAGCTCACACTTTATAATCAGTTACAGCAAACCGTTTTTTGTTTTTGTTTTTTCCTTTTGGGATAAAAGTTTTACATATAAATAATTTTTTTTTAAAAAGCTGATCATTGTAAGCACCCCTGTCAGTGGTAAATTGTTTGTCTCATCCATGTAGCTGATACAAACTCAAGAGAGCTTGTTCTGTTGAAAAACAACAGACTAACTGGCTGGATCACCAGGTGAAAATCAAGCAAAGAGAGCCTAAAAAGGAAAACTAATGCAGCCATCACATCTAAATGTTGGTAAGCAGCAATATAATTAATGTTTGCTTTCGGGTTAAACCGCTTCCGGACCGCCCCGCGCATATATACTGCAGCAGGGCGGCCCCTCAACGCGAAAAACGCGTACCTGCATGTGATTTTGTTTCCTGGGTTTGGGGGGTGCGTGCTGCCGGCGACCAGCTCCCTCTGTGATTGGACACGATGGTTCCCGAGGCAGACAGAACGGCGGTCTGTCTATGTAAATGAGGCAGATCCCTGTTCGGTGACAGGGGAAGATGGAGATCTTGTGTGTGCGTTAAGCAGGAACACAGATCTCTGTCTTCTTACAGTACAAGCACCTCCCCCCCACAGTTGGCAAGCACTCCCAGGGAAGACAGTCACCCCTTTGATCACTCCCTGATGTTAATCCCTTCCCTGCCAGTGTCATTAGTACAGTGACAGTGCATATTTTTTAGCACTGATCACTGTATTGGGGTCACTGGTCCCCAAAAAGTGTCAGGTGTCTGCTTTGTCTGTCGCAATGTCGCAGTCCCGCTATAAGTCGCTGATCGCCGCCATTACCAATAAAAAATTCCATAAATATATCCCATAGTTTGTAGACGCGATAACTTTTGGGCAAAAACTAATCAATATTCGCTTATTAGGATTTTTTTTTACCAAAGATATGTAGCAGAATACATATTGGCCTAAATTCATGAAGAAATGTAATTTTTTTTTAAATTTTTATATTTGATATGTTTTATAGCAACAAACAAAAAAAAATATATATATATTTTTTTTAAATTGTCGGCTTTTTTTTGTTTATAGCGCGAAAAAAAAGAACCGCAGAGGTGATCAAATACCACCAAAAGAAAGCTCTATTTGTGGGAAAAAAATGATAAAAATTTCATTTGGGTACAGCGCCGCACGACCGCGCAATTGTCAGTTAAAATAACGTAGTGCCGTATCGCCAAAAAAATGGCCTGGTCATGAAGGGGGGGGGGGGTAAATCTTCCAGGGCTGAAGAGGTTAATACTGATTTTAAACAGATTTCTCTTTGGGACTATAAATTGTCGAAACAAGGACACACTGTTTCATTTTCTTATTTACTGATTTTTTTTTTGTTTGGCTTCCTCTTCTGCCCGGCTGGGTCAGTTTAGTGATCTCTGTGAACTCTGCTCTCTCCCTCTGAAGATTGGGGAAAATACACATTCTGATGGCAAACAAACACACCGCCACAGCCTCAGCCCCCGATACTGTACCCACCGGCCTTGTCCCCGAGGAGTGTTGCCGGGATCACCTCCTGTGACCTGATCTGCGGTAAATACGTGGCTGGCGGCGATTTAGCCGAGCCGCACACAGGACTTTGACCCCGCAGGTCCCGGCATTGGCCGCCTAGTGGGGTCACTTCTGAGAATCTCATTTTCAATTACAATGAAGCAGATATCATCAGCATGGAAGTCATCATTAGATCTGACCTCCGGCCTTCCCATCAGTCTGGCACAGTTGTACCGGCTCCTCTCCTGGACTGGAATGGCTTCCTCTGATTTCACTGCACACTGTGAGCTTCTCACAATGTGCATTAGAAGCTGAGCTGCAACAAGTATGATAGAGCCCCACCTCATTTCCTGGGCTGGAGGATGAGGGAAGGGTTAGGGATAAGGTAAGGTTATGGTTAGGGATGAGGGAAGGGTTAGAGATAAGGTAAGGTTATGGTTAGGGATGAGGGAAGGGTTAGGGATAAGGTTATGGTTAGACATGTGCACTGACAAAAAATTTGTTCATTTTAGTTTCATTCGTTTTTTTGCTTTTTTTGGAAATTTGGACATTTCGGGAATTTCCAAATTTCGAATTTTCAGATTTCTGAATTTTCGCATTTTCGGATTTCCGAATTTTCGCATTTTCGGATTTCCGAATTTCCAATTTTCGGATTTCCGAATTTCCGAATTTTCCAATTTTCGGATTTCTGAATTTTTTAATTTTTGTATTTTCGAATTTCCGAATTTCCAGTTTTCGGGTTTCTGAATTTTTGAATTTCCAATTTTCCGAATTTTCATATTTTAAAATTTTCGAATTTCCGAATTTTCGGATTTCCGAATTTCGGATTTTCGGCTTTTCCGAATTTCGGATTTTCGGATTTCCGAATTTTCGAATTTCCAATTTTCAGATTTCCGAATTTTCCCCTTTTTTAAATTTTCGAATTTCCGAATTTTCGGATTTCCGAATTTCGGATTTTCGGCTTTTCCGAATTTCGGATTTTCGGATTTCCGGATTTTCGGATTTCGGAAATCCAAAAATTCGAAAATCTGAAAAAAAGAAAGAAAATCAGTTTAATTCGAAATAATAACTAACTATTAAATTATAGGTATTGGAATTTCCTTTCAAATTTGGCTGTTTATTATCTGAATTATCTGAAATAACGAATGCCGCATCTAAACAAATGGAACGTAACGATCTAATAATAATAAATAACAATAATAATAATAAAACTATTATTAGTTATTTATTATTAATTTGTTCCGTTCCATTTGTTTAGATGCAGCATTCGTTATTTCAGATAATTCGTAACTTCGGATAAATTCGTACTCGTTACGTTCACTAACAGCCAAATTTGAAAAGGAAATTCCAATACCTATAATTTAATAGTTATTATTTCGAATTAAACAGATTTTCTTTCTTTTGTTCGGATTTCCGGATTTTCAAATTTTTGAATTTTCGAATTCCAAAAATCCGAAAATTCGTAATTCCGAAAATCCAAAAATTCTAAATTTGGAAATTTGAAAATTCGAAATTCGGAAATCCGAAAATTCAAAATTCAGAAATCTGAAAATTGGAAATTTGGAGTATCTTTATCTGCTGATTTGTTAAACTCTGGAATACACATATCTATTGTGGTGTAGGATCTGGGCCTGCTGTCCCTTCATCGCTCTTTCCTTCCTTCTCTCTCCTCCCCTCCTTCTTTCTCTCTCCCTCCCTCTTTTCCCCTTTCTTTCTCCATCTCTCATTCATCTCACTCTAACCACACCCTCATTTGAACCACGCCCATATAAGCCACGCCCACCATCCAGCGTAAACCACGCCCCTTTTTTTGCTATGACGCGCCTACAAAAGCATGCCCCACCCCCTAATTATAATAAGACTCCGCCTACAGCCAAAAAAGTGTCCCTATAAATTTTTTTACAATGTTGCAATGCAATGCAAAGCCAACCTCCAGTCCTCACAAAGCAGCAGGGCAGCCACTCAGCACAGGACCCAGAAGTTAGTGGAGATCCCTGGAGTAGTGGTGTCTACTACTACTCCAGTCACAGACTGTCAGACCAGCAGTGGGGCGCTGCAGCTCAATTTCTATTGGCAGCCACCTGGCCTTGGCGTTCTGGTCTTCTGGAAAATGGCGGCCGGTGGAGACATTGTCTCCGCCGGCCACGGACCTCTAGCGGCGGCGGCGAAAAATCGTTAAAACAAGGATTTCCCCGGGACATTTCCCGGGAATCGCGAAAACTGGGAAAAGGGTCTGAATCCCGGGAATGTCCCGGGAAATTCGGAACAGTTGGCAACTATGGAAGAAAGGAGGCGAGGTGGTGACTTCACACTCAGAGAAGGCTTTGCATGCATTAAGAAAATGCCAAGCATTCTGTGATGTGAATGGAGTCCGTGCACAGCAGCTGACTTCCTGTGTTTGCAATGCAGCTCGATACGAGACCCAGGAAGCTAATAGAGATCACTGTAGTAGCGGTGTAGTAGCAACATCTATTATGATTTCCAGTTTCTATAGAGATCCCACAGGTATGATATATGGATTGGTCTAAGCATGACCGAAGTCTACTTTAGCCACTTCAGCCCCCGGAAGGTTTCACCCACTTCATGACCAGACCATTTTTTGTGATACGGCACTGCATTGTTTAAATTGACAATTGCGCGGTCGTGCGACGCTGTACCCAGATAAAATGAATGTCTTTTTTTTCTCCCACAAATAGAGCTTTCTTTTGGTGGTATTTGATCAACTCTGCAGTTTTTATTTTTTGCGCTATAAACAAAAAAAGAGCGAAAAATTGAAAAGAAAAAACAAACAATGTTCTTTTACATTCTGCTATAAAACATTCTCAATAGAAAATTTGTAAAAAATCTAATTTCTTCATCAATTTAGGCCAATATGTATTCTGCTACATGTTTTTGGTAAAAAAAATCCCAGCGAATATTGATTGGTTTACGCAAAAGTTATAGTGTCTACAAACTATTTGCTATTTTTATGGCATTTTTATTTATTATTACTAGTAATGGCGGCAATCATCTATTTATTTATTTATTTATTTTAGTGGGACTGCGATATTGCGGCGGACAAATCGGACACCTGACACTTTTGAAGCTTTTTTGGGAACCAGTGATATTATTACAGTGATCAGTGCTAAAAATATGCACTGTTACTGTACTAATGACACTGGCGGGGAAGGGGCTAACACCAGTGTCCCTAGGAGGTGCTTGCTAATTGTGTGGGGGATGGACTGACTGGGGGAACACAGAGATCCGTGTTCCTGCTTAGCAGGAACACAAGATCACTGTGTTCTTCCCTGTCAGAGCGGCGGTCTGCCTTGTTCAAATAGGCAGATCGCGGTCCTGCCCCTCTGAGGAACGATCGGCGGGTCCTGGCGGACATCATGTCTGCTGGACCCGCTGATTGGCCCCCCCTCTGGCCAATGCGTGCGCGCCCCTCGCTGTCTATTGCACGAAAATGACGTACAGGTACGCCGTTTTGCGCAATAAAGCCATCCTGCCGCAGTATATCTGCGGTAGGAGGTTTTTAAGTAGTTAAAGTGATCGTTTTTTTTTTTCTATTAAAATAACAAACATGTTCCCCCGAGACGACGTCAGATTGTGACGAAACGCGCGTAGGGAGGATGACGTGCTGACGTCATTGTGCTGTACTCGGTGGACGGGTGTTCGCTTGCTGGTCGGCTGTGTTTTATGATCGTTTTTATCTTTCATTCTGTAAGTGTAATCTTTTAAACCCAATAAACCCTTTTGGTACGTTTTACACTATGGAGCATTTCTTTATATTTTTGGGTAACGCCTGACCTCTTCCCTTGGTGGTTGATACTCGAGTCTCCCAGGCCATTTGGTGCTTAGTCCAAGCCCCTTCCCATCACTATCTGTGGATCATCAACTTCTTTTTGGATAAAGGCCCTGGCTGGGTAATTAGCCGCAGGCTCCTAAAAGCTTGCCCTCTGGTAAGCGCGCATTTTATGTGGTGGAGGTGCACTGTCTTCAAGAGGTGTCCTATCACAAGAACCTACATATATGTGCTATTTATGGACTGTTCATTCATTGCTATCACTCATGTTTTTTGTGTATTTTAGTTCACACACATTCACTGTTTTTGGACTATTTATTTTCATTTCATGTTTTTTTATAACGCTGCTACTTTGTATTATGTTATACTTACCTCCTCTGTGCAGTTGGTTTTGCACAGAGCAGCCCGAATCCTCCTCTTCTCGGGTCCCTGGCTGGGGCTCCTGGCTCTTCCCTCCTGTTGAGTGCCCCCCACAGCAAGCTGCTTGCTATGGGGGCTCCTGAGCCGAGCCGCTGCTCTGTGTGTCCATTCAGACACAGAGCCCCACTTAGGCCCCGCCCCCCTCTCCTCATTGGCTGGATGAGTTTGATTGGTGCCGCTGCTGTGTCTCAGCCAATCAGGAGGGAGAATTCGGCATTCGTGGACATCGCTGGACAGAGAGGGGTCTCAGATAATTATTAGGGGGGGCTGAAGGGGACTGCTGCACACAGAAGTTTTTTTTTTTTAATCTTAATGCACAGAATGTACTTTCTGCCTTTACAACCCCTTTAAAGTCTTCTTTAACTGCTTGCCGACCAGCCGCCGCAGATATACTGCGGCAGAATGGCTCGGCTGCGCAAATCGCCGTAGGTATACGTCAGCCGATTTAAGACCACTAGTGGGCGTGTGCATGGTGAGATCGCTCCTGAGAGACACAGAACGGAGATCTGTCAATGTGAACAGACAGATCTCCGTTCTGTCAGGGGAGAGGAGACAGATCTGTTGTTCATTCTAAGTATGAACAGCGATATGTCTCCTCCTCTAGGCAGTCTCATCCCCCCCACAGTTAGAATCTCTCCCCAGGACACACATTTAACCCCTTGATCGCCCTCTACTGTTAACTCCTTCCCTGCCAGTGACATTTATATAGTAATCAGTGGCTATTTTTAGCTCTGATCGCTGTATAATATATATATATATATATATATATATACAGTATATATATATATATATATATGTGTCAGTGGTCCCAAAAATGTGTCAAAAGTGTTTTATCTGTCCGCCGCAATGTCGCAGTCTCAATAAAAATTGCAGTTCGCCGCCATTACTAGTAAAAAAAACAAAAAAATACTAAAAATGCATAAATCTAACTCCTATTTTGTAGACGCTATAACTTTTGCGCAAGCCAATCAATATATACTTATTGCTATTTTTTTTTTACCAAAAATATGTATAAGAATACATATCGGCCTAAACTGAGGAAGAAATTTGTTTTTTAAATTTTTTTGGGGGGGGGGGATATTTTTTATAGCAAAAAATATTGCTTTTTTTTCAAAATTGTCGCTCTTTTTTTGTTTATAGCTCAAAAAATAAAAACCGCAGAGGCGATCAAATACCACCAAAAGAGAGCTCTATTTGTGGGACAAAAAGGACGTCAATTTTGTTTAGGTACAAAGTCGCACGTCAGCGCAATTGTCAGTTAAATCAATGCAGTGCCGTATCACAAAAAACTGGCCTGGTCATTAAGGAGGCAAATCCTTCCGGGGCTGAAGTGGTTAAAGCCTATAGCCTGCGGTACGTGGCCGGAGCTGATGCGCGTGGCCGGCGGCCGCGATTTTCGCTGGCCACCAGCGATCGCTTCACAGAGAGTCAGAACGGGAAACTGTCAATCTAAACAAACAGATCCCCGTTCTGTCAGGGAAGTGGAGAGATCTGCTGTTCCTAGTGATCAGGAACAGTGATCTCTCTCTCTCTACTCCCAGTCATTCCCCTCCCAACCACAGTTAGAAACGCCTCCCTAGGGAACACTTAACCCCTTGATCGCTCCCCTAGTGTTAACCGCTTCCCTGTCAGTGTCATTTATTTTTAGCTCTGATCGCTGTATAAATGTCACTGCTCCCAAAAAGGTGTCCGATCTGTCTGCTGCAATGTCGCAGTCCCGCAAAAAATCCCTGACCACCGCCATTACTAGTAAAAAATAAATAAATAATAATAATATTAAAAATGCTATAAAATTATCCCCTACCCTGTTTCCCCGAAAATAAGACCTAGCGTGATTGTCAGTGATGGCTGCAATATAAGCCCTACCCCCCCAAATAAGCCCTATCCCGTTTCCCCGAAAATAAGCCCTACCTACAAGGACTTTAACTAGGGCTTATTTGGGGGGGTAGCAGCCATCACCGACAATCACGCTAGGTCTTATTTTTGGGGAAACAGGGTATTTTGTAGATGCTATAACTTTTGCGCAAACCAATCAATATACACTTATTGCGATTCTTTTTTTGATTTTTTTATTTACGGTTTTTATTTTTTTACCAAAACCGATGAAGAAATTCTTCAAAACTTAAACTGATGAAGAAATTTTTTTTTTTTTCAAAATTATCAGTCTTTTTTTTGTTTATAGCACAAGAAATAAAAACCGCAGAGGTGATCAAATACCACCAAAAGAAAGCTCTATTTGTGGGAATAAAAGGACATCAATTTTGTTTGGGTACAACGTCGCACGACCGCGCAATTGTCAGTTTAAGCGACGCAGTGCCGTATCGTAAAAAACGGCCTGGTCATTAAGGGGGTAAATCCTTCCGGAGTTGAAGTGATTAAAACAGAACTCTCCCCCCCCCCCCACCACCACCAATACCTACCACCACCATGAGACAATCCAAATTAAGGATGATCTTTAGTTACCCATTGGCGGTTGGCTGGTGCTCCGTCCGGTCTCAATTGGAGGTCTGTAGCTCCCGTACCGCACATCTAACTGCAATATTGACTCTTACCCCCCCCCCCCCCAATTGGGGTAATTAGGGGGGGGGGGGGATGTGAAGTTTGGGACTTCTGGCCGTCTTTTAGGGTTATAATTCGGCTTTCTCGTGTGTTGACATCGCCGCAGTTTCAGCTCACTAATTCCGTCTCCAAGAACGGGGAACTCCTCTATAATCGTCGTTGGCCTGTCAAGCTGATGAGTTGACGTGCGCCAGAGGCCGTACTTAACTCGGCGATGAATCGAGATGAAAAAAATAAGGAGGAGAAAAAAATGTTTTGCTTTGCTTGCTAAAGGGATTCCAGCACCCGGGGGGCAGACTTACAGAGGGAGCCTAACGTGTTTTAACAGCCAAAGCCGGGGAAAAAACGGTTACGCCTCGAATTAGTGTGTTACTTTCAACTACGCTCCCCCGTGACAGACGGGTCGTGAAGCAACTTGCACTGGCGGCATGGAGGATCCTGGAAGATGCATTTAAAGTAGAACTCCGCGGCCAAGCAGCTGATTTTTGGCATTTATTCAGAGTGCTCCGTTACACAATTTCTGTTGTCTCCTTGTCATCTCCACCATACTTATTTGGTTGTAAATGAGCGTTGGGTTCTTCCTTTATCCTCCACCTCCTAAATGACTTACCAGCTCCCAGTGCCTGAAACATGTTATGCCCCGTACACACGGTCGGATTTTTCGACGGAAAATGTGTGATAGGACCTTGTTGTCGGAAATTCCGACCGTGTGTGGGGCTCCATCACACATTTTCCATCGGATTTTCCGACACACAAAGTTTGAGAGCTTGCTATAAAATTTTCCAACAACAAAATCCGTTGTCGGAAATTCCGATCGTGTGTACGCAAATCCGACGCACAAAGTGCCAAGCATGCTCAGAATAAATAAAGAGATGAAAGCCATTGGCTACTGCCCCGTTTATAGTCCCGACGTACGTGTTTTACGTCACCGCGTTCAGAACGATCGCATTTTCCGACAACTTTGTGTGACCGTGTGTATGCAAGACAAGTTTGAGCCAACATCCGTCGGAAAAAATCCTAGGATTTTGTTGTCGGAATGTCCGATCAATGTCTGACCGTGTGTACGGGGCATTAGAGTAGCAAAACGTGTGCAGGTCACCTATCCTCTCAGGCCACTGAAGATGGTGACCGATCTCCACTACACTTCCCTCCCCAGCCCTGTGAGAGGATGGCTAGATTTCTGGGGAGTGCAGCACGCACTTCTGCCATGCTCTCTTAGGTGCCAATGACATGCCTAGCAGCCCAAAACTTCTTGGGATACTGACCTCATACATCTCAGGAGTCTTTCAGACCATCTAGAACACGCTGTGCATGTGCAGCTTCGTGTCATCAAGGGGTTGGCTGCAAGAACCCGTAAAAGACAACCACCCACCTGATGACATAAGCAAAGAAGATGGCGTAGTACCAGGGCTGTCTTTAATATTGATTGGACCCTGCCGCCCCCCCCCCCCCCCCCATGCAGTTTTGGTCTCCACCTGCTCTGAGACATACAATAAATAGCAGCTAGACTCAAAATCAGTTTACTGAATCAGATCAGGCAGCTATTGCGATTGGTTGCCAGAGGTTACAGTGTATCATTACCGCTCACTGACTGGTTGCTAGAGGTTACAGCACACATTACGGCTCATTGATTAGTTGCTAGAGGTTACAGCACATGATTTCTGCTTGTTGATTGGTTGCTAGAGATTACTGTGGATGTGACCTCAGGGGGACATGATATACATATCAATATATAATTATTGATGCGCTCTAATCAAAAAATACCTTGTGTAAAACTCAAAATTATTGTGAATATCGCTAAATGCACAAACCAATGTGAACAATGTGTCAGCACTGATCAATTAGCTCCCAAGTGAAAAATAAGATAATAACAGTTGACACTTTAGTGAAAAATTACTAAAATAAATAATATATAGAGTAATATATGAAAAGTGATTAAATGTTCAACTGGAAAAGAAAGGAATATAACCTCTTAATCATAACAATAATCCCCAAATAAGACTAATGCCCTGTACACACGGTCGGACTTTCCGGCATACTTGGTCCGGCGGACCAGAGTGTGCCGGACGATCCGCCCGTGTGTAGGCTCCGGCGGACTTTTCCGGTGGACTTTTTCCCAAAAGCCCGCCGCACCTAGACTTGAAACAAGTTTTAAATCTTTCCGTCGGACTCAGTTTCGGGCGGAAAGTCCGCTCGTCTGTGTGCTGGTCCGACGGAAAGCCCGCTCGTGTGTATGCTGGTCCAACGGACCAGATACGTCGCGAGGGCAGGGTATTGCATTTCGCGCTCGCTGCAATAGGAAAAACAAAATTTCCTATTGCGGCGAGCGCGGGGCATACCAGGCCCTTAGGTCTGGTATGGATTATAAGGGGAACCCCCTACGCCGAAAAAACGGTGTAGTGTTTTATTTACACTTTTTCCCTTGGTGAATGGGTGGGGGTACCATGTACCCCATACTCATTCACATAGGGTGGGGTGTCGGGATCTGGGGGCCCTCTTATTAAAGGGGGCTCCCGGATTCCAATAAGCCCCCCGCCCGCAGACCCCGACAACCAATGGCCAGGGTTGTCGGGAAGAGGCCCTTGTCCTCATCAACATGGGGACAAGGTGCTTTGGGGTGGGGGGGCCCGCAGGGCCCCCCTCCCCCAAAGCACCCACCCCCCATGTTGAGGGCATGCGGCCTGGTACGGTTCAGGAGGGGGGGTGCTCGCTCGTCCCCACCCCCTTTCCTGACCGGCCAGGCTGCGTGCTCGGATCGGGGTCTGGTATGGATTTTAGGGGGGACCCCACGCCGTTTTTTCGGCGTAGGGGGTTCCCCTTATAATCCATACCAGACCTAAGGGCCTGGTATGCCCCACGACGGGGCTCGCAAGGTGTCAATCTCGCCGATAAAAGCGGCAAGATTGACATCCTTTTCTAGTCCCGTCGCACCTGAGTGACGTTCAAAATGAACGGACTTGTCCGTGTGTGGGCAAGTCCGTTCATTCTGAAAGTCCGGCGATAGTCCGTCGGAAAGACGGGCGGACTTAGCCCGCCGCAATAGTCCGGGCGTGTGTGGGCAAGTCCGTCCGTTTTAAAGTCCGGCGCACCTGGCGGACAAAGTCCGGCAAAAAGTGTGCCGGACCAAGTAGGACAGAAAGTCCGACCGTGTGTACGGGGCATTAGTCTCTAATGAGGGCAATCCTCATCCATTTAAATTCACAGTCATTTATAGAGACATTGTAACGATTTTAAACTAACTCTGAAATGTTACTTTGCATCAGTCTGTGGTGTTGAGAGATGCCAGGGTATCGCTTTTTCTAGTTAGGGAGAATGATGACTTGCGCTTTTACACAGACAGGTCATGTAAAAAAAAGAGATAGATATATTATTATTATACAGGATTTATATAGCGCAGACAGTTTACGCAGTGCTTTACAACATTAGGATATATCATTAGGATATAGATATATCATTGCGCAGAGATCAAACAAGAAATGCAGCCATGAGTAACACAGAGACCGATACACTCACATATCAGTGCCGTCGGCCGCCGCTATTTACATGTAACACAGGGTCTGCAGGTGAGTCATCTGTACACAACAATAGGGCAGAGCTGGGCAGCATTAGTAGCAGCACTTCACACTGAGATATTGGGACACAGCACGGGACTAAAACCTCAAGGGACGAGGGAATTTAAACCAGGATAGTGGGCAAGTATGAGGCAGCTGCTTTGGGCCCCACAACAATGACAGGGCCCAGGGCAGCTGCCCCTTTTGCCCTGCCTTAAAGACGGCCCTGCGTAGTACCTGGCATGCCGTGCACAGATTACAGCAGGACAGTCCCGGATGTGTGAGTATGTGCTTTGAGGATAACCCAGGAAACCAGGTAAGAATGGGGAATAAAACAGGGGGGGGGGGGGTGAAGTTCCTTTTTAAGGAAATGGGATGGGGGCAATATTAAATATATGGTCCCTGCAGGTGAAAACAATGCACAGTGTGTCATAGTAAAAAAAAAAAATTCAGGATTTTTTCTGGAGTGGTGTAACCTAATACTATTTTTTTCCAGAAATATTTATTTATAAATCAGCAAAGTATTATTGAGGCTTTAGAGTTGTATTTTATTTATTTTTTGTCACTGTTGTGCAGACTTTATGCCAACGCTTAAGGGTGTATTAAAAAAAATGCTTTGCAGCTGCATATATATTTGTTCAAAGTCATAATTCTGACTTTGAAACTCAGAATTGTGTTTACATTTTTTTAGGATGGGATGGCCCCCAGGGCTCTTCCATAGAACTTTGAAACTCCGAATTCTGACTTTCAGTTTCAGAATCTGTACTTTTAAACTTGGAATTCTGACTTTTTTAATCTCAGAATTATGATTTTTAATCTCAGAATTCTGACTTTGAATCCCACAATTCTGATTTTTAATCTCTGAATTCTGACTTGTATTCTCTGAATTCTGCCTTCAAAACTCTGAATTCTGAGTTTTAATATCAGAATTCTGGCTTTTAATAGCAGAATTTTGACTTTAAAACTCTGAATTCTGAGGCGCATGCACGGCGTATAAGATGGCGGACATGTGAGAGCCAAGCTCTGGTCCCTTTTTCCTTGTCCGCGGCTCCTGCATCGCTAAATTGGCATCCATCGCTTCAGGAGCATCATCATCTGCTGCCAGTGGCCCCCGGGCACCCTATGGGAAAGATTGGTTACCAGAAAGATATCTACTGCGGATTTATCCCGCCGTCACAGTCTCGGCCCAGCCAGCACATACAGCACATGGAGCGCTTCCTCCTTAGGCCGCAATCCCCGGCCTTGAGTAGCCCAGCCGACCCTCCGGATCCCGCCGATCTCCCCCTAGCGGTAGAAAATACACCTCAAGAGGACCACATGTCCCAGCTAACCCAGCTCTCTGAGTCTACAGCCGCAGTAACAGTTGCTGTACTGGACTTAAAGCTACAAACCCTGCTCCAGGACCTGACTCACAACATTGCCAAAGAGGTGGGTAAAAATTGCACATGAGCTCAGAGGAGAAATTGACCTACTTGGGGAACGCACCGATACTTCAGAAAACAAATTTGATGAGCTTGTTCAGTATGTACATGTTTTATAAGAGGATAATGCTGCTATTAAACACGCAGTTTTACAACTCCAATTACAACAAGAAGATTTGAAGAATAGGGAACGCCGTCAAAATTTAAGGATCCAAGGTGTCCCTGAAACTATCAGTGACAAAGAACTGCGTCCATATCTCCTGGGCCTGTTTGTCACCTTGGCACCCCATATCCCGGATATCGATTGGCGCCTTGATAGAGCTCACAGGTCTGTGGCCCCCAAACCACCCTCTGGCTCCTATTTCCTGAGCCTGTTTGTCACCTTGGCACCCCATATCCCGGATATCGATTGGCGCCTTGATAGAGCTCACAGGTCTGTGGCCCCCAAACCACCCTCTGGCTCCTATTTCCTGAGCCTGTTTGTCACCTTGGCACCCCATATCCCGGATATCGATTGGCGCCTTGATAGAGTTCACAGGTCTCTGGCCCCCAAACCACCCTCTGGCTCCAACCCGAGAGACATTATTGTTCACTTTCACTACTATGAAAGCAAGGAAGCTCTCACTAATGCAACACGTAATAAATCTCGCATAGACTTTAAGCACGCTAAGATTCAAATTTTCAGCGATCTTTCCCCCATTACATTGGCTATAAGGTGCAATCTTCCTCTAAAGATGGTGTCCAGTTCTCGTTAAGAGACCTCTAAGAGACTGAAGCTGGGACGCCTTGCCTTGGCCATCAGGGCCCATCCGGACATTCATGGGGTGACGCTGCGACAGCGGGAATATACGTTGTCACTTTTTGCAGATGTTTTGTTAACTCTCACCCATCCCCATATATCTCTACCCTCCCTACATGACATCTTGGCCTCCTTTTGGATCTATATCTGGGTTTTAAAATGAATCCCTCAAAAACAGAAGCTCTACCTATTAACATCCCATCAGACCAACTCATTCCTCTCCAACATAACATTAAATATCGCTGGTGCACTCATACACTTAAAATATCGCTGGTGCACTCATACACTTAAATATTTGGGAATCCATATTACACCCTCTTACTCCTCTCTATATCAGGCCAACTTTCCACCTATGTTCACGGAGATCACTCATTTATTAAATCAGTGGACCTCTCTCCCTATATCTTTTCTTGGAAGAATTATGTTCTCAAGGTGTCGATACTTCCCAAATTGCTATACTTATATGAGACACTCCCAGCCTCAATTCCAATGTCGCAATTGAGGGTTCTCCAAAGGAAATGTCTCCACTTTATATGGAACAATGCCTCCCATAGGATTGCAAGCTCAGTAGTTCTAGCTCTAAGGAGTAGGGGGGGTCTGGCCGCTTCTGGACATCATTAAATATAATTATGCATCTTATCTGCGAGTATTGACTTCCTGGACATCTAGGAAGGCCCCCGAACAGATGGTCTGAGATTGAAATGGGAGTTACCACTCCGGTACACCCATGTTATATGTTATGGCCCTCCTCAGGCAAACACATGCCTCAGTTGAGATCCTTATGCTCGGCTCCAATGCACTTTAACCTATCAATCTGGAAGAGATGCTCGGAGCGGTTTTCCCTTTCCTCTTCCTGCCCTCCATTTTTAAATGTACTTTTTAACCCGGACATCCCTGATAGTCTAACCTATGTTCGGATGCTGCCATGGACTCAAGTCGGAATCTTTCAATTGTGGCAACTTGTACACCCAGCGACATGTAGACACCTGTCTTTTGCAGACCTTCAAGCAAAACATCAGATCCCCACATCACTTTTGTACTCATGTATGCAATTTAAACATTTTTCTCTCACTCAATCTTTCTTAATATCTTTGGAAAAACCCACCAATTTTGAACTTTTATGTGCTCATGGCCCATATAAATCCCAATTAATTTCGTCCATATATAAAATTCTACATGAAGCCTCTCCCCTAACGACAGCCACCCATACAGTGCCTTGCAAAAGTATTCACCCCCCCCCCCCCCTTGGCATTTTTTGTGTTTTGTTGCCTCACAACCTGGAATTAACACGGATTGTTTGAGGATTTGCATCATTTAATTTACAAAACATGCCCACAACTTTGAAGATTTTTTTTTTTATTGTGATGCAAACAACAAATAGGACAAAATAACAGAAAAGGTGAATGTGCATAACTATTCACCCCCCTAAAGTCAATACTTCATAGAGCCACCTTTTGCGGCTATCACAGCTCCAAGTTGCTTTGGATAAGTCTCTATGAGCTTGCCACATCTTACCACTGGGATTTTTGCCCATTCCTCCTTGCAAAACTGCTCCAGCTCCTTCAAGTTGGATGGTTTGCGCTTGTGAACAGCAATCTTTACGTCTGACCACTGATTTTCTAATGGATTGAGGTCTGGGCTTTGACTAGGCCATTCCAACACATTTACATGTTTCCTCTTAAACCACTCAACTCTGACCAGTTTCCCAGTCCCGACTGCTGAAAAACATCCCCACAGCATGATGCTGCCACAACCATGTTTCACGGTGGGGATGGGATTCTTTGGGTGATGTGATGTGTTGGGTTTGCGCCAGACATAGCTTTTTCTTTGGTGGCCAAAAAGTTCAGTTTTAGTCTCATCAGACCAGAGCACCTTCCTCCATACCTTTTGGAAGTCTCCCACATGTCTTTTCGCAAACTCAAAACGTGCCATTTTGTTTTTTGCTGGAAGTAATGGCTTTTTTCTGGCCACTCTGACATAAAGCCCATCTCTACGGAGCGTACGGCTTATTGTCGTCCTATGTACAGATACTCCAGTCTCTGCTGTGGAACTCTGCAGCTCCTCCAGGGTTACCTTAGGTCTCTGTGCTGCCTCTCTGATTAACCACTTGCCTACCAGGCACTTACACCCCCTTCCTGCCCAGGCCATTTTTCAGCTTTTGCACTTTGAATGACAATTACAAGGTCATGCTACACTGTACCCAAACAAATTTTTTATCATTTTCTTCACACAAATAGATTTTTCTTTTGGTGGTATTTTATCACTGCTGGGTTTTTTATTTTTTACAAAAAAAAAAGACCAAAAATTCTGAAAAAAAAATGTTTTTTACTTTTTTTTGTCAGTAAATTTTGTAGCTAATTTTTCGCCTTCACTGATGTGCGCTGATGAGACGGCACTGATAGGTTGAACTGGTGGGAATTGATGAGGTGGCACTTATGGGCACTGCTGAGACGGCACTGATGAGGAGGCTCTAATATGCCGCACTTATGGCCATTGATATGTGGCACTGATGAGCACTGATAAGCGGCACTGATGGGCACTGTTGGGTGGCACTGATGGGCACTGATAGGCGGCACTGGTGGGCACTAATAGGCGGCACTGGTGGGCACTGGTAGGCGGCACTGGTGGGCACTGATAGGCGGCATGGATAGGCGGTACAGATGGGCATTGATGGGTGGCACTGATGGGCATTGATCGACGGCAGTGATGGGCAGCACTGATAGGCGCCACTGATTGCCAGCACTGACTGGCATTGCTAATGGGCACTGATAGATGGCACTTGTGGGCACTGTATGCTGGCATTGGTGGGCAATGTTTTGTGACACTGTATTTATTTATTGTAATCAGGGCAATGATGATCAGTGCCCTGATTACATTCCTAGATGTCCCCTGTGAGGAGATGCCGCTGATCAGAGATGCTGCTGATGCCGATTACTGGCATCTCCTTGTTTACATGAGACCGGCTGTGATTGGACACAGCCGATCACATGGTTAAAGAGCTGCAGACGCGTCATATGACGTTGTCCCAGAATGAGAGCTGCACTGCCCCGCTGTCATTTGACGGTGGGCGGGCAGCAAGCAATTAATACCCTCCTTGCCCCGGCCACGAGTTTTGGTGTACGGCCGTCTCTTGGCAGGTTTTCTGTTGTGCCATGTTCTTTCCATTTGGTTATGATAGATTTGATGGTGCTCCTAGGGATCATCAAAGATTTTGATATTTTTTTATAACCTAACCCTGACTTGTACTTATCACCAACATTTTTCCTTACTTGTTTGGAGAGTTCCTTGGTCTTCATGGCAGTGTTTGGTTAGTGGTGCCTCTTGCTTAGGTGTTGCAGCCTCTGGGGCCTTTCAAAAAGGTGTGTCTATGTAATGACAGATCATGTGACACTTAGATTGCACACAGGTGGACATCATTTCACTAATTATGTAACTTCTGAAGGTAATTGGTTGCACCAGAGCTTTTTATGGGCTTCATAACAAAGGGGGTGAATACATACGCACATGCCAATTATTTCTGAAAAAAAAATGTTTATGTATATATTTTTCTAATTTTACTTCACCAACTTAGACTACTGTGTTCTGATCCATCACGTACAGTCAGGGGCGTTGCTAGATCTGCAAATGATCTGTGGCTAGAGGCCATAGCAGCGGTCACCAACCTTTTTGCATGCCCGCGGGGGGGGGGGGGGGGTTTGGGAGGAGACCTAAGCAATTTTTCACGGGCGATGGCTGCTGTTGGCGCTTCACTTATCATGGCACCATGGTTGGTATGGTGTCAGGGTGAGTAAAGTGCTTTATTTATATTGTTACATTCTATATATATAATGAAGTGGTTCAACTCACCATACTGCAGAATCAGTGGGAGCCCTGGGCGTGCCACTTACCACATCTCCTGCCACCAGATGCAGCGTGTTACTTGCCACTGTCACCTGCCACTAGATGTGGATTGTCACTTGCCATGTCGCCTGCCACCAGATGTGGATTGTCACTTGCCACTTTCACCTGGCAGCAGATGTGGATTGTCACTTGCCACGTCTCCTGCCACCATTTGCAGATTGCCACTTGCCACGTCACCTGCCACCATTTGCAGATTGCCACGTCATCTGCTACCATTTGAGGATTATCACTTGCCACCATTTGCAGAATGTCACTTGCCACATATCTTGCCACCATTTGCAGATTGTCACTTGCCACGTCACCTGCCACCATTTGCAGATTTTCACTTGCCACGTCACCTGCCACCATTTGCAGATTGTCACTTGCCATGTCTCCTGGCTCAATTTGCAGATTGCCACATCTCCTGCCACCATTTGCAGATTGTCACTTGCCACCTGATGTGGATTGTAACTTGCCATGCCAGTCAGTGCCACCAAATGTACATTGACGCTGCATTGGTGGCAGGCTGACAGCACTGGTCCATTTAGTGAGAGCAGGAGAGAGGTGATGCAGGGCGGGCAGTGAGAGATGGTGTCATGATGCTCCACCCATGATGACAGGAAGCACGTGACCTCCACTCCACCGTACTGTGAGGGTGGAAGAGTGCTGATGTGTGACGGGCAGTGAGATGATGTCATCTCTCTGCTGCTTGCCGCACCTTGCTCCAAAATTGAAGAGGCCCGGCTGTGAAGAGCGCTGATGTGGAGCAGGCAGAGAGAGATGTCATCTCTGCTTGTCCGCCCGCTCGCTTCTCTCCTCTCCTCCAGCCTCTCTCATGCAGCCAGCCTGCCCGCCGCAGCAGCCGCAACCCGCTGGTTAGGCAGGGACCCTGCAGCAAGAGACTCGGGGCTATGGGCCCCAGATTCGGGGCTATAGCCCCAATAGCCACCCCCTAGCAACTCCCCTGCATACAGTTCAGATTAAATAAACATTGACCTAAAGGCTGTAATGTAACAAAATAGGTAAAAAAGCCAAGGGGGGTGAATACTTTTGCAAGGCACTGTAATTATATGAAGAAATGGTCCCATATATTACAGCGACCTATATCCTTAATAGACTGGGGGAAAATTTGGGAGTCCTCGTCCAAAATTTCACGCTGTGTAGTGCAGAGAGAAACCGCAGTTAAGATTTTTCTTTTTTCTGGTATATAACCCCAGACATCCTACACGCACGCAATCCAACAGCTTCTAGACAATGTTGGAGATGTAATGAAGCCACGGGCACCCACATCTTCTGGGAGTGCCCCTCTATTAGCCCTTTCTGGACTCAAATTCAAGAGCTTTTGCAGAAGTTATTAAACCTCGTACCTCTGAACCCCATACACTTTTTATTAGGCCTCCCTTTTTCAGGTATCTCTAAAGCCTCAGGGAGAATAATGTCTTTCATCTTACTAGCTGCAAAACGAGTTCTACCTAGAAACTGGCTGCCCACTTCCCCTCCTACTTTCCATCAATTTCTTTCTTCAGTGGCTGATATTCATAGGATGGAACATCTGACTGCATTGATCGATGATTCATTGCCTTCCTTTTATAAGATATGAAAAGTTTGGGATGAATCTGAGTACTCCCCTGAAAATAACGATTCTTAAATTTTCTGTCCCGTTTATACCACCTGTTATGTCTCTGGTAACGTTTGTGATTTTTGGTCTCCTTGGTGCTAACTACTTGTTATATTGTCTTCATGATTCTTTGAGGTTTGACTTCTTTTTATTATTTTGTATGGTATAGTACATAAATACGTTACTGACCCGAGATGGAGAACCGTACCATCGGACTATACCATACTCTTGATATGTCTTACCCTTCAGTACATGTTTTATGTTGAAATGCTTTACTCTATGTACTGCATTGTAAGATTTCTAAAACTGTTATAAATAAACAATTCATTTAAAAAAAAAAAAACAAACCCTCAGAATTCTGACTTTGAAATTCAGAATTGTGTTTACAATTTTTTAGGATGGGATGGTCCAAGGGCTCTTCCATAGAATTTTGACATTGAAACTCAGAATTCTAACTTTCATTATGAAAATTTGTACTTTTAAACTTGGAATTCTGACTTTTAATCTCGGAATTACGACTTTTATTCTCGGAATTACGACTTTTAATCTCTGAATTACGATTTTTAATCTCGGAATTACGACCTTTAATCTCGGAATTACGACTTTTAATCTCTGAATTACAACTTTTAATCTCTGAATTACGACTTGTATTCTCTGAATTATGACTTGTATTCTCTGAATTACAACTTGTATTCTCTGAATTATGACTTGTATTCTCTGAATTCTGACTTCAAAACTCTGAATTCTGACTATTAATTTCAGAATTCTGACTTTTAATCTCAGAATTCTGACTTTTATTCTCAGAATTCTGACTTTTAATCTCAGAATTCTGACTTTTAATCTCAGAATTCTGACTTTCAATCTCAGAATTCTGACTTTCAATCTCAGAATTGTGTTTACATTTTTTTAGGATGGGATGGCCCCAGGGCTCTTCCATAGAATTTTGACATTGAAACTCAGAATTCTAACTTTCAGTATCAGAACTTGTACTTTTAAACTTGGAATTCTGACTTTTAATCTCAGATTTCTGATTTTTAATCTCAGAATTGTGTTTACATTTTTTTAGGATGGGATGGCCCCAGGGCTCTTCCATAGAATTTTGACATTGAAACTCAGAATTCTAACTTTCAGTATCAGAACTTGTACTTTTAAACTTGGAATTCTGACTTTTAATCTCGGAATTACGACTTTTAATCTCGGAATTACGACTTTTAATCTCTGAATTACGACTTTTAATCTCTGAATTACGACTTGTATTCTCTGAATTACGACTTGTACTCTCTGAATTATGACTTGTACTCTCTGAATTATGACTTGTATTCTCTGAATTACGACTTGTATTCTCTGAATTCTGACTTCAAAACTCTGAATTATGACTATTAATTTCAGAATTCTGACTTTTAATCTCAGAATTCTGACTTTCAATCTCAGAATTCTGACTTTCAATCTCAGAATTCTGACTTTCAATCTCAGAATTGTGTTTACATTTTTTTAGGATGGGATGGCCCCAGGGCTCTTCCATAGAATTTTGACATTGAAACTCAGAATTCTAACTTTCAGTATCAGAACTTGTACTTTTAAACTTGGAATTCTGACTTTTAATCTCAGATTTCTGATTTTTAATCCCAGAATTTCGATTTTTTATCTATGAATTCTGATTTTTAATCTCTAAATTCTGATTTTTAATCTCTAAATTCTGATTTGTATTCTCTGAATTCCGACTTGTATTCTCTGAATTTTGACTTGTATTCTCTGAATTCTGACTTCAAAAACTATGAATTCTGACTATTAATCTCAGAATTATGAATTTTATTCTCAGAATTCTGACTTTCAATCTCAGAATTCTGACTTTCAATCTCAGAATTCTGACTTTCAATCTCAGAATTGTGTTTAAATTTTCTTTAGGACGGGATGGCCCCAGGGCTCTTCCATAGAATTTTGACTTTCAAACTCAGAATTCTGACTTTCAGTATCAGAATTTGTACTTTTTAAATGTGGAATTCTGACTTTTAGGCTGGGTTCACACTAATCTGGTGCAAATTCCAGCTCCGGTTTCTCTGCGAAGAGACAAAGCAGCTGTTCAACGGTTCCTCTCCGTTGTACCTGCGGATTAGCTGACCTGGGAGAGGTGTAGTGAGGAGGGGGAGAGAATCGGTGTTCAGAATGGAACACATCTGCGAATCATAGAAGATTATGTGCCTGCAATTCGCACCGCAGTGCCTATAAAAACGCACATGTTTTCTGGACAATGCGGAGTGCAACGCAAATATGTGAATCAGATTCATTCAAACTAAAAGATTTTGAAATGTTCTGCAAATTGGATGCGGTGCAAGCCGCATCCAATTCGCATAGGTGTGAACCGAGCCTTAATCTCAGAATTCTGTATTGTATTCTCAGAATTCTGACTTCAAAACTCAGAATTCTGTCTTTGAAACTCAGAATTCTGACTCTTAATCTCTGAATTCTGATTTGCAATCTCAAAATTCGGACTTTGAAACTCTGAATTCTGACTTTCAGCCCTGGTTCACACAGTGTGGATTTGAAACTGTGTGAATAGCATGATTTCAAAGCTGCAGATCAGTGCAATTTGCACCTCCAATTTCATTTTGGCTTGCGACTTTGTTTACCAGAAGTCTATGCAAGTAGCAATAAAATTGGAAAAAAGTAGTGCAGGAATCTTTCATGAGTCACAGCAATTTGAAGGGTTCCATTGCCGGCAGCGGGGTGCAAATTTTCATGCGATTTGGAACTGTCAAATCAAATGAAAAATCACACCGGTGTGAATGAGGGCTTAATCTCAGAAATCTGACTTCGAAGCTCAAACTTTTTACAATTAAAATTTAGAATGGCCCAAAGTTTTACTTTCAGAATTTTTACTTTAAAACTAAGGATCGTGTTTAAGAAATTTTAGGATGGCCTTAGTGCTCTTCCATAGAATTATGACTTTGAAACTCAGAATTATGACTTTCAACATCAAAGTTTTGATTTTTTTATTCTCAGAATTCCGACTTTGAAGCTCAGAATTGTGTTAAAAAAACTTGAGGATGGTCCCAGGGCTCTTCCATAAGATAGCGATATCATAGGAAATAAGTATTCTCCCCAGTTCCATCTAGTGGCTATAATGCGGTATTTTCCCTATTTATACATTAGAATGGCAGGGAATACAGCCTGAGAACATTCAGGTTGGTCTTGTTGGCAACAAATGAATTTATATGCAGATTCAATGGATGATTGCAAATATTTTTATTGATAGACCCCTTTTACAGTATTTGGAAGGGCCTACTCCATTGGTGTAATCATAACCTTTAGGGCCCCGGCACAAGACACCATGAAAGGGCCCCCTTGACCCGCAGTTGGCACTCCTTCCCTCCAAGCCCTGTGGCGGAACACCAGGGCCCGGTCGCAATTGTGACCTTTGAGACCCTGGTAGTTCCCCCACTGTTGTCAGTAGTTTTTTATTTTTATATACATTTTTATCATTTTATTTCTTTTACAATATTATTTTTTACAATTTTTTTAGGACCTGGTTGGAGGGCTTTGGTGAAATATCAGGGGTGTGAACAGACATCTGATGTTTCACCTTTGTGACAGATAAAGGAGATTGAGGACACAGCCTTCAATCTCCATCTCTGCAGACTCAGCTGCACAGAATGAATGGACAGGAATAGCTCTGAACAGAGGCTCCCTGTTCATTCACAAACTGAAGCATAGTAAACACCGTTCTATGAGTGGACAGAGTCAGTGGTCGGTTCCCCTGCTCTCTATTCTGACACTTCCCCTGCAGTAGCTGGCAGGAGAAGGGTGGGGGGAAATCAAAGACAAGGGGAGGCCAGGAGAGTGCACAGGAGCCCGGGGGCAGCAGAAGACCTCTTGCTCCTACTTTTGGGGCAGTTCACCATGGTCCTGAGCTCTCCTGTTTTTAGAGGAACCACCACAGGCTGAGGGCGTGGCAGAGGAGTAGGGCAGGGGCGTAGCTACAGGGGTCGGAGTTGCGACCTGGCCCCATACCCCAGGTGGCCCATGCAGCCCCCCTGTACACCTGGACAGGAGGGGCAGCGGGGGGGGGGGGGGGCAGCTATAGACAAACCGATCACCTTCATCTTCCTCCTGCAGCCATTGAATATCTGCAGGAGGGAGAGGAGGAGAAGTAGGCATTCAGCAGCTGCAGGAGGAAGATGAAGGGGATCGGTTCCTCTATGGCTGCCCCTGCCGCACCTCCTGTCCAGGTGTACAGGGGGGGTTTCATGGGCCACCTGGAGCAAAAAAAAAAAAATAATTATAATAAAAATGCCATAAATCTATCCCCTATCTTGTAGACGCTATAACTTTTGCGCAAATCAATCAATATACACTTATTGCAAATTTTTTTTTTTTTTACCAATAATATGTAGAAGAATACATATCTGCCTAAACTGATGAAGAAATTCGTTTTTTTTTTTAATTGGGGATATTTATTATAGCAAAAAATAGTTTTTTTGGGTTTTTTTTCAAAATTGATGGTCTTTTCTTGTTTATAGTGCAAAAAATAAAAACCGCAGAAGCGATCAAATACCACCAAAAGAAAGCTTTTTTTTTGTGGGAAAAAAATGAACATCAATTTTGTTTGGGTACAATGTCGCACGGTCGTGCAATTGTCAGGAAAAAGATACGTTGTACCTAAACAAATTTTTTTTTTCCCACGAATAGCTTTCTTTTTGTGGTATTTGATCATCATTAGGTTTTTTGTATTTTTTTATTATAGAAATGAAAAAAGACTGTAAATTTAGAAAAAAACAAAAAACAATATTATATACTTTCTGATATAAAACATATCCAATAATAAAACATTTTTTTATCTCTTCATAAAATTTAGGGGAAAATGTATTCTGCTACATGTCTTTAATATAAAAAATCCCAATAAGTGTATATTGATTGGTTTGCGTAAAAGTTATAGTGTCTACAAACTATGGGATATGCATGTGCTGTGTCCCAGAAGGCTGTGGGCAAAGAAAAGGGGAATCCATGTCAAGGGGAATCCTGGTCAAGGGGAATCTAGGTGATTCAGGTGGAAGTGAGGTGTCAAAAACAGGTACCCGCTCCCCAAGAAAAAAAAAAAGGTCCAAAATCTGAACAGGGGGGGGGGGGGGGGGAGGCATAAAAGCTGAACTTCCCTTTTGGGTGAAGTTCCGCCTAAAGTAGGTCCCCCTTTTGCCACCAAAACAGCCCTGGACACCACTAGACCTCTGTAGGTATACTGTGGTATTTGGCACCAAGCCACCCGTAGCAGATTCTTTAAGCCCTGTAAAATGTGAGGTGGGGCCTCCGTGGATTGGAATCGTTTTTCCAACACATCCCACAGAAGCTCGATGGGATTGAGATCTGCAAAATCTGGAGGCCAAGTCAACACCTCAAACTCGTTGTTGTGTTCCTCAAACCATTCTTGAACCATCTTTGCAGTGCGGCGGGGCACATTATCCTGCTGAAAAAGGCCACTCCCATCAGAACGTTTCCATGAAAGGCTGTACTTGGTCACAACAATGTTTAGGATGGTGGTACGTGTCAAGTAACATCCACATGAATGGCAGGACCCAAGGTTTCCCAGCAGAACATCGCCCCAAGCATCACAATGCCTCCGCCGGCTTGCCTTCTTCCCATACTGCGTCCTGGTGCCATCTCTTCCCAATGTAAGTGACGCACATCACCCGGCCATCTACATAATATAAAAGAAAACATGTTTCAATAGACCAGGCCAGCTTCTTCCATTGCTCTGTGGTCCAGTTCTGATGCTCACAAGCCCAGTGTAGATGCTTTTGGCTGTGGACGAGGGTCAGTATGGGCATCCAGACCGGTCTGCAACTATACAGCTCCATACACAACAAACCGCAATGCCCATTTTTGTCTAATTTCAACACCACAACTTCAGGGACAACATGTTTACTCACTGCCTAGTATATCCCACCTACTGCCATTGCAACCAGCTAATCAATGTTATTCACTTTACCTGTCAGTGGTCATGAAGCTGTGGCCGATCAATGTGTCTATTGTTTGGGTGGAAGGCGTTTTTCGGGCAGTTACAATAGTTTCTATAGACTGTAGAGCTGTTTGGTTGGATCTGCACATTCAATTGACCCGTCATGGGTTTCTGTGTTACCATTTGTAATATATTTGCCTCTTGGGAGTTCTCTGATGAAGGACAGAGAGGAATGCTACAACCACATCGACCGCGATCAAATGCCGGGGACAGAGTGACGGGACGCAGCGCGGCAGGGACCCGACACGAGTTGGCATACAGAGCAGCTCTCGGGTTAAACAATAACAAAACAAAGAATTTGTCTCGAATTCGAGCTACTTTTGCTTAAGAGTTGGCTGGCGGGATTCTGGCAGTGAAGCTCTTTGTAACACATCCCAAAACCCCCAAAAAGGTTCTCTCCGTTCTCCCCTCTCCTGTGCAGGCTTCACAAGAGATGACAGAAGCTAGATGGAACCCTCATTGAATTTCGTCTGAGAAACCTATAAACAAGGGATATATATATATACACACACACACACTATATTGTCCAAAGTATTGGGATGCCTGCCTTTACACACACATGAACTTTAATGGCATCCCAGTCTTAGTCCGTAGGGTTCCATATTGAGTTGGCCCACCCTTTGCAGCTATAACAGCTTCAAATCTTCTGGGAAGGCTGTCCACAAGGTTTAGGAGTGTGTCTTTGGGAATGTTTGACCATTCTTCCAGAAGCGCATTTGTGAGGTCAGGCACTGATGTTGGATGAGAAGGCCTGGCTCGCAGTCTCCACTCTAATTCATCCCAAAGGTGTTCTATCGGGTTGAGGTCAGGCCAGACAAGTTCCTCCACCCCAGCATCAGCATACCAAGACATTTTGGACAATTTCATGCTCCCAACTTTGTGGGAACAGTTTGGGGATGGCCCCTTCCCGTTCCAACATGACTGCACACCAGTGTACAAAGGAAGGTCCATAGAGACATGGATGAACAACTTTGGGGTGGAGGAACTTGATTGGCCTGCAGAGAGTCCTGTCCTCAACCCGATAGAACACCTGCGCCATTTGTCCTGAGCTCCTGCCTCTCACCTGCGGCTTGGCCCAGCTGGGTGGGTGCCAATGGGTAGAGGGGAATGGAGGCCATTAAACGTACATTCACTGATCTCTCCCCTACCTTGTAAGAACCCAGAAGTGTCATGCACGTCTGGACCCGGCTGTAACTTTGTCTGGTCTCTGGAGACTCTAGGAATCTATGCAAACACCCATGTCACCTGATGCATGATACCTGAGGGGGTCTTCAATCACCATCGGGAGGGTGATTTTGATCCCCTAACCGCCGTCCACTCCCGAGCTGACTAAATTTGCACACATGTTAAACTACTTGTCGCCCCACCACAGTAGTGTACATTTAGCGCAGCACTGAGGTACACCTGGGGCACGCAGCAGCCCAATCCCGTGACCAGAGCCGGTACAAGGCAGGGGCGGAAGGGGCGGATGCCCTGGGCGATAGAATTTGCTGAAGGGAGGGGGGCGCAGATGAAGTGCTGGCAGTGTGCTTCATCATAGTAGTACATACACACCAGCCGGCGCTGCTAATAGCTGTACTGTAACTATGTGCCGAGTGCACTCCTGCACCCGGCACAAGCCTAAACAGACTGCACAAGCCCCTTCCCTGTCAGCGCTTCTCTCCCCCTATGAAGGCGATTCGTAGTCCCGTCCCGGCGGCGTGACATCACTGATGGCCAGAGGCGGGATGGGAGGAGATAGAGAGCTGCTGCAGAAGCTGCAACCTAGAGGAGCCACCGAGGAGGAACCAACAAAGCAGTGGCGGAATTTTCAGGGTCGCAACAGTCGCACTTGCGACTGGGCCCTGGAATTCTGCCAGTGTGGGGGGGCCCCAAGACGCCGCACCTCCCCTGGCTGGCATCTAACTATACAGGAGAGGGGGGCGTAAGGGGGCGATCGGCAGCTATGTGATGTCTGCGCTCTGCGGGATGTCCCTCCAGGCAGCACACAGTTCACTTCCCGAATATCAGTGAGTACAATGGAGAGGGGAGGGGCCTCTGACCAGCAGATTGAGTGCACAAGTTTCTCCCTCTGCTTGTACACTCTGAGTCTTGCTAATACACGCTCAGGTCAGAGGCCCCTCCCCTCTCCATTGGATACAATGATATTCGGGAAGTGAACTGTGTGCTGCCTGGAGGGACATCCTGCAGAGTGCAGACATGACAAGGAAGCATGCTGCTTCTCATGTAAGTAAAGCACAACACTGGCCACCCACCTCTCCCCCCACACACTGTCCCCTCTCACACTGTCCCCCCACACACTGTCCCCTCTCACACTGTCCCCCCACACACTGTCCCCTCTCACACTGTCCCCTCTCACACTGTCCCCCCACACACTGTCCCCCCACACACTGTCCCCTCACACACTGTCCCCTCTCACACTGTCCCCCCACACACTGTCCCCCCACACACTGTCCCCCCTCACACTGTCCCCCCACACACTGTCCCCTCTCACACTGTCCCCTCTCACACTGTCCCCTCTCACACTGTCCCCTCTCACACTGTCCCCCCACACACTGTCCCCCCACACACTGTCCCCTCTCACACTGTCCCCTCTCACACTGTCCCCTCTCACACTGTCCCCTCTCACACTGTCCCCTCTCACACTGTCCCCCCACACACTGTCCCCTCTCACACTGTCCCCTCTCACACTGTCCCCCCACACACTGTCCCCTCTCACACTGTCCCCCCACACACTGTCCCCCCACACACTGTCCCCTCTCACACTGTCCCCCCACACACTGTCCCCTCTCACACTGTCCCCCCACACACTGTCCCCTCTCACACTGTCCCCTCTCACACTGTCCCCCCACACACTGTCCCCTCTCACACTGTCCCCCCACACACTGCCCCCTCTCACACTGTCCCCTCTCACACTGTCCCCCCACACACTGTCCCCCCACACACTGTCCCCCCACACACTGTCCCCTCTCACACTGTCCCCCCACACACTGCCCCCTCTCACACTGTCCCCCCACACACTGTCCCCTCTCACACTGTCCCCCCACACACTGTCCCCCCACACACTGTCCCCCCACACACTGTCCCCTCTCACACTGTCCCCTCTCACACTGTCCCCCCACACACTGTCCCCCCACACACTGTCCCCTCTCACACTGTCCCCTCTCACACTGTCCCCTCTCACACTGTCCCCCCACACACTGTCCCCCCACACACTGTCCCCTCTCACACTGTCCCCCCACACACTGTCCCCCCACACACTGTCCCCCCACACACTGTCCCCTCTCACACTGTCCCCCCACACACTGTCCCCCCACACACTGTCCCCTCTCACACTGTCCCCTCTCACACTGTCCCCTCTCACACTGTCCCCCCACACACTGTCCCCCCACACACTGTCCCCTCTCACACTGTCCCCTCTCACACTGTCCCCTCTCACACTGTCCCCCCACACACTGTCCCCTCTCACACTGTCCCCCCACACACTGTCCCCTCTCACACACAGTGTGTGGGGGGCACACACTGTCCCCTCTCACACTGTCCCCCCACACACTGTCCCCTCTCACACTGCCCCCTCTCACACTGTCCCCCCACACACTGCCCCCCCCACACACTGTCCGCTCTCACACTGTCCGCTCTCACACTGTCCGCTCTCACACTGTCCCCTCTCACACTGTCCTCTCTCACACTGTCCCCCCACACACTGTCCCCCCACACACTGTCCCCCCACACACTGTCCCCTCTCTCACACTGTCCCCTCTCTCACACTGTCCCCTCTCACACTGTCCCCTCTCACACTGTCCCCTCTCACACTGTCCCCCCACACACTGTCCCCTCTCACACTGTCCCCTCTCACACTGTCCCCTCTCACACTGTCCCCCCCTCACACTGTCCCCCCACACACTGTCCCCCTTCTGTCATATCTACCCCCCTCTTGTTAAACAGTCCCCCTCCTTTCACAGTGCTCCCTCATTACACTGCCCCCCTCTTGTAATACTTCCCAGGTATCCTTTTCCTGTCACACTGCCCCCCTCTTGTCACAATATCCCCCTGTCATACTGCCCCCTCCTGTCACACTGCCCCTTCTTGTCACACTGCCCCCCTTCTTTCACAGTGCCCCCTCTTATCACACTCCCCCCTCTGGTCACACTTTCCAGATACCCTTCTTTGGTCACACTGCCCCCTCCTGTCAAAATACCCCGTCATACTGCCCCTCATTCTTTCACAATACCCCCCCCCCCCCCTCCCCCATCATAGTGCGGGTCAGGGGCCCTTCATGGTTTCTTGCACTGGGGCCCTGAAGGTTATAGTTACGCCTCTGCAACAAAGTGTGTATATCACACAACGGACACAAGACAAGACACAAAAGTAAGCACTAAACAGATAATAACAAATGCAATGCCATCTGCAGATATTAAAATAAAGTGTCTGAATCCGATGAGGGGAGGGGAGGAGGCTGAGGAGAGGTTAATTACCAATGCTACCTATTTTTTAATTTCTGTAATACGCAGCATGGGAGGGGGGGGGGGGGGGTTAATGTACTGCCACTGGTCACTGATGCATCAGTGACCAATGGCAATACATTACCCCCCCCCCCCCCCCCATGCTGCATATTACAGAAATTAAAAAATAGGTAGCATTGGTAATTAACATCCCCTCAGCCTCCCCCCCTCCCCCAATCGTATTCAGACAGTTCATTTATTAATCTGCAGCAGAATAATACATGAATGGGGGAGGGGGGGAGGCTGAGGGGAGGTTAATTAGCAATGCTAGTTTTAATTTCTGTAATATGCAGCATGGGGGGGGGGGGGGTTAATGTATTGCCATTGTTCACTGATGCATTTGTGACCAGTCACAGTTAATTAAGCCCTTTGTGCATTAGTTGCACCAGGCTCTACATTAAAAACCTTAAGCCCCCTTTCACACTGGGGCAGGGGCGGCATCGGTGGTAAAACTGAGCTATTTTTAGCGCTGCTTTACCATCATTACACACCACTCCTTCACTCCAAAGATGCTGCTAGCAGGACTTTTTTTACCGTCCTGCCAGCGCACCGCTCCAGTGTGAAAGTTCTCGGGGCTTTCACATTGGAGACACAGTAGCGGCTCTTTCAGGGCGTTTTGCAGGTGCTGTTTTTAGCGCAGTAGCGCCTGCAAAGTGCCCCAATGTGAAAGGGGTATAAGTGTAAACATCTAAGATAAAAGTTTTTGTCCTCCTATTTAATTCCTCCCCGCGCGCCGCCGCAGGTGCACATCGGGGAAAATCTGTGAAAAACAGGGGTCGGGGGGGGGGGGGGGGGCGCAGTTTGCCATCTCCGCCCTGGGCACCAAATGACCTTGTCCCAGCACTGCCCGTGACTGCTTGTCCACCAGACACAGCAGATCGCTGCGGGTGTCATGTGATTGCTATGATTGGTCATAGCGATCACATGATTACAATGTCAACAAAACAGTCATGAATAGCTCCCATTCATGATTGTTTTGTTTACTATTGTGATGCTGTGATTGGCCCACAGCTATTACATGGTACCTTTGCCAATCACAGCTCCTTGTACCATGTGATTAGCTGTAGCCAATCACAGATCACAAGCAAATTAATGACAGCTAAAACAGTGATCATCATCATTATAAGCAATAATAGTGTAAAAAAATCTTTTAAAAAATGTTTAAAAAAAGAAAGAAAGAATGTTAAAAAAGAAAGCATAATTTAAAAAATTAAATAACAAATTCTTGGGTTTTTTTTTGTTTTTTTTACATACTGTCACCAGTCAGTATCCCTGGTCCACACCACACCAGTGATATGATGACGCTATACTGCACTAGTGACTGTATGAAAAAAAAAAATTGTGAAAGAAAAAAAAAATTTGAAAAATAAAAAAAATTATTTAATTTCTTCATTATCCAAAAAATTGTGACAAAAAATTGCAACTTCAAAAAACTTGACGCACCTCTTACCAAATGCCTCACACTGTCTATTTCCAAAAAGGGGTCATTTGGGAGGTATTTGTACTGTCCTGGCATTTTAGGGCCACAAGAAATGATATAGGCTGTGAGTACATCAGGCTTGGTCAATTTTTTAATATATATATATATATACAGTATATATACCATAGTTTGTGGACTCTATAACTCAAAGACATGTAGCAGAATATATTTTGGCCTAAATTTATGAAGAAATGCAATCTTTTTTATTGGATATGTTTTAGGCTACTTACACACTGGGGCGGGTGGGCGGGCGCCGGCGGTGGTAATGCGGCGCTATATTTAGTCATTTTAGCGGCGCTATTCGGACACTAGCGGGGCGGTTTTAACTCCTGCTAGTGGCCGAAAAAGGGTTAAAACCGCCCACAAAGCGCAGCTGCAAATTGTTTTCAATGGGAAGGGGCGCTTTAGGAGCAGTGAATAACACCATTCCTATAGCGCTGCAAAGACGCACCGCTCCAGTGTGAAAGCCCTCAGGGTTTTCATATTGGAGTAAATTGAGCGGCTCTTTCAGGGCGCTTTGCAGGCGCTATTTTTAGCACTATAGCGCCTGCAAAGCGCCTCAGTGTGAAAGTAGCCTTATTATAGAAAGTAGAAAATATTGTTTTTTGTTTTTCAAAATTTTCTGTCTTTTTTTCATTTATATAAATGTATAAAATAATAAAAAAAAAGCAAGTGGCGATCAAATACCGCCAAAAGAAAGCTCTATTTGTGTGAAATAAATATATAAAAATTTCATTTGGGTACAAGTGTTGCATGACCGCGCAATTGCCAGTTAAGGTAAAACAATGCTGAATAGCAGAAAATGCTTTGGTCATGAAGGGAGTAAAATCTTCCAGAGGTCAAACGTTTGAAAAATCAATTTAGGCCTGAAGATAATGTAAAACACCCAAACAATATATATGGGCCACTACCCCCCGTGGGAGTCACTGGATAAGATAAATCCTCTGTTCTTTGCTTCGACCTTCTCCAGAACCTCAGCCCCTCTGACACACCAGGTTGAGTGTACAAACATACAATATCACAGGAAATCACTAAAAGTAACACTTAGTACCCAATAGTAGAGCTATATCAAAGAAAACAGGCACCAAACCAGGTAGTAAAGGCAACCTAATATATTGTCACCCAATCATTAACGGTAAGAACTAGACATACTATGACATTTGGAGTCCAGATCAGCAAGACAGTAGCAAAGCATCCTGAAATGCAGCAGTGAGCAGTCGAAAGAAAAGAAGGATAGTTGCAAAGGAAACAGGGGAACAAAGGGGGCTTGCAGAATAATTATTAAGGGAGGGGGAGTCCTTTGAAATCTTCTTCTGCTGGCTATCGTTGGGGCCCTTTAGGAGTGTTTTTGCACCTAATGACAGTCCCAGTTAACCTGCATGCAGTACAGGTATAGTATAGTCCCAGCACAGGTGCAAGGAAGATGTGGTTCAGATGCGTCATAGGTTTGGTATAATGCGGTATAGGTGCAGTCTAGGTTTGGAATAAGTGCGGTAAAGTGCAGTATGAATTGGGTGCATTTGGTGTCCTGCTCTTAGTGGCTCACTCTATGCTAGGAGTGTCAATAATGGGCGGATAGCCTGCTCACCAGTTCCCAGTATGTTGCTGTGGACGCTCGTTGTAGAAGGAGGGCCCCCCTCAGTCTCTCCCTGAAAGCCTCCGGTGAACTGCAATGAGAAGCAGATGGTGAGTGGACACTCTAGCCGATCAGCGGCAGCGGTGCAGGATCTGCGGTGAATGTGGTGCTTTGCTCCCAATGGGTGTCTTCAGTCCCAGGCTCGCATCTGCGCTGGCAAATGGCAGGGTGCTTTACATAGCTTCCTGAAAACAACACAGCACCCGGCCTCAGTACCCCTCTAACAGTGGCGGCTGGTGAAGTTTTAGGATGGGGGGGCGCCAGACCCCGCCCTTCCTTTTTGACCCCTCCCACTTGGTGAAAATGGGCGTGGTTTCAGCAAAATAGTGGGCGTGGCTCTAAGGTGGTGTGGTTAGCGTCTGAGATGAACGAGGGATGGAGGGAGAGGGAGAGAGGGACAGCAGCCCCAGATCCTACACAACAATAGAAATGTGTATTCTAGAAAGTTTAACAATCAGCAGATAAAGATACTCCAAACACCTGGTGTTAGCACTTCAATCATCCCGGGCACCATGGTTGTTATGGTGTCAGAATGATTGAAGCGCATTATTTCTATTATTACATTGTAATATAAAATTAAATCATTCAACTCACCATAATGCAGAATCAGTGGGAGCCCCGAGTGTGTCACTAGCCACGTCGCCTACAACCAGATGCCATCAGGCGTCCCCAGCAGTCCGTCCTTACATCAGGTGCCCCCAGCGGAGTCCCTCCTTACATGCAGCCTGTGTCACATCAAATGCAGCCTCTGTCACATAAAATGCAGCCTCTGTCCCCCCAAATGCAGCCTCTGTCTCCCCAAATGCAGCCTCTGTCCCCCCCAAATGCAGCCTCTGCCCCCCCCAAATGCAGCCTCTGTCCCCCCCCAAATGCAGCCTCTGCCCCCACCCAAATGCAGCCTCTGTCCCCCCCAAAATGCAGCCTCTGTCCCCCCCCCAAAATGCAGCCTCTGTCCCCCCCAAAATACAGCCTCTGTCCCCCCCAAAATACAGCCTCTGTCCCCCCCCAAAATGCAGCCTCTGTCCCCCCCCAAATACAGCCTCTGTCCCCCCCCAAATACAGCCTCTGTCCCCCCCCCAAAATGCAGCCTCTGCCCCCCCCAAATGCAGCCTCTGTCCCCCCCCAAAAAGCAGCCTCTGTCCCCCCCCAAAATGCAGCCTCTGCCCCCCCACATAATGCAGCCTCTGTCCCCCCCCAAATACAGCCTCTGTCCCCCCCCAAATACAGCCTCTGCCCCCCCAAATACAGCCTCTGTCCGCCCCCAAATACAGCCTCTATCCGCCCCCAAAATGCAGCCTCTGTCCCCCCCCCCAAAATGCAGCCTCTCTCCCCCCCCCAAAATGCAGCCTCTGCCCCTCCCCCATAATGCAGCCTCTGTCCCCCCCCCAAATACAGCCTCTGTCCCCCCCAAATACAGCCTCTGTCCCCCCCCAAATACAGCCTCTGTCCCCCCCCAAATACAGCCTCTATCCGCCCCCAAAATGCAGCCTCTGTCCCCCCCCAATGCAGCCTCTGTCCCCCCCCAAATGCAGCCTCTGTCCCCCCCCCAAAATGCAGCCTCTGCCCCCCCCCCAAATGCAGCCTCTATCCCCCCCAATGCTTCCTTCCCCCCCCATACAGCCTCTGTCCCCCCCCATTCTCCACACAGCGATACTTACCTTGGGTCTCCTGCGGTGTCCTCCTCCTCACACTGGCACCAGCATTCTTCCTGTTTCCTCTCTTGGGCGCAATGAGAGAGAGAAGCAGGAAGTGACATCTGACTCAGGGCAGATGTCAATCAAATCTGAAGTGCCGAGTAGCTTCCGCCCGGCGCCTGTAGTATGTATTACTATGGCCGTGCGGAAGCTACTTGGCGCTGCAGAAAACGCCACAAGGCGGGCTAAACGCCCGCAAATGCAGCGCCACGCCTGAAATCTCGTGATTGCATAGACGTGGCGCTTCCTATAAGTGCACTGTGTCCGGCGTCGCAATGTGTCCGGCATCCGAACACAGTGCACTTAAGGACCTTTTTTTCCCCTTTTTTTTTTTAAAGGGCCAGTAATAAAAAACATTTTTTTTTTTACTTTTTTTCTTTTTTTTTTTTGCTGCCTGGAGGGGGGGGGGGGGGGCGGTGCCCTCTAAGGAGTCCTCGGCCCTAATGTAAGCAGCAGGCTGGCTTTTGGGAGGAGCTATGCAAATTAAAAAAAAATGCCTTAAAGCGGGGGTCCACCCCCACCGCCAAAAAAAAAAAAATATTAAAAGCCAGCAGCTACAAATACTGCAGCTGCTGACTTTTAATACATGGCCACTTACCTGTCCCAGGGTCCAGCGATGTCGGCAGGCGACGCAGAGAACCCGCTCGGTTCTCGGCAGCTGCCGCCGCCATCCTAGGTGAGGGAATCAGGAAGTGAAGCGTTGTGGCTTCACTTCCCGGTTCCCTACTGCGCATGCGCGAGTTGCGCTGCGCGTCCCAAGTGGCCCCCGCTCTCTCCTGGGAGCTGTGTGTTTCCCAGGAGACAGCGCGGTGGGGACGGGAAGAGGCGTAGACTCCCATGGGAGTCTATGCCGGAAGTGGGTGCAAATACCTGTCTTAGACAGGTATCTGCACCCCCCTCCCCCCTGAAAGGTGCCAAATGTGACAGGGGGGGAGGGTTCCGAAAAGCGGAAGTTCCATTTTTGTGTGGAACTCCGCTTTAACCACTTGAAGACCAGACTTTTTCTTTGCACTTTTTGCTAGAAAATTACTTAGAACCCCCAAACTTTATACATTTTTTTTTTTTAGCAGAGTCTCTAGGGAATAAAATAAAGATTTTTGCAATTGCAATTTTTTTATGTCACACGGTATTTGCACAGCGGTTTTTCATATGCAATTAAAAAAAAAACATTTTAATGAATTGAAAATCACAAAACACAATATATACCCCAATTTTTTTGTCTAATGTGAAAGATGATGTTACTCCGAGTAAACAAATACCTAACGTGTCACGTTTTCGAAATTGCGCACACTCGTGGAATGGCGTCAAGCTACGGGACTTAAAGTGATTGTTAAGCCACTCTAACATTTATATACCATCCGCGTCGTCTCCTGATGCAGTGTCCCCCTCTGTGCGTGATTTATATTAAAAAAATGCTGTATATACCTAATTTCTGGGTGCCGATCACATGACCATCCGGCTCTCTCATCTCCCAGTCTGACAGATGCAGGGGGCGGGGCCGAGATTCCCCTGCTGACGTCAGTCAGGAGGGGAGGAGGAGAGAGTCGTCCGGTCACGTGATTGATGATCGGCACTCAGAAATGAGGTATATACAGCATTTTTTAAAAATAAATCACACACAGAGGGGGACACTGCATTACGAGACGAATGGTATATAAATGTTCATGTTATTCCAGCAGCAGGAGGGGAGGGGGTGGGCACTGTCACTAGCTGACAGGCAGGGAGGGTAGGGGGGAGAGGACAGAGGAGGATACAGACACAGGAGGGCTGCGAATGACGGAAGCATGTAAACTGACCACTGTGTCAGGGCTCAGCAACCATAATAAACCATGGTCAGTTTACAAAGGGGAGGGGAGAAACTCGCAGGATCAGACAGGTATTTCAGGTGTTACAGGGGGGCAAATGACACAGCACAAGCACTGTGCTGTTATTCATGCTTTAAAGGGACAGGATCCATTTAAAAAAAAAAAACATTTAGGCTAACAAACGCTTTAAAAACCTCCATAGGCCACATTTTAAACACCTTTACAGGTTGCCTGTTTAGAGTTACAGAGGAAGTCTACCGCTAGAATTATTGTTCTCGCTCTAACACTAGTGGCAATACCTCACGTGTGGTGCGAACCACCAGTTATTAAAACATTGCGTCTACCGCAGATGTCTCCCCCTCTGGCCAATCAGCACGTGCGCGTGCCCCCGCTATCTATTGCAGGTAATGACGTATACAGTGCCTTGCAATAGTATTCACCCCCCCTTGGCTTTTTACCTATTTTGTTACATTACAGCCTTTAGTTCAATGTTTTTTTTAATCTGAATTATATGTGATGAATCAGAACACAATAGTCTAAGTTGGTGAAGTAAAATTAGAAAAATATACTCATAAAACTATTTTTCAGAAATAAAAAAAATGATAATTGGCATGTGCGTATGTATTCACCCCCTTTGTTATGAAGCCCATAAAAAGCTCTGGTGCAACCAATTACCTTCAGAGGTCACATAATTAGTGAAATGATGTCCACCTGTGTGCAATCCAAGTGTCACATGATCTGTCATTACATAGACACACATTTATGAAAGGCCCCAGAGGCTGCAACACCTAAGCAAGAGGCACCACTAACCAAACACTGCCATGAAGACCAAGGGACTCTCCAAACAAGTAAGGGACAATGTTGTTGAGAAGTACAAGTCAGGGTTAGGTTATAAAAAAAATATCCAAATCTTTGATGATCCCTAGGAGCACCATCAAATCTATTATAACCAAATGGAAAGAACATGGCACAACAGCAAACCTGCCAAGAGACGGCCGCACACCAAAACTCACGGACCGGGCAAGGAGGGCATTAATCAGAGAGGAGCACAGAGACCTAAGGTAACCCTGGAGATGACACGGCTCCCCAAATCATCACTGACTGTGGAAACTTCACACTGGACCTCATGCAACTTGGATTTTGTGCCTCTCCACTCTTCCTTCGGACCTTGATTTCCAAATGAAATGCAAATTTTTCCACAGTCTGTGATGATTTGGGGAGCCGTGTCATCTGCTGGTGTTGGTCCTCTGTGTCTTATCAAGTCCAAAGTCGGTCCAGCCCTCTACCAGGAAATTCTAGAGCACTTCATGCTTCCCTCTGCTGACCAGCTTTATGGAGATGCTGATTTCATTTTCCAGCAGGACTTGGCACCTACCCACACTGCCAAAACTACCAATACCTGGTTTAACTACTTAAAGACCTCCCACCGCAGATTTACTGCCGTAGGGCGGCTATATTGCGTGAAAAGAGACATACCTGTACGTCATTTCGTGCAATACATAGCGGGGGGCACGCACGCGGTAATTGGCAAAAGCGGGATCCAATCAGCGGGTCTGGCAGCTGCAATGTCCGCCGGGACCCGTCGGTCGTTCCCCAGAGAGGCAGAATGGAGATCTGTCTATGTAAACAAGGCACATCACCGTTCTGACAGGGAAGGACACTGTGATCTTGAGTTCCTGCCAAGCAGGAACACAGATCTCTGTGTTCTTTCAGTCAGTCCATCCCCCACACAGAAAGCATCCCCCCTAGGGATACACTTAACTTTTTGATTACTGCCATTACTAGTAAAACAAATAAATAAACAAAAATGCTATAAAAATACCCCGTAGTTTGTAGACGTGATAACTTTTGCGACAAAAAATCTATATACGCTTATTGGGATTTTTTTTTACCAAAAATATGTAGCAGAATACATACTGCATTGGCCTAAATTGATGAAGAAATTAGATTTTTTTTAAAAAAATTTATTGTATATTTTTTATAGCAGAAAGTAAAAAATATTGGGGTTTTTTTTCAAAATTTGTCGCTTTTTTTTTTTCAAAATTTGTTTATAGCACAAAAAATAAAAACCGCAGAGGTGATCAAATACCACCAAAAGAAAGCTCTATGTGTGGGGGGAAAAGCGGGCGTCAATTATATTTGGGTACAGTGTCGCACGACCGCGCAATTGTCAGTCAATGTAGCGCAGTGCTGCATCGCAAAAAATGGCCTGGTCATGAAGGGGGGAAAACCTTCCGGGACTGAAGTGGTTAATGATCATGGTATCACTGTGCTTGATTGGCCAGCAAACTCGCCTGACCTAAACCCCATAGAGAATCTGTGGGGTATTGTCAGGAGGAAGATTGAGAGACACCAGACCCAAAAACAGGGGGGCAGCCCGTCCATTAAGGAAGCACGGGCACCGCTCCCCCTATCCATCGCCACCCCCCCCCCCCATCCGGCCCCTTGCAGAACACCGGATGCGTAAATTACAATGGAGATCTGGAAGCGGGTTTTGAGACCCGTCACCCGATTGGCTGAAGGGACAGGTGATCCTATTGGATGCCTAGGAGGAGGAGCCACACGCTGGAAGCCTCCCATGATGGAGGAGAGGACACGGAGCTGCTGCCCGCCACCTGCTACTCGCCTAGATGGGGTAAGTATCAACCGGGGGAGGAGTTGTTTGCTGCCTCCCCCCAAAAAGAAAGACCAGCCGCCTCTGCCCAACAATGCAGACAAGCTGAAGGCCGCTATCAAAGCAACCTGGGCTTCCATAACACCTCAGCAGTGCCACAGACTGATCACCTCCATGCCACGCCGCATTGATGCCGTAATTCATGCAAAAGGAGTCCTGACCAAGTATGGAGTGCATACTATACTGTACATGGACATACTTTTCACTAAGCCAACATTTCTGTATTAAAAATCCTTTTTTTTTATTGGTCTTATGTATTATTCTAATTTTCTGAGATACTGAATTTTGGGTTTTCACTAGATGTAAACCATAATCATCAAAATTAAAAGAAAGAAAATGCGTGAAATATATCACTCTGTGTGTAATACATCTATATATAATATATGAGTTTCACTTTTTGAATTGAATTACTGAAATAAATTAACTTTTTGATGATATTCAAATCTTATGAGATGCACCTGTATACGTAGATGGGTGGGTGTCCTTCAGAAGGAGTGGGTGTTCCTAGGCAGGCTGTATTTGCATGCAGACCACCCTAAGTAATGCCCACATCCCACATGTGATGCAGAATAAACATATGCAATTAGTTTTGTTCCGAATTTTTTTTTTTAGCAAATTTCGACAAATTTAACGCTTTAACAAATTTTTCTGAATATTCGTAAATTTGAAAATTTGTAAATTTCGAAAACCCCAAATTTTGAAAAATAACGACTAGCTTAAAGCGGAGTTCCGGCGAAAAATTATTACCGTATATACTCGAGTATAAGTCGTTCAGAAAATGTCAAGCACTTTTTTGCAGCAGAGAATGACATTTTCCGAACCGGTTTTGGGGCCCCGTATCTCAGGGCCACTTGGTGCTAGGAACCCCAGCTTTGGATATGTTATGGTACCAGTTCCACTGGGTTTGCACACCAAATGTGGGGTTCCTAGCACCAAGTGGCCCTGAGATATGGGGCCCCAAAGTCAGTTCAGAAAATGAAATTTTTTGCTGCAGAAAAGTGCTTGACTCGAGTATAAGTCGAGGGGGGCACTTTCAGCACAAAAAAAGGGCTGAAAAATTCGACTTATACTCGAGTATATACGGTATTACTCTTTTTTGATCCTAGCATTGCTAATGAAATTCAAAAAAGAGTATACAATGAACATGATCGATTGTTCAAAAATATACATTTCTTTCTGTAAAATTAAATGCCTCCATTTGTGGCCGTTTCCGTCAAGAATGCGGGCATGAGAAGCCCAATCGAGATCGCTTCCTGGAATAGCTTTGGAGAGGTGCATGCTGGGTAACCAGCATGCACCTCTCGTTCTCGCGCCTGCGCGATTCACCAGCCGCCGTACAGCACTGCCCACAGGCTCCTGGGAAATGATGTGTCATCATTTCCCAGGAGCACAGGCGAGGGAGGAAGTCACGAGGAGCTCTGCGGACCAGGAAGTGGCAGATTACGAGGACTACATAGCAACAGGGCTTTTCTGGTAAGTATAAAAAAAAAAAAATCCTCCAAATATTTGTTTATAGATTAAAAGGAGTCTTTTAATGTAAAAAAAAAAAAATAATTAGGGTGGAACTCCGCTTTAAACTATAGGTGTTGGAATTTCCTTTCAGATTTGGCTGTTAGTGAATGTAACAAATAAGCATTTATCCGAAGTTACCAATTATCCGAAATAACGAATGCCGCAGCTAAACAAATGGAATGTAATGCATTAATAATAATAATAATAAATAACAATAATAATAATAAAAACTTTTTATTATTATTATTTTTAGTTCCATTCCATGTTGATTAGATGCGGCATTCGTTATTTTGGATAATTTGCAACTTTGGATAAATTTGTATTCGTTACGTTCACTAACAGACACATTTGAAAGGGAATTCTAATACCTATAATTTAATAGTTAGTTATTATTAGTTAGTTATCATTTCGAATTTTCGTATTTCGTTCTTTCGAATTCTCGGATTTTCTTTCTTATCTTCGGATTTTTGCATTTACGAATTTTCAAATTGACAAAGCTACGAATTTTCGGATGTACGAATTGCGACCATAACGAATGAACCGAAAGACGGAAAAAAAAAACAACCAAATGAAGCGAAAACAGACACATTTTTCGGCAGTGCACATGTCTAATGCAGAAAGAACTAGAATCCAATCAATTAAAGGGATGGACCAGGGAGAGTCAGACTGAGAAGGAAAGAGACAAATGATGCTGGACATCCTCCAGCCAGGAAATGAGGTGGGCCCTGACTTGCTGCAACCTCTAATGCACATCACAAGCAGCTCACAGTGTGCAGTGAAATCGGAATAAGTCATTTCTGTCCCGGAGAGGAGCCTCTTTGTAGGGAAAGTTGGAGTTCAGCCCAGGTGTAGCCCCGACTTCCCCAGACTGACTCACCTTCACGTCTTGGAATCACATTCAATTCCAGGGAGAGCATGTGATGTTTGCAGAGGGTGGTGGGGCACAGCGTCACCCCTGGCACCCAGCTCCCGTCTTTTGTTCGGCGCTAACACTGAATAAATATCAGGTGAATGTTCACATTGTGACGTTCTGAACGTCCTCAGACCCCGCTATGCATCCCTTCCATCTCATTGTCCTTACATGTTCGTTCAAGAATGCGGCGCGTTCTACGGAGCAGTAAACATTTCCTCAGAGGAAAGGGCCTCTTAGGTCATTAATGAGATACTCAGAAACCAAAAATCGGGTTTGCAGTAGACATAAAAGCTTCTTCATTCAGATATCCCGTTGCAGGAACGAGGGTTTTGTGCTGGCAAATTTAAAAACTGCGATTTTTCCCCCCCCCCATGTCCTGCATAGGGCAGCTCATTGACCTCAATGGGCTGCCCCGACGCACGTTTGTCAACCAAAAGAAGCTCCTGCTCCTTTTTGGGTGACAGGCTTGGTACGTTTTGTTTTTTTTAACCACTTCCCGCGCCGCGATGTACCAGGACATCGCGGGACTTTGACTGGTTATACAGTGGAACCTTGGATTACGAGCATAATCCGTAACCCAAGCTTGTAATCCAAAGCACTCGCATATCAAAGCAAGTTTCCCCATAGAAGTCAATGGAAACGTCAATAAAGTCAATAATTTGTTCCGCATTCACTTCTATTACATGCAATACCGCATGTGGTCAGAGGTGGGGGGGGGGGCGCCAGAGAGCCTTGAAAAAAATCGGGCAGCTCGGCTGAACTCGGAAAGCCTCAGGCTCGGAAACACTCGGGAACAGAGTATTTCCAAGTATTTCCAAGTGATTACAACTATTATAGAATGGCTCCGAACCATTCCGAGTGTCCTCTGCGCCCCCGCACCTCTGGCCAAATGCGGTACTGCACACCCCATTAGCTTGAATTCTTCTCGTTTTGCGAAACAACACTCGCAAACCGAGTCAGAATAAAAAAAAAAGGTGCTCGTCTTTCGAAACGCTCGTTAACCACGTTACTCGTAAACCAAGGTTCCACTGTACCGGGATGATGACTGCAAATGCAGGCGTCATCCCGCTATTGCTTTTTAGAGCCGGCAGAGCTCTTTCTTGTAAAAGCAATCTTAGTAACTAACTAGCCTTCTGCCACCTTCCCGGGGTATTCCCACCAGGCAAATCAGGATTGTAGCTGGTGGTTCCACTAGCTGACCATAGAGCTGATCAGGGACTGGCCCCCGATCAACTCTATGGTCTAAAAAATAAAAAAACGGAAGCAACGAGTATTTGGTAACTTCCGAATTCGTCAGTTGTGAACAAACCAATACTGGCTTGAAAAAAAAGCATCAGATCACACCAATCTTGGTATGATCCAAAGCTTCTAAGAGCAGAGGAGACATCTGGGGTCTAATAGACTCCAAATATCTCAGTAAAACGGACCTGTCACTGTCTTTTGTTGTTAAGGGATGTTTAAAGCAGAGTTCCGCCAAAAAAAAAATTAAGAGTCAGCAGCTACAAATACTGCAGCTGCTGACTTCTAATATATGGACACTTACCTGCCCAGGGCGCCCGCGATGTCCTCACCCCGAAGCCGATCTGTCCCTCGGCTCCCGGGTGGAGGCACCGGCATCTTCGGTAAGGGAATCAGGAAGTGACGCCTTGCGGCTTCCCAACCTGGTTCGCGACTGCGCATGCGCAATCTCACTGGTCCCTGCTGTCTTCTGGGACCTGTGTGTCTCCCAGAAGACAGCGAGGGGGGACGGAGGAGGGGCCGGACATTGCGTAGATAGCCGCGGATACCCTGGCGATCTATGCCTGTAAGTGGGAGCAAATACCTGGATTATCCAGGTGTCTGCTTCCCCCCCTCCTCCGGTATCACATTTGGCACCTTTCAGGGGGGGAGGAGGGGAGCAGATACCTGGATAATGCAGGTATTTGCTCCCACTTCCGGGCATAGATCACCGGAGTATCAGGTGGAACCCGAAAAGCGGAAGTTCCATTTTTGGGTGGAACTCGCTTTAAATGATAAAAAAAATGTATAAAAAAATAAAGGTACAGTGTAAAAAAAAAAAAAAAAAGTCTAATAAATAATAATAATTTTTTTTAAAGCGTTCCCAGGCAAAAGAGGGTCCAACTCGGTACTAGCAAGGTGCACCTAATAAAGTGAGTGTATATATATATATACACTGTATATAATAATACATATAATATAATATAAAAAAATAATATTATATAAAATGACAAAATAGTGTTGCAATATTTTATAAGTATTTTTTGGGATTCTAAAATTTTACCATATTGCACAAACTGCGCAAAGTTCAACTCTTATCCAAATAAACGCCAAAAATGTTGTCATCAAAGAAACATTTACACCTCTCCAGCTTTTTTTGGCATAATCCTGCACATCCGAAAGTGACAGGAGGCTGCAAGATGAGATGACAAGCTGATGTAACCGGATTTGGGAAAATTTCAAATTCTTCAGACAATTATAGCAAAGAGGGGGACATCGGAACACGAGGGGGACATTGGAACACGCGTGTGACACCGCTGAAGAACATGCACCATTGCTTGCCATGGCTTCGACCTCCAGGGGACACGGTTAAACCGCGAGGTGAGCGTCACAAGCACAAACAAGAAGTCACATGCTCGAGCTTTAAAGGCTTCTCCAAACAAAGTGCGTGTTCCTTAGCGGGGGGACCCGGGGTTTAATGTGTCGATCTTGCACAGGAATGTTTCAGATGTGCTGATGGCGATGGACGGGAGCCATATTCTGTAATCACTGTGTAAACACAGGATAATCCAAGGATTGTGCTGGCAATGAGAGAATATTAGCTGTACTTTCAGGAACTCACGAGATGTAGAGGAGACGGGGAGATGGGGAGAGGGCAGGTCCCTGCAGGCTCTCATCTTATAGAAAAGATCCCTCAAGAATGCAAAGATGGCTACCAGGCAGCTGTGGAATTTCAGGGCGGCTACGCTGCCATCCTATAGCACCGATATTGTCTGGGAGGAATGTTCCAGCTATGGTCAAGCAACTAAGTATGCAGCTAAAATACATTTTGCAGGGACAGCTTTACCTACAAAACTTAGCAGTGTAAATAAACATGTGTGCCAATGGCTGCAAAAAGAGGGTGACGATGCTTTCATGGCCGGCAGTTCAGCAGATACTGTGCCGCTACCTCCGGCCTGATTCTTTGACTGCCAGTTAACATTGGTAATCTCAAGCTGTCTGCTCACCTGAGAACTCTTTGAGAAAAACTAGTTCCCAGCTGAGTACCCTTTTAACAGGACAAGTGCCTACCTGAAAAAACTTTGGAAAAAAAAAATAGTGCTCACCTAAACATCATTTGCAAACCCCCCCCCCCCCCAAAAAAAAACAAACATTAGTGTTCACCTGAGTATGCTTTGAAAAAAAAATAGTGCCCACCTGAGTACCCTTTGAAAAAAAAAAAAAACTAGGGTCCATCTAAGTACCCATTGAAAATATTATGCCCACCTGAGTACTCTTTGAAAAAAAAACTAGGGTCCATCTAAGTACCCTTTGAAAAGATTAGTCCCACCTGAGTACCCTTTGAAAAAAACTAGGGTCCATCTAAGTACCCACTTAAAAGATTAGTGCCCACCTGAGTACCCTTTGAGAAAAAAACTAGGGTCCATCTAAGTACCCATTGAAAAGATTAGTGCCCACCTGAGTACCCTTTTGAAAAAAAAAATAGGGTCCATCTAAGTACCCTTTGAAAAGATTAGTCCCACCTGAGTACCCTTTGAAAAAAATGAGGGTCCATCTAAGTACCCATTGAAAAGATTAGTGCCCACCTGAGTACCCTTTGAAAAAAAAAACTAGGGTCCATCTAAGTACGCATTGAAAAGAATAGTGCCCACCTGAGTACCCTTTGAAAAAAAAAAAAGGGGGCCATCTAAGTACAAATTGAAAAGATTAGTGCACGCGTTTTCCTAGAGTTCCGGTTTGTGCTATTTATCTTCCAGATGTTACGTATAGCCAATCTTGGAATTTCTAGGGCTTGAACATTTTTATTTATTTCTTTTTGTATTATTACATGTTTATTTGCAAAGTAACCATCAAAATATCGAGCAGTAATGTTGGAATGAATATTAATAAAACTCTTTGTAAAAGAAAAAAAAGAGTGCCCACCTTAGTACCCTTTTACAACACTTTTCATGGCCAACAGTTTTCGTTGAAAACAAACTAGTGCCCACCTACGTACCCTTTGAAAAAAACTAGTGCTCACTTAAGTACCCTCTGAAAAAAGAAAATAGTACCCACCCCAGTAGCCTTTGAAAAAAACAAGTGCCCACGTAAGTACCCTTTACAAAAATTAGTGCCCACTTGAGGATCCTTGAAAAAAATAGTGCCCGTCCTAGCACCCTTTGAAAAAACCCTTTGAGTAGCCTTTGGCTGCAAAAAAGAAGGTGACAACACTTTTCATGACCAAAAGTTTGGCAGACACTGCGCTGCAGTCTGCCCACCTAAGTACCCTTTAAAAAATAGTGCCCACCTAAGTACCCTTTGAAAAAACTAGTGCCCACTACCCACCTGAGTACCCTTTGAATAAAATAATGCCCATCTAAGCATTGGTTGAAAAAACTGAAGCCCGTCTTCATACCCTAAAAAAAAATCAGTGCTCATCTGCATACCCTTTGAAAAAACTAGTGCCCACTTCAGTACCCTTTGGAAAAAAAACTAGTGCCTACCTAAGTGCTCTTTGAAGAAAACTAGTGTCCACCTGAGTACTCTTTAAAAGAATTTGTGCCCATTTAAGTACCCTCTAATGCCCACCTGAGCACCCTTTGAAAAAAAAATAGTGCCCGCGTAAGTATCCCTTAAAAGCAATTCGTGCCTGCCTGAATAGCCTTTGAAAAAAACTAGTGCTCACCTCAGTGCCCTTTGAAGAAAACTAGTGTCCACCTGAGTGCTCTTTAAAAAAATTGTGCCCATTTAAGTACCCTTTGAAAAAAAGCTACTGCCCACCTAAGTATTCCTTTTAGAAAAATTAGTGCCTACCTGAGTTACCTTTAAAAAAAATTAGTGCCCACCTAAGTACCCCCTTTAGAAAATTTTGTGCCCACCTAAGTACCCTTTGAAAAAAAACCTAGGGCCCACCTGAGTATCCTTCAAAAAAATGAGTGCTCACTTGAGTAACCTTTAAAAAAAATAGTACCCACCTAAATACCTTTGAAAAAAATCTAATGCCCACCTGAGCACCCTTTGAAAAAAACTAGTGCCTACTTAAGTATCCCTTAAAAGCAATTAGTACCTACCTGAGTATCCTTTGAAAAATCTAGTGCCCACCTGAATACCCTTTGAAAAAAAACAGACCCCTGGAAATAAGTAGGACTTTTAAAGTACATTCTAGGGTATATTAGACACCAACTCATAAGATGTATAAAAAAAAAAAAATGTTATTCATTATCATAAGAGTTAAAAAAAACATATTAAATACATATTCACACAGAGGGTAGCCATAGAGATCTCTGTCTTGGCCATGGGATCCAGGCCCACATACTGGATCCCAAGGCCAAGACAGAGATCTATATGGCTACCGTCTGTGTGAATATGTTTTTAATATATGTTTTCTACCCCCTATGATAGTGAATAAAAATTTAATTTTTTATACATCTTATGAGTTGGTGTGTGATTTACCCTAGAATGTACATCTAAAGTCCCACCTTCTAGGGGTAGATTCAATTGCACACTAGATTCAGTAGATTCAGTTCCCCACACCCCACAATTTGAAAAAAAACTAGTACTCACCTGTGCCCTTTGAAGAAAACTAGTGCCCACCTGAGTGCTTAAAAAACGGTGCCTGCTTAAGAACCCTTGGAAAAAACTAGTGCCCATCTAAGTATCCCTTAAAAACAATAAGTGCCCACCTGAGTACATTTAAAAAAAATAATGCCCATCTAAGTACCCTTTTTAGAAAACTTAGTGCCCACCTAAGTACCCTTTTTAGAAAAATTAGTGCCCATCTAAGTACCCTTTGAAAAAATAAAACCTAGGGCCCACTCGAGTATTCTTCAGGGAACTAGTGATCACCTGTGCACCCTTTAAAAAATAGTGCCCACATGAGCACCCTTTGAAAAAAAACTAGTGTCCACCTAATTATCCTTTGAATAAACTGAAGCCAGCCTGCATACCCTTAAAAAAAAAATCAGTACCCACCTGCGTACCCTTTAAAAAAAATGAATGCCCACCTGAACACCCTTTGAAAAAATTAGTGCCCACCTAAGTATCCTTTGAAAAAACTGGAGCCCACCTACGTACCCTTTAAAAGAAATGAGTGCCCACCTGTGTACCCTTTGAAAAAAAACTAGTACCCACCTAAGTGCCTTTAAAGAAATCGAGTGCCCACCTGAGTACCATTTGAAAAAATGAGTGACCACCTAAATTCTCACTTATTGGTTGACAAAGCAGTCAATCGCGTCACAAGGCAGATATCGGCTTTGTACTCAAAAAAAGCGAATATTTATTTATTTTTTACAGTTATTTATGTAGGGCTGACAATTTACGCAGCACTTTGCATACATTGTACATTCACATCAGTCCCTACCCTCAAGGAGCTTACAATCTAAGGTCCCTAACTCACATTCATACATACACATACTGGGGACAATTTTTAGACAGGAGACAATTAACCTGCCAACATGTCTTTGGAGTGCTGGAGAAAACCGGAATACCCGGAGGAAAGCCACCCAAGCACACGGAGAACATGCAAACTCCATGCAGGTAGTGCCATGGTTGAGATTTGAACCAATGACCCCAGTGCTGCCAGGTGGAGGTGTTTATGAGGTCCTGCTGGAACTTTTTCTCAAGAATTTAAAAAAATAAAAATTTTGTTCAGGCTAACCCTGCCGCCATATCCCCTGACATTTCAGGCCTGGTGCTGGAACAGAGAGACTAGCCTGTTTTTAAGGTGGTTGGCATGCTGAAGTGTTCTGCGTTCTCCGAATCATCTTACCCTCAAACGCTACCCCAGTTCTCCCCCCCATACCTCCCTTCCCCCACTGTCTCCCACCCCATGACACTATCCTGTCCCACCCATAAATCATTCACAGGATTGAGAGACGATCAGATTCTTGATTGACAGCACACTTCGCTGCATGTGGCAGGTAGAAGGACATAAAGCAACATCACCAGGACATGCGGTGCACTGAGGCTTAGCCCACCCCCTGGCCCAGGACATCATGAGATGTAACGGTGCCGTCATGTGACCTGAAAAATAAGGTTTAAAACATTTTTTTTATTTTTTATTTTTGTTTAAACATTTGTTCTTATGAATTGTTGGTAGAGGTGGGCCCTTTTCTTACAAGATGGGTTTAACCACTTGACCTCCGGAAGGTTTACCCCCTTCATGACCAAAGCATTTTTTGCTATTCAGCACTGCGCTACTTTAACCGGTTCCCGACCGGCGCGCGCCGATGTACGTCGGCTGAATGGCACGGACAGGCAAATGGGCGTACCTGTACGTCCCTTTAAATTTGCCGCCATGCCATCGCATGCGAGCCACCGGGTCGTGGGTCCGGCGGGCTCGATCGCCGCGGGGTTACCCGCGATCGTCTCACAGAGAGGACGAACGGTGAGATGCTGATGTACACAAGCATCTCCCCGTTCTGCCTAGTGACAGTGTCACTGATCACCGCTCCCTGTGATCGGGAGCGGTGATAAGTGATGTGTCACAGCTAGCCCATCCCCCCCTACAGTTAGAAACACTCCCCAGGACACACCTAACCCCTACAGCGCCACCTAGTGTTAACCCCTTCACTGCCAGTCACATTTACACAGTAATCAATGCAATTTTAATCGCACTGATCGCTGTATATATGTGAATGGTCCCAAAAATCTCGCCAAAATTGTCCGACGTGTCCGCCATAATGTTGCAGTCACGATAGAAATCGTTGAATGCCGCCATTACTATTAAAAAAAAAAAAAAAATACCATAAAACTATCCCCAATTTTGTAGATGCTATAACTTTTGCGCAAACCAATCAATACACACTTATTGCGATTTTTTTTTTTTTTACAAAAAATATGTAGAAGAATACATATCGGCCTAAACCGAGGACAAAAAATGTTTTTTTATATATTTTTGGGGGGTATTTATTATAGCAAAATGTAAAAAATAATGGGTTTTTTTCAAAATTGTCGCTTTTTTTTTTATAGCGCAAAAAATAAAAACCGCAGAGGTGATCAAATACCACCAAAAGAAAGCTCTATTTGTGGGAAAAAAAGGACGTCAATTTGGTTTGGGAGCAAAGTCCCACGACCGCGCAATTGTCAGTCAAAGCGACGCAGTGCCGAATCGCAAAAGGTGTTCTGGCCTTTGGCCAGCAAAATGGTCCGGGGGCTTAAGTGGTTAACTGGCAATTGCTCGGTCGTGCAACACTGTACCCAAATTAAATTCATATCTTTTTTTCCCCATACAAATAGTGCTTACTTTTGATATTTAATCACAACTGAGCATTTTTTGTTTTGGCTATATAAACAAAAAAATATCAAACATTTTGAGAGAAAAAAAACAAACAAACTTGTTTTTCTTAGTTTCTGTTATAAGATTTTAAAAACAAATAATCTTTCTTGATAAATTTACGCCAAAATGTATTCTGCTACAATTCTTTGGTAAAAAAACAAAAACAAACAAAATCAGTGTCTATTATTAAGTCTGTGTGAAAGTTATAGAGCCCACAAACTATGGGATATATGCAGCAAAGTGGTTAGGACTTCTGCCCGCCAGCACTAAGGTTGTTGGTTTGAATCCCAACCATGGCACTACCTGCCTGGCGTTTGCATGCTGTGCCTGCGTGGGTTTCCTCCCACACTTGAAAGACATGCTGGAAGGTTAATTGGCTCCTGCCTCAAATTTGTCCTGGTATGAATGTGAGTTGGGGACCTTAGCTTGTAAGCGCTTGAGGGTAGGGACTGATGTGAATGTACAATGTATATGTAAAACACTGCGTAAATTGATGGTGCTATATACAGTATCTCACAAAAGAAAGTACACCCCTCACATTTTGGTAAATATTTTCTTCTATCTTTTCATGTGACAACACTGAAGAAATGACACTTTGCTACAATGTAAAGTAGTGAGTGTACAGCTTGTATAACAGTGTAAATTTGCTGCCCCCTCAAAATAACTCAACACACAGCCATTAATGTCTAAACCGCTGGCAACAAAAGTGAGTACACCCCTAAGAGCCCTTTCACACTGAGCTGCGGGCAGCGTTAGTGGTAAAGCGCCTAGCACTGCTTTACCGTCATTTTAGCGCCGCTATTCGGCCGCTAGCAGGGCGCTTTTAACGCACGCTAGCGGCTGAAGAAAGGGTTAAATGCGCCCACTTTGCAGGCGCTTCAGCAGGGGTGCCCATTCATTTCAATGGGCAGGGACGGTGGACACTTTAGAAATTTACAAATTTACAAATGCAGCAATATAGAATTTGGATGAAAGGTTTAGCGCTGGGAAACACTTTTTGAAAGATAAAAAGTGCATTTTATATACAACTATATAGATCAGACCAAAATGAGGGACAAATGAGGAGAAAAGAGGGACAGAGGGACATTGCTCCAAATCAGGGACAGTTGGGAGCTATGGAATCCCTCTCTGGCCAGTCCCTACTCAATTCTGCAAAATGCCAAATACCTGCTTGTTTATAGCATACTTTAGTGGGCATATAGTGCCAAGATGGGGAAGACAGAGTTAGTGGAGAGCTAAAGACTCCGGTCTGAAACGTAGAGATGGGGTCTGTGCAGTTCTTGGCTGTGTACACTTAATGTCAGGCACAGGTCAGCCCCCGTTGCAGCCCCTCACCTTGTGACTTTCTACAAAGTTACAATATTGCAGTCTGATCAGTGAGGCAAAGGAGACTGAGAAAATGCTTCCTCCTGCCTGCAGCTGACAGATTACATCATCTCAGCCTAGGCAAAGTCAATGGATTGGAGTTCAAGGATGTCAAACATGTCAGTGTATTTATTTGCTTTCCAATTTTAGTGAATGAGTATCCAGGAGAGCCTATGTGTGCTCCATACTCATGTGGGGGGAGGTGTTATTTGGGAAAGCCCTCTTTTTAAAGGGTTTCCAGATTCATATAACTCCCTTTCCTCACACTTTACAATTACCGGGCCAGGGTTGAAGGGAGGAGTCCCTTGTCCTCAATAACATGGGGACAAGGTGCTTTGCCGAGGTGGTCCTCCATGGTAGGGTACCCTGCCTTTGCTGAAGACTGTCATGACATCAACTCAGGCTAGGCAAAGTCATTGGACTTGAATTCAAGGACCGCTATTGATTAATGATAAAAGGTGGACTTTTTTGGTCAAATTATAGTGTTACCTTATGTTATCAATCTGGAATGTATTTTTGCAGATGTGTAAAGTTAACAAAAGGCCCATTTTTAATGTAACATCAAACAGAACACCACGTTGGGTTCCACTTCTGCCAGCTAAAGACAAAAAGTGAGGCAATATCGGACACCAAATCATCCAAACTGAGCAAGTTCACATTAGAAAATGTTGCCTGGTCCTATAAATCTTAATTTCTGCTGCAAAATGTAGAGACTATGGTCAGAGTTTTGGCCTATACCATTGGTCCCCATACAGGAAATTTTGGTGGTCCCCGGGGGCTCTACCACAAATCAACATTGTGGTGGATGTATACTGCCCAATGTTTCCAGTGTTCTCAATGCGCGCTGACAGTCAGCACGTTGATACCTGTTGCCTTCTCTGTATTTCCGGCTCCTGTGAACTGTGAGGGAGGCGTCAGGAGTAGCGCAGGAGGTGAAGAAGGAGGGGACTTCCAATGGCAGCTCTGATCACAGACTGTGGAAGGGAGCACGGAGCTTGAGCACATGGCTGGGTAAGGAGGTGAGCTCCAACGATGAGTCTTTGAAAGGCAGCAGTGTGATGCAGAGTGTAGGGGGGGTCAGGGCAGAGATCCAGAGCAGAGAGCCGGGGCATTGTGTGTATAAGGCAGCAGTGTGATCCGGGGAGTGGGGGCAGAGAGCTAGAGCATTGTGTGTATAAGGCAGCAGTGCAATCCAGGGGAGGGGGCAGAGAGCTGTAGCATTGTGTGTATAAGGCAGCAAGTTGGAGCATTGTGTTTATAAGGCAGCAGTGCGATCCAGGGGGAGGGGGGCAGAGACCTCTAGCATTGTGTGTATAAAGCAGCGGTGTTATCTAGGTGGGGGGGCAGAGAGTCGGAGCATTATGTGAATAGGGGAGCAGTGTGATCCAGGTGGGGGGGGGGGCAGAGATCTGGAGCATTGTGTGTATAAGGCAGCAGTGCAATCGGGAGGGGGGGGGCACAGAGAGACGGAGCATTATGTTTATAATGCAGCAGTGTTACCCAGGGGGAGGGGGGACAGAAAGCCAGAGCATTGTGTGTATAAGGCACCAGTGCAATCCAGGGGGGAGGGCAGAGAGCCGGAGCATTATGTGTAAAGGGGAGCAGTGTGATCCAGGTGGGGGGGGCCGAGAGCCGGAGCATTGTGTGTATAAGGCAGCAGTGCGATCCGGGGGGAGGGGGCAGAGAGCCGGAGCATTGTGTGTATAAGGCAGCAGTGCGATCCCTGAGGAGGGGGCAGAGAGCCGGAGCATTGTGTGTATAAGGCAGCAGTGCAATGGGGGGGGGGCAGAGAGACTGAGCATTGTGTGTATAAGGCAGCAGTGCAATCCAGGGGGGAGGGCAGAGAGCTGGAGCATTGTGTGTATAAGGCAGCAGTGCAATCCAGGGGGGAAGGGCAGAGAGCTGGAGCATTGTGTGTATAAGGCAGCAGTGCGATCCAGGGAGGAGGGCAGAGAGACTGAGCATTGTGTGTATAAGGCAGCAGTGCAATCCAGGGGGGAGGGCAGAGAGCTGTAGCATTGTGTGTATAAGGCAGCAGTGCAATCCAGGGGGGAAGGGCAGAGAGCTGGAGCATTGTGTGTATAAGGCAGCAGTGCGATCCAGGGAGGAGGGCAGAGAGCTGGAGCATTGTGTGTATAAAGCAGCAGTGTGTATATAAGGCATGTAAGATTCATGTTTGTGGTCCTCGGTATTCAAAATTGTGAGTTCAGTGGTCCGTGATGTCCGAAAGGTTGGCAACCGCTGGCCTATACAACATAAATCCATGGATCAATCCTATCTCATGAGATTGGTTCGTTTAATTGTTGTGTAATAGTAGGGAACATTTTCTTGGCACAACCAAAAAAATGAACTGTATTTCAATGCCACAATAAAATCCCGTCTCATGAGTATTGCTGCAGCCCGCGTGCCCCCTTTTTATAAGCACTGGGTAGGTGTTGCTGAATAGCGTGCTCATTACGGATAAGCTTACTGTGGATTTTGATCCCTACTATGATTCATTTTCAGCAATTTATTTATTTAAAGCCAACAAGCAACAAAACAACATCTGGGTGAGAAGCGGGCAGAAAGAAAGACGATCCAACCATTTGGGAAAACAGGCGGCCAAAAACATGGTTGGGAAAGAGTTTGCATAACCTAAAGTGACTGGGACGAAGCACTTTTTCCCAGTTGGGTCTCCGATTCATATTACAAGGGAATTATATTTACAATTATGACTATGAAAAGCCACAACGTTGCCTAATATGTTTTTGTCACAAATGTTCAGGAATGTTCAGAATTTCGGACTTGTAGGGTCACGGGTTTGTCATGGTATGTACTCATTCTCTTCCTGATGCCACTTGGGAACATGCCGCCAGTCCCAAGGTGCCTTTATGGGAAATCATTCTGAAACTTTGTGTGTCGGTCCTAAGGAGCCATCTTCCAAAAAAAAAAAAAGTGATTCATGTGCTGAATATGCTTCATACATAGTTATTATGGTCATATTTCAAGAAGCTTTACCTGCCTGGAGTTTGCATGTTCTCCCTGTGCCCATAGGTGTGCGCAGCCTATTGCGTTAGGGTGTGCACCCCCAAATGTATTAAAACATGGATGGTGTTAATAGACAGTGGACTTTTCTGTAGGGCCGAGGTTGGTGTTAGTAGGGCAGTGGACAGTGTCAGTAGTTTTTTATTTCTATTATATATATATTTTTTTACTATCTTTTTAGGAGCCCCATTGGGGGGGGGGTTTCGTGAAATATCAGCAAGGGGAATCTGCGCCGCGCGGGGTGATTAGGGTGTGCCCGGGCACACCCAGGCACCCCCCCCCTGCGCATGCCTGTGCCTGTTCGGGTTTCCTCCCACACTCCAAAGACATTATTTTTTTCCCACTGACGTCGGGACCTTTTCTACTCCCACTGACCACACCCACAATCCGGCTCCCCCCAATGTCTGAAGGACAGTCAACTGACCGATATTTAGTGCTGAGACAAGGGTGCTGACATTTAGGCTGCTTTCACACTGGGGCGTTGGGGGGCCTCGGTGGTAAAGCGACGCTATTTTTAGCGGCGCTTTACCGTCGTTTTAGCGGTGCTAGCGGGGCGCTTTTAACTCCCGCTAGCGGCCCGAAAAAGGGTTAAAAGCACCCGCAAAGCGCCGCTGCGGTGGCGGTTTGCCGGCTTTGCCCATTGATTTACCACTTGACCTCCGGAAGGTTTTACCCCCTTTATGACCAAGCCATTTTTTTTTTTTGCTATTCAATCATTTTTTTGTTAATACAAATAGAGCTTTCCTTTGGTGGTATTTGACCACCACTGGGTTTTTTTTTATTATTTATAAGCAGGAAAAAAAGACAGAAAATGTAAAAAAAAAGGAAAATTTATTGTCAAATACTTACCGTAATTTTCCTTTCCTGATGGACTCCATGGCAGCCTACGTGTGGGTTAACCCCGCCTCCTCTCCAATGCTATAGGACCCCATTCCCATAAATGAGTGCTCACCACTAGCTACTGTGTTCCGTAACTAGCCTACTCGTTGACCAATGGGTGGGAACTCCGTCTGCCATGGAGTCCATCAGGAAAGGAAAATTACGGTAAGTATTTGACAATAAATTTTCCTTTTTCCTGACAGACTCCATGGCAGCCTACGTGTGGGAAATAACTAGCCAACCACACGGGCGGGTATGCATGATCAAAACATAAATTTTAATTTGTCCTATCGGTCGATAGGATTTGTAACCCAAAGTTTACAGAGGATAGTGAGGCAGGCTCTATACAATAGTGCAACATGAAGGTATTAATAGAAGCCCATGAAGCTGCCTTGCAGATGGTATCTGGAGCCACATGTCGAGCCGCTGCCCACGAGGCTGCCATTCCTCTGGTGGAATGGGTTGTCACCGCCTTTGGAGGAGCCAAGCCCTTAGCCCTATATGCCTGTTGTATGGTCTGTACGATCCAGGACGCGATAGTCCTGGTTGAGGCTTTCTTCCCTATATTGCTGCCTGAGTGAAGCACGAAGAGATGACTAGAACGTCTGAAGGGAGAAGTAACCTTGAGATATTCCTTAATAGCTTCGTCCACATCTAGAGGTTGATTCTCAGTGGACCCTGGGGTCCTAAATGTAGGTAACACGATCTCTTGATTGACGTGGAATACTGAAGACACTCTTGGGTTGGAACCCAGCATAGGAATGAGGACTACCCGGTCCGGGAAAAACGTCAGGAAGGGTTCCTCGTGACCAAGTGATGCAATCTCAGAGACCCTTTTGGCTGAGGTAATGGCCACTAAGAAGGCCACCTTTGCTGAAAAGACCTTGATAGGGAGCGGGGAGGGCCCCGAAGTACTGAGTCCAGAGATCGAGTCAAGGACTAATGGGAGGTCCCATTTGGGGAACCTCGGCTTTCTCTGGGGCTTGAGTCTCGATGCGCCTCGGAAAAATTGTCTAACCAGAGGATGAACTGCCCATGAAGTGCCGGAGAAGGCCGAAAGTGCCGAAACTTGGACTCTCAGAGAGCTGACAGATAGATGTAAATCTAGGCCCGTTTGGAGGAAACTGAGAACGTCCTGGACTTTTGGATGTCTAAAAGACCTGCCCTGAGGAGAGCAGAACTCCACGAATTTGGACCAGATCCTTCCATAGACTTTATTTGTACTGGATCTTCTCGAGCTCATGAGAGTGGATATTACTTCTGAGGCACAACCTAGGGATTCCAGCCTCTCCCTCTCAAGAACCAGACCATCAGTCTCAGCACCGCAGGACAAGGGTGCAGGACTGACCCTTGAGAAAGAAGGTCCGGTCTGAGAGGGAGAGGCACTGGGTCCCGACAGCTGAGCTGGACCAGGAGAGGGAACCAAGGCCTGTTCGGCCAGTAGGGAGCTATTGTCACCACCTCCACTGGCTCTGCTCGGAGCCTCTGCAGGAATCTCAGCAAAACTGGCAGTGGCGGAAAGGCGTATGCCCGCTTGAACCTCCACTGATCCATCAGGGCATCTATCCCGATGGCTTGACTGCAGAGCCCCCGGGTGTAGAACTTCTTCAGCTTGCGATTGCAGGGGGAAGCAAACAGATCTACTTCGGGATCGGTCTTTAGTGACAAGATCCACCTGAACGTCTCTATGTGGAGAGACCACTCGTTGTTGTCCAACTCGGTCCGTGACAGGAAGTCTGCTTGAGTGTTTTGGACGCCTGGGACAAAGACTGCCGAGATGTTGGCAAGGTATTTCTGCGCCCACGATAGGATGGGCTCGACTTCCCGAAGGAGTGTGGGACTCCGAGTACCCCCTTGCCTCTTCACATACGATACTGCTGTGGTGTTGTCCATTCTCAACAGCACTGACTCCCCCATCAGGAGATGAGAGAAGAACTGTAGGGCACACCAGGCCGCACGAAGTTCCAAGAAATTCGACCCTGGGTTGGGGAGACAAGTTTCCCATTTGCCTTGGGCCAGGTTCGACCCACAAAGGGCTCCCCAACCGGTACCGCTGGCATCGGTCGTGACCGTCACCCAGGAGATGGGAGCGATGGAGTGGCAAGTCAGGAGGTTCTTGCGCTGAAGCCACCAGAAGAGGCTGTTTCTCATTGCAGATGTTATGCGGATGACCTGGTTCTTGTCCCCTGACTTCCATTGCCGTAGGAGACCTGACTGGAAGGGACGCAATCTCCATAGGGCCCATTTGACCATGGGAGTCGTAGAAACCATCGTGCCAACGACTTTCAGACACTGAGAGGCTTTCATTTGCCGAGCATGTAGAGCCCGGGAGACTCTGTCTCGAACTGTAGGAATTTTCTGTAGTGGAAGGGAGATAGTGTTGGCCACTGTATCGAACTGGGCTCCCAGATATATTAGACGCTGAGTTGGGCTCAGTTGACTCTTTTCTATGTTTAGGAGCCACCCGAAGTTGGACAGAGTGGAGATTACTTGATCCCGGTGGACCAGCAACTGCTCCCTGCTCTGGGACAGCACCAGCAGGTCGTCCAGGTAGTGGTAAAGACGTACCCCTTTGGATCTTATTAGTGCCACCGTAGCTAGGAGGACCTTTGAAAAGACCCGGGGGGACGTTGTCAGCCCGAAGGGGAGGCAAATAAATTGAAGATGATCTGACCCAATGTGAAAGCGGAGGTATTTGTGAAATTCTTTTTCCACTGGAACGTGGAAATAAGTATCCTTCAGGTCGATTGATATCATCCAGTCGCCTGGTTGTATGGCTCTCTGAATGGTCACCAAGGTTTCCATCTTGAACCTTCCATTCTCTATGAATCCGTTGAGATATGTGAGGTCTATGACTGGGCGCCAAGAGCCCCCCTTTTTTGAACTAGGAAGAGAGGGGAGTATATCCCCTGGAACCATTCGTCCTGTGGTACATGTACTACTGCTCCTTGAATTTTCAGGAGGTCCACATAGGACAGCAAAATTTGTTTTTGATCCTCTGCCCGAGGGAGAAGAGTGGAGACGAACCTTGGGTGCGGAGTCCTGGAAAAGGCCCATCTGTGGCCTGACGAGACCGTCCTTATGACCCAGAAGTCTGAGATCGAGGCCACCCAGACGTGCCGGAAGAGGAGCAGACGAGCCCCCACCCGGCCCGCCTGGGCGGGCGTAATCTCAAAAAGATTTAGCCTGATCACGAGCACTGGACGTTTGATTTTTAACGGGTTTGCGGAAGGATGACTGCCCTCTGCTCCAATTCTTCCTAAAGTCCTGGCCAGGCTTGTAGGAGCGTGCTTCCCTGGAGCGCTCCGGACTTCGTCTTCTGAACTGGGGCTTCTTTCGACCCAGCATGCGCCTGTCCTGGGGAAGAAACCCCGATTTGCCACCCGTGGCTCGCGTAATGGCATCGTCAAGCTTATTGCCAAACAGTGAGGACCCCTCAAACGGGATTTTACACCACGCTTGCTAGAACCAGGGTCCGCAAGCCAGGGACGCAACCAGAGGGCTCTCTTGGCCGTAACTGAGGACAGCATAATACGAGCCAGAAGGCGGATCAAGTCAATGGACGCCTCCCCCAGGAAGACCGCTGCAAGCTTCAGCTCTGCGGCTGCTGAACTTCCAGCCAGCTCTTCTGACACGCCTCTAAGGAAGGATTCCACGTTCTCCGTCCAGGCCTCCATGGCCTTAAACATGGCCGCTAATGCCAGGGCTGGTTTACAGGCCATACCCGCGAGCCCATAGATTCTTTTTAGATCTAGGTCTATCTTCCTCTCGAGCCCATCTTTAAAAGATACTGCGTCTTCTAGAGGAAGAGTCACATGTTTGGCCAGACGCATAAGAGCTGCGTCCACAAGGGGAGTATTCTCCAAATTCTTTACTTCTTCTGACTTGAAGGGGTACAATCTGGAGGTTTTATTAGACATGGAGGATTTCTTCTCTGTTTTACTCCATTCTTCCTCAATGATTTCCTTTAGCTCTGGAAGGAGCGGAAAATTTGCGCGTTCTCTCCCCAGGTGCTTGAAGAATTTTTTCTGCTTGGCTGGGGGAGTGGAAGGGTCTTCCCACTTCAAGGCTTCCTTGATCGCTATGATTAAAGGGGAAACCATCGCGAAGTCGAACCCTCCAATGACCTCCTCATTGATAGACTCATCCTCTGAGGAGTCAGGAGAGGTAATATAGGGCTGCGAAGTACCCGGATCATCACGGGCCTCTTCCGCCGGCGGGCCAGACGCAGTGGTAGACTGGTTCAATGTGCGAGGTGCTTCCCTCTCCATTAGGGAATGCTGTACCACTCGTTTCACAAGAGACTCTAAACGCTGGTTTTCCGTCTCTTTTTCCCCAACCGCACGGGCAAAACAACGGTCACACAAGGACTTGCCCTCCGGGATTCGTGTCCTACATCCCCAGCAGGCTCTGTGGTCTGAGCGGCTGTCATGGCGGTGGGAGCGGTGTCTTGAGGAGGAACGAGAGCGTCTCCTCTGGTGGAATCCGGACTGTGAATCTCGTCTGGATGAAGATGAATTGTATTGTGGCTTGGCAAGGTCATTGGCATTCTGGACCGCATTTAGCGGGTCCGACCTAGAAGGGCTGGGAAGAGAAAAAATAGGGGAAGGGGAGAGAAGAAAGGTAGAACATGGTATCAGCACGACAATAACGTGCATAAATCTCATCCCCTCCCCTCACGAGCACATACCTTGTGCGTGAGGGCTGGCCACTTAAAGGCGGTGAATTGTCCATAACCTGGGACGCGAAATGTCACTTTAATAGTCTGCAGGGATAATGGTCTAAAAAAACCTAGGCATCAAATATGAGAAGGTTTTAGAGAAAAAGAAAAAACTCTGCTTGCCTCTTCTCTTTTTTTTTTATAATATGCACAAGGCATGTATCAACATATAATCAATGCAAAGGAGAAACAACTTCCAGCCGCATATGTATGTATATTTAGATAACATATATAATGATAAAAGAACAATTTTCCATTATTTTGCTCTCTTTTTTTTTTTTTTTTTTAAATTGCAGAGGTTTCCACCACTCACCTGGAGACCAGCAGGGATCCGCTCCTCCTTTCCCTACCAAGGGAGATCCCAACTCAGCAGGACAGGAGGGCGGAATTAAATTCCCCGCCCGTGACATCATTATCCCCTACAGCGCACGCGCAAAGGGGAACCACCGTACGGCGCCTGCGCGGACGACGAACGAGCCGCCGTACTGCGCATGCGCGAGCCAAACCTCGCTCTCAGGTTGGCTACAGCGCAGGTGCCAGCGGCGAGACTGCCGCAACCCGGAAGTGCCGTGGTGGGCTGGAACGCACGCGAACCAGCCGCCATGAGGGGGATAGGACACACTGGATCACCAGGGAAAATACATACAACACATAGAAACACTGCCATGGAGTATGAGAAAACATCCACAGACCTTGCCAGCCGTTGATGAGAACTGTCCGCCGGGCATACAGAGGCGACCACCCATCCACCAAGGGGGAACATTCAAGCCTCTTCAAGCTACTCGCCCGCTCATAGCTGGGCTTTTGAGCTGCACCGCACAGGTATGCCAATCTTGGATTCAATCAATCTTGGAATCAATCAGTCTTGATGCGAACAGCATGTGTAGGTCCATAGAGGAGGACAAAAAAGGAACACAGTAGCTAGTGGTGAGCACTCATTTATGGGAATGGGGTCCTATAGCATTGGAGAGGAGGCGGGGTTAACCCACACGTAGGCTGCCATGGAGTCTGTCAGGAAAACTGTTTTCTATTTTTCTGTTTATAAAACAAATCCAATAAAATCACATTTCTTCATAAATTTAGGCCAAAATGTATTCTGCTACGTCTTTGGTAAAAAAAATAAATAAATAAATAAATAAAAAAATTTTTTTAAAATAAAAATAGAAAAAAAAATCCCAAAAAGTGTATATTAATTGGTTTGTGTAAAAGTTATACAAACTATGGCATATATATATCTGAAAATCATTCAGTCCTGATGTACTGACGGCCTATATCATTTCTTGAGGCCCCTATAATGCCAGGACAGTACAAATATCCCCCAAATTACCCCTTTTTGGAAAGTAGACAGTCTGAAATATTTAGTAAGAGGCATGGCGAGTTTTTTGAAGCTGTCATTTTTTGTCACAGTTTTTTGCAAAGTGAAGAAATGAAATAAAACATGCTGTCACCAGCGCAGTACAGCGTCATCATATGACTGGTGTGGCGGTGATCAGGGACACTGTCTGGGGACAGTATGTAAAAAAAAAAAAAAAAAAAAAAAAGAATATTTTTTTTTCCAATTTAAACATTTTTTTTTTTGCTTACATCTTGTCATCCTGACACTTTACTACTCCTGGGGGGTTGTTTATCAGGGATTTTTCATTTTTTTATTACACTGTTATTGCTTATGCAGTGATGATCTCGGTATATGCGATAGTTTTACCTGTCATGAATGGGTTTCCTATTTATGAAAGCTTGCTTATGCTTGTGATCTGTGATTGGCTACAGCTAATCACATGGTACAGGTAGCCAGGTACTTTCTGTGGGCCAATCACAGATCACAACAGTAAGCAAGCTGTTCATGGAATGGAAAGCCGTTATTAACAGGCCGTTTACATTGTTGCATTACATTGACCAATCATATTGATCACTTGATACCCAGTTACAGGTAACAGCATTCTGCTGTGTCTGGTGAATGCCGCAGTCACAGAAAAAGCACTCTGGGTTCTCCAAACCTGGAAGAGGCGCAATCACATATATACATGCAACTGAGCATGCAGCTGTTGCTTCGCCGCAGTAATAGTACTGTAGCGGGGCGGCATGTGGTGAAACAGTGATTGATTTTTACCTTTCAGATACGTAACCACTGACATGAATGATGCAATTGGTAAGAGGGCATTCCTTTCACTGACCACCAATGTAAGGAACATTCTTCTCACTGATCACCAATGTAAGGAACATTCTTCCCACTGATCACCAATGTAAGGAACATTCTTCTCACTGATCACCAATGTAAGGAACATTCTTCCCACTGATCACCAATGTAAGGAACATTCTTCTCACTGATCACCAATGTAAGGAACATTCTTCCCACTGACCACCAATGTAAGGAGCATTCTTCCCACTGATCACCAATGTAAGGAACATTCTTCCCACTGATCACCAATGTAAGGAACATTCTTCCCACTGATCACCAATGTAAGGAACATTCTTCCCACTGATCACCAATGTAAGGAACATTCTTCTCACTGATTACCAATGTAAGGAGCATTCTTCTCACTGATCACCAATGTAAGGAGCATTCTTCCCACTGATCACCAATGTAAGGAACATTCTTCTCACTGATCACCAATGTAAGGAACATTCTTCTCACTGATCACCAATGTAAGGAACATTCTTCTCACTGATCACCAATGTAAGGAACATTCTTCCCACTGATCACCAATGTAAGGAGCATTCTTCTCACTGATCACCAATGTAAGGAACATTCTTCTCACTGATCACCAATGTAAGGAACATTCTTCCCACTGATCACCAATGTAAGGAACATTCTTCCCACTGATCACCAATGTAAGGAGCATTCTTCTCACTGATCACCAATGTAAGGAGCATTCTTCTCACTGACCACCAATGTAAGGAACATTCTTCCCACTGATCACCAATGTAAGGAGCATTCTTCTCACTGATCACCAATGTAAGGAGCATTCTTCTCACTGATCACCAATGTAAGGAACATTCTTCTCACTGATCACCAATGTAAGGAACATTCTTCCCACTGATCACCAATGTAAGGAACATTCTTCTCACTGATCCCCAATGTAAGGAACATTCTTCTCACTGATCACCAATGTAAGGAACATTCTTCTCACTGATCACCAATGTAAGGAACATTCTTCCCACTGATCACCAATGTAAGGAACATTCTTCTCACTGATCACCAATGTAAGGAACATTCTTCTCACTGATCCCCAATGTAAGGAACATTCTTCTCACTGATCCCCAATGTAAGGAACATTCTTCTCACTGATCACCAATGTAAGGAACATTCTTCTCACTGATCACCAATGTAAGGAACATTCTTCTCACTGATCACCAATGTAAGGGACATTCTTCCCACTGATCACCAATGTAAGGACCATTCTTCTCACTGATCCCCAATGTAAGGAACATTCTTCTCACTGATCACCAATGTAAGGAACATTCTTCTCACTGATCACCAATGTAAGGAACATTCTTCCCATTGATCACCAATGTAAGGAACATTCTTCCCACTGATCACCAATGTAGGGAGCATTCTTCTCACTGATCACCAATGTAAGGAGCATTCTTCTCACTGACCACCAATGTAAGGAACATTCTTCCCACTGATCACCAATGTAAGGAGCATTCTTCTCACTGATCACCAATGTAAGGAGCATTCTTCTCACTGATCACCAATGTAAGGAACATTCTTCTCACTGATCACCAATGTAAGGGACATTCTTCCCACTGATCACCAATGTAAGGAGCATTCTTCCCACTGATCACCAATGTAAGGAGCATTCTTCTCACTGATCACCAATGTAAGGAGCATTCTTCTCACTGATCACCAATGTAAGGAGCATTCTTCTCACTGATCACCAATGTAAGGACCATTCTTCTCACTGATCCCCAATGTAAGGACCATTCTTCTCACTGATCACCAATGTAAGGACCATTCTTCTCACTGATCCCCAATGTAAGGAACATTCTTCTCACTGATCACCAATGTAAGGAACATTCTTCTCACTGATCCCCAATGTAAGGAACATTCTTCTCACTGATCACCAATGTAAGGAACATTCTTCTCACTGATCATCAATGTAAGGAACATTCTTCTCACTGATCACCAATGTAAGGAGCATTCTTCCCACTGATCACCAATGTAAGGAGCATTCTTCCTACTGATCACCAATGTAAGGACCATTCTTCTCACTGATCACCAATGTAAGGAACATTCTTCTCACTGATCACCAATGTAAGGACCATTCTTCTCACTGATCCCCAATGTAAGGAACATTCTTCTCACTGATCACCAATGTAAGGAACATTCTTCTCACTGATCCCCAATGTAAGGAACATTCTTCTCACTGATCACCAATGTAAGGAACATTCTTCTCACTGATCATCAATGTAAGGAACATTCTTCTCACTGATCACCAATGTAAGGAGCATTCTTCCCACTGATCACCAATGTAAGGAGCATTCTTCCTACTGATCACCAATGTAAGGAGCATTCTTCTCACTGATCACCAATGTAAGGAACATTCTTCCCACTAATCACCAATGTAAGGAACATTCTTCTCACTGATCACCAATGTAAGGAACATTCTTCCCACTGATCACCAATGTAAGGAACATTCTTCTCACTGATCACCAATGTAAGGAACATTCTTCTCACTGATCACCAATGTAAGGAGCATTCTTCTCACTGATCACCAATGTAAGGGACATTCTTCCCACTGATCACCAATGTAAGGACCATTCTTCTCACTGATCACCAATGTAAGGAACATTCTTCTCACTGATCCCCAATGTAAGGAACATTCTTCTCACTGATCACCAATGTAAGGAACATTCTTCTCACTGATCATCAATGTAAGGAACATTCTTCTCACTGATCACCAATGTAAGGAACATTCTTCTCACTGATCACCAATGTAAGGAACATTCTTCCCACTGATCACCAATGTAAGGAACATTCTTCTCACTGATCACCAATGTAAGGAACATTCTTCTCACTGATCACCAATGTAAGGAGCATTCTTCTCACTGATCACCAATGTAAGGGACATTCTTCCCACTGATCACCAATGTAAGGACCATTCTTCTCACTGATCACCAATGTAAGGAACATTCTTCTCACTGATCCCCAATGTAAGGAACATTCTTCTCACTGATCACCAATGTAAGGAACATTCTTCTCACTGATCATCAATGTAAGGAACATTCTTCTCACTGATCACCAATGTAAGGAACATTCTTCTCACTGATCATCAATGTAAGGAACATTCTTCCCACTGATCACCAATGTAAGGAACATTCTTCCCACTAATCACCAATGTAAGGAGCATTCTTCTCACTGATCACCAATGTAAGGAACATTCTTCTCACTGATCACCAATGTAAGGGACATTCTTCCCACTGATCACCAATGTAAGGACCATTCTTCTCACTGATCACCAATGTAAGGAACATTCTTCCCACTGATCACCAATGTAAGGGACATTCTTCCCACTGATCACCAATGTAAGGAACATTCTTCCCACTGATCACCAATGTAAGGAGCATTCTTCTCACTGATCACCAATGTAAGGAACATTCTTCCCACTGATCACCAATGTAAGGAACATTCTTCTCACTGATCACCAATGTAAGGAACATTCTTCTCACTGATCCCCAATGTAAGGAACATTCTTCTCACTGATCACCAATGTAAGGAACATTCTTCTCACTGATCATCAATGTAAGGAACATTCTTCTCACTGATCACCAATGTAAGGAGCATTCTTCCCACTGATCACCAATGTAAGGAGCATTCTTCCTACTGATCACCAATGTAAGGAGCATTCTTCTCACTGATCACCAATGTAAGGAACATTCTTCCCACTAATCACCAATGTAAGGAACATTCTTCTCACTGATCACCAATGTAAGGAACATTCTTCCCACTGATCACCAATGTAAGGAACATTCTTCTCACTGATCACCAATGTAAGGAACATTCTTCTCACTGATCACCAATGTAAGGGACATTCTTCCCACTGATCACCAATGTAAGGAACATTCTTCTCACTGATCACCAATGTAAGGAACATTCTTCTCACTGATCACCAATGTAAGGGACATTCTTCCCACTGATCACCAATGTAAGGAACATTCTTCTCACTGATCACCAATGTAAGGAACATTCTTCTCACTGATCACCAATGTAAGGGACATTCTTCCCACTGATCACCAATGTAAGGAACATTCTTCTCACTGATCACCAATGTAAGGGACATTCTTCTCACTGATCACCAATGTAAGGAACATTCTTCTCACTGATCCCCAATGTAAGGAACATTCTTCTCACTGATCACCAATGTAAGGAACATTCTTCTCACTGATCATCAATGTAAGGAACATTCTTCTCACTGATCACCAATGTAAGGAACATTCTTCTCACTGATCATCAATGTAAGGAACATTCTTCTCACTGATCATCAATGTAAGGAACATTCTTCTCACTGATCACCAATGTAAGGAACATTCTTCTCACTGATCATCAATGTAAGGAACATTCTTCCCACTGATCACCAATGTAAGGAACATTCTTCCCACTAATCACCAATGTAAGGAGCATTCTTCTCACTGATCACCAATGTAAGGAACATTCTTCTCACTGATCACCAATGTAAGGGACATTCTTCCCACTGATCACCAATGTAAGGAACATTCTTCCCACTGATCACCAATGTAAGGAGCATTCTTCTCACTGATCACCAATGTAAGGAACATTCTTCCCACTGATCACCAATGTAAGGAACATTCTTCTCACTGATCACCAATGTAAGGAACATTCTTCTCACTGATCATCAATGTAAGGAACATTCTTCTCACTGATCACCAATGTAAGGAGCATTCTTCCCACTGATCACCAATGTAAGGAGCATTCTTCCTACTGATCACCAATGTAAGGAGCATTCTTCTCACTGATCACCAATGTAAGGAACATTCTTCCCACTAATCACCAATGTAAGGAACATTCTTCTCACTGATCACCAATGTAAGGAACATTCTTCCCACTGATCACCAATGTAAGGAACATTCTTCTCACTGATCACCAATGTAAGGAACATTCTTCTCACTGATCACCAATGTAAGGGACATTCTTCCCACTAATCACCAATGTAAGGACCATTCTTCTCACTGATCACCAATGTAAGGAACATTCTTCTCACTGATCCCCAATGTAAGGAACATTCTTCTCACTGATCACCAATGTAAGGAACATTCTTCTCACTGATCATCAATGTAAGGAACATTCTTCTCACTGATCACCAATGTAAGGAACATTCTTCTCACTGATCATCAATGTAAGGAACATTCTTCCCACTGATCACCAATGTAAGGAACATTCTTCCCACTAATCACCAATGTAAGGAACATTCTTCCCACTGATCACCAATGTAAGGAACATTCTTCCCACTAATCACCAATGTAAGGAGCATTCTTCTCACTGATCACCAATGTAAGGAACATTCTTCTCACTGATCACCAATGTAAGGGACATTCTTCCCACTGATCACCAATGTAAGGACCATTCTTCTCACTGATCACCAATGTAAGGAACATTCTTCCCACTGATCACCAATGTAATTGACATTCTTCCCACTGATCACCAATGTAAGGAACATTCTTCCCACTGATCACCAATGTAAGGAGCATTCTTCTCACTGATCACCAATGTAAGGAACATTCTTCCCACTGATCACCAATGTAAGGAGCATTCTTCCTACTGATCACCAATGTAAGGAGCATTCTTCCCACTGATCACCAATGTAAGGAACATTCTTCCCACTGATCACCAATGTAAGGAACATTCTTCCTACTGATCACCAATGTAAGGAACATTCTTCCCACTGATCACCAATGTAAGGAACATTCTTCCTACTGATCACCAATGTAAGGAACATTCTTCCCACTGATCACCAATGTAAGGAACATTCTTCCCACTGATCACCAATGTAAGGAACATTCTTCCTACTGATCACCAATGTAAGGAACATTCTTCCCACTGATCACCAATGTAAGGAGCATTCTTCCTACTGATCACCAATGTAAGGAACATTCTTCCCACTGATCACCAATGTAAGGAGCATTCTTCCTACTGATCACCAATGTAAGGAGCATTCTTCTCACTGATCACCAATGTAAGGAACATTCTTCCCACTGATCACCAATGTAAGGAGCATTCTTCCTACTGATCACCAATGTAAGGAGCATTCTTCTCACTGATCACCAATGTAAGGAACATTCTTCCCACTAATCACCAATGTAAGGAACATTCTTCTCACTGATCACCAATGTAAGGAACATTCTTCTCACTGATCACCAATGTAAGGAACATTCTTCTCACTGATCACCAATGTAAGGGACATTCTTCCCACTGATCACCAATGTAAGGACCATTCTTCTCACTGATCACCAATGTAAGGAACATTCTTCTCACTGATCCCCAATGTAAGGAACATTCTTCTCACTGATCACCAATGTAAGGAACATTCTTCTCACTGATCATCAATGTAAGGAACATTCTTCTCACTGATCACCAATGTAAGGAACATTCTTCTCACTGATTACCAATGTAAGGAACATTCTTCCCACTGATCACCAATGTAAGGGACATTCTTCCCACTAATCACCAATGTAAGGAGCATTCTTCCCACTGATCACCAATGTAAGGAACATTCTTCCCACTAATCACCAATGTAAGGAGCATTCTTCCCACTGATCACCAATGTAAGGAACATTCTTCCCACTGATCACCAATGTAAGGAGCATTCTTCCCACTGATCACCAATGTAAGGAGCATTCTTCCCACTGATCACCAATGTAAGGAGCATTCTTCTCACTGATCACCAATGTAAGGAACATTCTTCCCACTAATCACCAATGTAAGGAACATTCTTCTCACTGATCACCAATGTAAGGAACATTCTTCTCACTGATCACCAATGTAAGGAACATTCTTCTCACTGATCACCAATGTAAGGGACATTCTTCCCACTGATCACCAATGTAAGGACCATTCTTCTCACTGATCACCAATGTAAGGAACATTCTTCTCACTGATCCCCAATGTAAGGAACATTCTTCTCACTGATCACCAATGTAAGGAACATTCTTCTCACTGATCACCAATGTAAGGAACATTCTTCTCACTGATCACCAATGTAAGGAACATTCTTCCCACTGATCACCAATGTAAGGAACATTCTTCTCACTGATTACCAATGTAAGGAACATTCTTCCCACTGATCACCAATGTAAGGGACATTCTTCCCACTAATCACCAATGTAAGGAGCATTCTTCCCACTGATCACCAATGTAAGGAACATTCTTCCCACTAATCACCAATGTAAGGAACATTCTTCCCACTGATCACCAATGTAAGGAGCACTCTTCCCACTGACCACCAATGTAAGGAGCATTCTTCCCACTGATCACCAATGTAAGGAACATTCTTCCCTCTGATCACCAATGTAAGGAGCATTCTTCCCACTGATCACCAATGTAAGGAGCATTCTTCCCACTGATCACCAATGTAAGGAACATTCTTCTCACTGATCACCAATGTAAGGAACATTCTTCCCACTGATCACCAATGTAAGGAACATTCTTCCCACTGATCACCAATGTAAGGGACATTCTTCCCTCTGATCACCAATGTAAGGAACATTCTTCCCAATTTTTCTTTATTAAAAGTCTTGCAATCAATAAGCATAAAATCACTATATATAATATACATATTTACATAAATGAAAATAAATATAGCAAATCTGCTCTCAAACAAAAAATGACTTTACAGCAAAAACAAAACTCATCATGAACATGTCATTATTGGGGATAATCTCAGTACAACTCACACCAATACACCAGACATCTAAACTGTGAGGTCAAGAAACAAACCCGCACCCATTATGCATGCAGCCCTTCTTCAAAAAGAAGATACTAACCAAAAAAAGCTAAGGGAGTGAAAGAAACAGAAAAAGAAAAGAGCTCCTCACCCAGAGATGGGCAGTTCACCAAAGGCAGGTCTGATATTCCTCCACGCCCGTTTCCAGACCGCCCGAGGCTCCCTGCCTTTCTCAAGACCCCGAATTTTCCCAACCTCACCCAGAATATCGTGCACCACCACCTCAACAGAGAGGACTTTTTTCCGCAGGGTAATCTGGCACCGTGCATTCCATGTGAAGTAACGGACAACAATACTAACTAAAAACAGTGTATCCAAATCAAAATCCCAGCGAGTCGGGAATGCCCCGTACACCCACTCCGCATAACTCATGCGATAGAAAAAGGGGATGCCTAGAGCCCTCCCCACCCTTTTATACACCTCTATGTTAAAGGGACACTGCAGCAAAAAGTGGTCCATAGACTCCACTTTACCAACACACTCCGCTCTAGGACAATCCCGATCATCCACAGGGCGATGCTTCAAGTTCCCTCTGACATAGAGCCTTCCATGGAAAGCGAGCCAGGCTTGATCCCTAAACTTCAAGGGGATTCTTTCTAAATTGATTAAACGCAAACCCTCCCTCATTACAGAGCCTGGGCAATCCCTTAAGGCCAGTGACACACTGAAAGCAGAGCTCAAAATCCTCTTCTCCAGAAGCTTCCTGGGGAGGGACTTGATATCCTCCACTGTCACCTGCCACTGCCGAAGTATTTTCAGACACGGGGCAACATAAGCCGGGAGCTTGCCATGTCGGACTCTCAGACTTTTCACTGGCCCGCCATCTTCCCAGCATCGCAGAAAAGGCCTAAAACAAGATTGAAAAATGCCCACCCATCCCGGCGGGTTCTCTGCTAGCATGTTACCAAGATTGTACTTTAAAAAGAGCAGAGAAAAGAAAACTATTGGGTTGACCATTCCTAGGCCACCCTCCCGCCTAGACAGGTAAGTTACATTGCGTTTGATCAGGTTCAGCCTACTTCCCCATAACAGTTGGAAAAAACAGCTGTACACCCTTGCATAGAGAGATGCTGGCAAGATACAGACGAAGCTGACATATAAAAAGATTGGGACCAGGTACGTTTTGATCAAGTCTACCCTCTCCCTCAAGGAAAGCTTCCATTTCTTCCAGCTTGCTACTTTGGCATTGGCACACACCAACCTGCTTTCCCAATTTCGATGACCATAGTCACCAGGACCAAATTGGATGCCCAACACTTTAATTTCCTGCTGGGGCTCTGGGAAGGCATCCGGAAGTTCGAAGCTTTCACCCTCCTCACCCATCCAGAAAACTTCACTCTTTTCATGGTTGACTTTAGAACCAGAAGCCTCCGTGTACTGCTCTATCATAGAGACCACCTCCTGCGCCTCCTCTGTCCCAGAGACAATAACAGACACATCATCGGCATAGGCCACGACCTTCAGAGGCGGCACACCAGCAATGCCCAAAGGCACCCCGCACAAAGATCCACTCTCTAGCCTTCTTATGAAGGGGTCGATTGCGAATACATATAACAGGGGGCTCAGAGGACATCCCTGGCGCACACCAGAGCCAACCTCAAAAGGCCGTCCAACCCAACCATTAACCAGTGGGAAGCTCTCAGCCCCTCTATATAATGTCTTCAGCCAATCTATAAACCTCCCCTGCAGGCCGTATCTACCAAGTAGCAAATACAGGTACTCGTGATTGACTCGATCAAAAGCCTTCGCCTGATCCAATGCCAGCAAGTACTTTCTCCATCCAGCAGCCCTGCATCGTTCCAAAGCCTCCCGGACAGCTAAAACCGCTGAAAAGGTACTTCTACCTTGGACCGAGCAGTGCTGATGACTGGACAACAAATCGCCTGCTACTGACGACAAGCGCCAAAAAAGAATCTTCGCCAGGATCTTTCTATCAACATTGAGAAGACTGATGGGGCGCCAGTTCTCAATCATTGAGGGGTCCTTACCTTTTGACAGAAGAATCACAGCGGATTGCCTCATGGAGGGAGGGAGCGAACCCTCTTCTAAACAGCCGTTATAAACCTCTGCTAAAGAAGGGAGCCAGAATGGACTTAAAACACTTGTAGAATTCAGCTGTCAACCCATCTGGCCCAGGCGATTTTTTGGTAGCCAGCTTCTCTATAGCATGAACTACCTCATCCACTGAAATTGGTTCTGTCAAATCCATCAAAGGCAATGTACCATTTCCCAATCCTGGAGTAGAATCCAGAAAGCTTTCCATCCTGTCCCGACAAAGGTCCTTTCTTCCCAGAAGGTCTGCGTAATATGACCTGAAGATCTCCAGGATCCCTGATCTGGACTTCACCAGGGAACCCGTACTATCCCTCAGGCCTATGACCGTCTTAACTGCTATGCCTTGCTTACAGTTCTGGTAAGGATCAGGCGAGTGATATTTTCCATAATCCCTCTCCAGAACCAAGGAGGCATGCCGGTCATATTGACACTTCCTAAGAAGAAACTTCACCTCAGAAATCTCCCCTGGATCTCCTCTATACAAGACAAGACGATCAAGCTTCCTCCGCAAATGCTGGTAGGCAATGTACATACCAAGCTGCTTCTTCTTACTTACGGCCTTGAAAAGTCCAATTGTCCTTTGTTTCACAAGCTCCCACCACTCTGACTTACTGCTGCAAAAGTCCAGAATAGAAACCTGTGCCTGAAAAAAATCCTCAAAGGATTGTCTTACCTCTACATCTTCCAGGAGAGCCGAATTCAGTTTCCAGGTACCCCTTCCCCTGGGTGGAGTGTCCGAGGCATTCAGAGTCACAGACAGCATACAGTGGTCAGAGAACTCCACCGCCCTCAACTCAGGAGCCGAGAAAGCAGAGTTCTCCTTTAAAAAAAACCTATCTATCCTACTCTGACTATTCCCTCTCTGAAATGTGAATCCCGTGCTGCCAGGGCAGTGCTTAATATGCACATCTACCAGGCCTGCTTGTCTCACCATATCTCTAAGAAAAACGCTATCGTAACCCAGCCTGTCTATGGAGCCTCTCCTGTCTTCAGGCCTAATTATGGTGTTAAAATCACCTCCAAAGACAACCTGCTGGGACGTAAAAAGGAAGGGCTTGATCTCTGTGAGGAGGCATTTCCTGCCCCATTTTGACTGCGGTCCATAGATATTAATCAGGCGCAGGTCCTGCCCCCTAACAGAGACGTCTAAGACCATGCATCTCCCCATTTCTACCTCAATTACCCGCCGGCACGTTACCATATCGGTTTTAAAAAGGACCGCAACTCCGCTGCAGGGCTCAGCCGCAAGAGACCAAAAGGAGGGACCGCATCTCCACTCCCGTTTTGCTAGATGGACATCGGCCAAAGTATTGAGCCAGGTCTCTTGCAAAAATAAAATCTCGGCATCAAACTCGCTGAGCAAAAATAAGGCAATATCACGAGCTCTTGCAGATTTAATGCTGGCGACATTAATGGTCGCCACCTTTATCGGAGTGGGAACTGCCATCAGGATGATTGGGGTAGTTGTTTCTTAACCTTTGCCACACTCTCATCACCCGAAACAGCTCTCTTAAGACTACGTGACTCCCCCTCATCCATGGATGATAAAGAGAAAGATAGACCAGACATCTCATCACCCGACAAAACTGAAAAAGTATTACCAAGAGGAACCCCTCCTGGGTCCGACTCTGAGGAAGAAATGACCACTTTACTTGTCTTCCTCTTCTTCTTTTTCTTCCTCCTAAACTTCTCCCACCCCTCATCATCTGAATCCCCCTCAACAGAGGGTGAGACATGGGATATGGACACCTTTCCCTCAACCCCTCCCCCATCCAACACCCTCACAGGCCCCTGACCACGTTTACGCTGCCGAGGGACAGGGACTGGAGGCTGAGATGGAAGATCCGCCAAACCTGCCCCCCCAGCAGCTTCTGCCAGTCTGGAGGATCTACGTACAGTAGGATTAGGGACCACCAAATGGGGGACAGACTCAGGGACCACATTACTGGGGGAAACAGAATCCGAAACAACAGATGTAACAGACACAGGAGGGACAGACTCAGGGACCACATCACTAGGGGAAACAGAATCTGGAACAGATGTAACAGAAACAGGAGGGACAATAACAGTTTTAGCGGCCTCATCCTCTTTATCAAGCCTCTGCAACTCAGCCTCCAATCCTGGCAAGTTATGTAATGCCTCCGGGCACTGACTATAAGGATGACCGAGCTTTTGGCACAAATTACACCGAATTTCAGTACAATCCTTAGCCAAATGGCCCAAATCCTGGCATAGTGAGCATTTCTTACGGGTACAGGTAGATGCAAAATGGCCTTTGTCTCCACATTTATTACAGACTTTAGGCTGACCCTGGTAAAAAATAGTCAGCCTATCTCTCCCCAGAAAAGCTGAACAGGGAAGGTGTTGAACTACATTTCCAAGCACCCCCAATTTTAGTGACACTGTCCAGGCCCCTGTCCATATCCCATGCTCATCAAGGACCTTCCGCAGTGGAGCGAGGACCTCACCATATCGGCGTAGCCATACTATCAAATCAGCCTCTGGTATGGATTCGTTGCGCACCAGGATCGTCACCGACTTTATCAGAGGCTGCCTGGAAATCACCTTTGGCACCAAACCACTCCACTGCGGAAGGCCCTTGCACCTCCTATATCGCTCCCAAAATAAATCCAGACCCTCAGGCTTTACAAAGGACAAATCAAATTCATAACTCCCCACTGGGCAAATCAAAGCAAATATATCCAAGGCTTTAAACCCCATTTCCAGAACCAACTCAGCCACCCTCCCCCTTACTGGTGGGGTCCCCTCCCCCTCCCACTTCAATTGAACCACATTCCTCCTCCTGTACCCACCAACCATCCCACCACCAAGCCCCCCCAAATTGTGACCACTAATATTTACAAAATTCCCTCCACCCTCCTTGATGCGACTCCCCAGAACAGACGCATAACTGCCCACATTTCTCCCAGCAGAAGAAGCATTTGTGTGTTTTGAACCGTCTGACACATTTCTAGCAGATATCGATTGTACAGATTTGGTCTGCACAATCGATGAGTCTTTCCTCTGCTGAGCAGGGAGAGCAATGTCATTTTTATTTTTCCCAGCAGTATTAACCCCTTCACCACCACCCACCACATTCATAGTTTTATCATTACTGTCATTCTTAATACTTGCTGGTATATTCACAGTTCCTGTAGTCTTCCCAACAGTGTCCTTTCCCACTGCTGTGCTGGTGGAATCTTCAGCTGGCTGCCTGTTCTCTTCCATCAGGACAGGACTTTCAGCAGGCTGGTCTGACACATCCATGGCTTCCACTACACATGGTGCAATGTGCTGATCCCCTCCCCCATCAGCATCAATCAGCTCTGCTGGAACACAGAGAGGCTCAGGTGAGGCAATCTCTTTGCTGGTGTCAGCCATACTGTGTGAAACACATGCAGCAAACTTGGTAGAGGAACTACTGGTCTCAGCAAATGCAGGAGTAGAAACATCCATGTTCAGGGTATTTGGTGCAGGTCCATCTTCATTCCCCGGTTTATTTTTCCTCTCATCCTCAGGGATTTCTGATGGATCATCAGATATGGAAACCTTGTCTGCTCTCAGGGGTGACTCCATCTGCTGGATGAAGGTCAGGGTGCCATGCTCACTCTCAACCCCCTGGCTGGTTGCCGCTGGCGATTCCAAGGCCTTACATGGGGGGAGAGGTGCAGAGGCAGATGGACCCGGGTCATCCATAACCTGAGGCTGCTGATCCATGCAACTTACTGACGACTGGCTGGCAAATCTCTTTTCATTGTCAAATTTTTGGCTTTTAATTTCTCCAACAATAAAGTTTGCTGCTTTACCTTTTCCTCCAAATCCTGTAACTCAGGCTTCATGGCTGTGCGATTTCTACTCCAGGCCTGGAAGTATTTGGCTTTAAAGTTTTTATGTTCAGCTTTCAAAACTTGAAGTTTCTCTTCAGCCCTTCCAATTTGCCTAAAGTGATCAACAATCTTCTGACTGAAGATACTCGCATCCATACCAGGGCCTGGACCCACAGTCAGATCCTCCACCTCCTCCTCACTAGGCCCCGTGTCATCAGGGGGATCCCTCCCTGGGCCTCCCCCAGGATCAGGCATTGTTCCTGGGCCAAAACTAGCAGGCAAGGCCCAGGCTTGAAAAAAGGCTGGTTCTCAGAGAGCTCCTTGGGTGTGTCCTCCTCCTCCTTCCCACTGATCACCAATGTAAGGAACATTCTTCCCTCTGATCACCAATGTAAGGAACATTCTTCCCACTGATCACCAATGTAAGGAACTTTCTTCTCACTGATCACCAATGTAAGGAACATTCTTCCCACTGACCACCAATGTAAGGAGCATTCTTCCCTCTGATCACCAATGTAAGGGACATTCTTCCCTCTGATCACCAATGTAAGGAACATTCTTCCCACTGACCACCAATGTAAGGAGCATTCTTCCCTCTGATCACCAATGTAAGGAACATTCTTCCCACTGATCACCAATGTAAGGGACATTCTTCCCTCTGATCACCAATGTAAGGAACATTCTTCCCACTGACCACCATTGTAAGGAGCATTCTTCCCTTACGACCTCATCTCTTTGACGAAACTGGTTGGGGGTGGCTACAACGCTTCGTCATCACGCACACTTGCTGACCGGCGGTTGAGTTTGGTGCAGCCACACAGCCTGCTGCTTTTCGGAAGAGCAATTGTTCCTGTTTTTCTTGCTATATTCAAGTTTTTTTAAACCTATTGCTCAAGGATTTGCTTAGTGTGATTCCCTTTGCAAGTTTTACTTGTTATTTTTTTAATACCTTTTTTTTATGGGTTACACTATGGGCATATATGCTTTTTATTGTTCTTTTTCATCCTGCTGATATACCAACCCTGAATGGATCACGTTTGGCGCTTTTGGAGTTTCCCTTCATAAGGAAATGTAATACGCACATTTGACCATACTATATGATGGTCCACAGGATCCGGCTTTAATACTTGGTGTCACCTGGTGGTGGAAGTACTACAAATTGTGATTGCGGGGACACTGGTGGAGCAAGTGAATCGTGGATGATTTGTTTCCTTTTGGACTTTCTTGTTTCACATATATTTTTCCTGTTTAGCCCTTGTGATTGGGCTCTTATGGACACCTATTTACAATGGGCTCTTATGGACACCTATTTACAATGGGCTCTTATGGACACCTATTTACAATGGGCTCTTATGGACACCTATTTACAATGGGCTCTTATGGACACCTATTTACATATTTGGTGTGATTACTTTATACACGTTTTTTCACCTAATAAGTTTGATGTCATTATATTGATTAATTTTTGTATTTTCACAATATTGAGTTCGATTTTTTTTAGCGCTGCTTCATATATTTATCACTGACCACCAATGTAGGGAGCATTCTTCTCACTGACCACCACACTTATGTACTATAAGCTGTTGGTATAGTAAATATTGGAAGTCCCCCAAGAAATGAAAGTTGTGTTTAGGATTCCTCTGTGTTAAAAATGTTGGGAGGAGGCTGGTCCACAGTGTAGATTGCAGCTAAATACCTAGGAAAATATGAAATTGCTCTGAAAAACAACAAAGTTGATGTTAAATCACATTTCAGCCTCCTTAAAAATATCTCTTCTTGACCCTGCTGCAATCATACATATACACAATGTTCAGTTTGGATGAAAACCTACTTACCTAAAAGCAGGTTTCTGAAGGTGACTAGGAACCTACAAACCAGGAGGAAACCCATAGGAACAGGGCCACTGATAAGGCAGTACAGTTGGCCCTCTTGTACCGGGCCCATGCCCCATTAGTTCAAAAGGGGGCCTGAGCACCTGCTGAGTAGGAGGGATGGCTGTACTACCTTGTGACTCATGTGACTCTAATGGATCCCCCTGCAGTGTTGCCGGCTTTCTCCCTCCGGCTGTGCTGCAGAGGGATCGTTTCTATTGACTACCCCTACCACCCACTGCCCAGGGCGCCCCCTTTTGAACTGGCAGGTACCCAGCCCCCCCTTTTGAACTGATGGGGCCGGGTACCTGCTTAGCAGGAGAGATGGCTGTAGTGCCTTGTGACTCATGTGACTCATGTGGCTCCCCCTGCAGCGCTGTTAGCTTCCTCCCTCCAGCTGCGCTGCAGGGGGATTGGTTCTAGTAACTGCCCCACCCCCACCAGCAGCTGCTGTTGACACACAGGGATCATTTCAGGATGAAGTGCGGCTGGGGGGTGGGAGGGGAGTGTTTGTTCGGTAAATGTAATTTACTGGCCCCTTCATTTCTTGATTGAACACAGTGAGTGATCAGTACGGTGTTCATTGCAGCTGAGACTGCAGAGAAAGAGACTGGGGAATCTCTGTCCTCAGTCACTTCCTCTGTCTCAAAAGTGAGACCCCTGATACTTCACCAAAGCCCCCCAATAGGGCAGGTTAAAAGATGTGAAAAGAAAAAAAAAAAAAATAAAATAAAAAAGGATATTAAAAAAAAAGTTAAAATTCTAAAAAATTCAAAAAAATAAACATGAAAGGCTCGTGCTTTGCTAGCTGAAGCGCAGTTAGCATTTGGATCTTCAGAGAACATCTGAGAGGCAAATTCTGGATTTTACCGCAAGGCTAAAATATTCATCCTTTAGTCACCATGATGCCTGTATGTCTTCAATGCATTAAATGTATGTAAAATATATTACTGTAGGTGATTATACGCAAATATCACAAATTCCCCTTTTCTTGTATGCAGATGCCACAGAGGAGCGACCAGACAACATGTTTGTGGAAAATAACTTGGACGCTGGGCCAGTGGTGTCTAATGATAACTTACCAAGGAAGCCACTCCGATCGCCATTGAAGGATATCGCTCTGACTCGTGAAAAAGCCAATGAGCAGCAAAGATCCAAATCCAACAAAGTTCATGAGGACAAGAAGAACACACGGCCTTCAGTGCCCAGGGTGAGAAGTCATTCTTTAACCCTGGACTCATAAAGGACAAAGCTGGGGATGGGGAGAAGGCTTGTTGTGCCGACCGCAATACATATATATATATATATATATATATATATATATATATATATATATATATATATATATATATATATATATATATATATATATACAGTGGGGACGGAAAGTATTCAGACCCCCTTAAATGTTTCACTCTTTGTTATATTGCAGCCATTTGCTAAAATCATTTAAGTTCCTTTGACCTCATCATTCTCATTTGCTCTGACATGCACTGTGAGCTGTAAGGTCTTATATAGACAGGTGTGTGGCTTTCCTAACCAAGTCCAATCAGTATAATCAAACACAGCTGGACTCAAATGAAGGTGTAGAACCATCTCAAGGATGATCAGAAGAAATGGACAGCACCTGAGTTAAATATATGAGTGTCACAGCAAAGGGTCTGAATACTTAGGACCATGTGATATTTCAGTTTTTCTTTTTTTAATAAATCTGAAAAAATGTTACCAATTCTGTGTTTTTCTGTCAATATGGGGCGCTGTGTGTACAATATGGGGTGCTGTGTGTACATTAATGAGGAAAAAAATGAACTTAAAGGATTTTAGCAATTGGCTGCAATATAACAAAGAATAAAAATTTAAGAGGTTCTGAATACTTTCCGCCCCCACTGTATATATATATATATATATATATATATATATATATATATATATATATATATAAACGTTGTGGCTTGCAAGCGGTTTACCAGGGTTATTTACTAATCGTTATGAATCAAAATTTGGGTGCAATTTTTGTTAGTCAGAGATTTGTAAGTATCCGAATTACCAAATCACAATAGTAACAAATTTCAACAAATCCAAAGTAAATTATAATTAAACTAATTAACCAAACTCGAAAATGAATTTGAAATGGAAGCATATTGCAATAAATAAATACAGTAAGGTATAAAAGTGAAATATGGTGATGATTGCTACTTAGGCTGCTGAAAATATTATAATCGAATAAAATAGAAATGAAAAGAATAGTATAGCATAAAATAGAATAGAAAATAATATAAAAGAATAGACTAGAAAAGAATAAAATAGAATAAAAAAATAGAATAGAATAAAATAGAATAGAATAGAAAATTAAAGAATAAAGTATAAAATAAAAGTATATAAAAGAATAGAATAAGTTCTAGTGGATTTGAATAGACAATAAAATAATAGAATATAATAAAATAGAATAGAAAAAAAATAGAATAGTTTAGAATAGAATAAAATAAAATAGAATGAATATAGCTGTCTTCCAAAATACAAATATATTTGAAAATCCATTTGAAAATAATGGATATACGAAACAAATTCTGAAAACAAATCATTCTGACATAATAAATAGGATGAATGAAATTATTAACTTAACAAACAAATCCAAAATGAAACAAATGTTTCCATTGTGCACATCACTAGTGATCATATTACAGTGCCTTGAAAAATTATTCATACCCCTTATAATTTTCATATCACAACCAAAAACGTAAATGTATTTTATTGGGATTTTATGTGATAGACCAACACAAAGTGGCACAAAATTGTGAAGTGGAAGGAAAATGATAAATGGTTTTCAACATGTTTTACAAATAAATATGTGAAAAGTGTGGGGGGTACATTTGTATGGCGCCCCCCGGAGTCAATACTTTGTAGAACCCCCTTTCTCTGCAATTACAGCTGCAAGTCTTTTTGGGGATGTCTCTACCAGCTTTGCACATCTAGAGAGGGACATTTTTGCCCATTCTTCTTTACAAAATCTCTCAAGCTCTGTCAGATTGGATGGAGAGTGTCTGTGAACAGCAATTTACAAGTCTTGCCACAGATTCTCAAAGAAAAAAGTAAAACAGAACAATATAGGATAGAAAATAAAAGAATAAAATAGAAAGGAATAGAATAAAAAAAAAGAATATAATTGAATAGAAAGATTAAAACCATCTTCTGAAATTTGAATAGAAAAGAATAGAATAAAACAAAAAGAATAGAAATATAATAATCAATTTCAAAATTCAAATAGAATCAATTTGAATAGAATAGAAAAAACAATAGAATAGAATGAATTAAACCATCTTCCTAGTCTAATCTATTCTTTTATATTCTATTCGAATTGATTCTATTTGAACTTGGGAAATGGTTATATTCTTTCTATTCTATTGTTTTTTTAATTATATCATTTTTCTATTTGTTTATTCTATTCTATTTTTTTCTATTCTATTATTTTATTTTCTATTCTTGTCTATTTTATTCTATTCTTTTATATTCTATTCTTTTCTATTCAAATTTATTCTATTCAAAATTCAAATTTCGTGAGATGGTTATCCTCATTCTATTCTATTGTTTTTTTCTGTACTATTCTGTTATTTTCTCTTCTATTGTAATCTATTCTATTTTTTGCTATTATATTCTAGTCTAGTCTGTACTTTAATTTTCTATTCTATTTTGTCGAGTTTTACTCTATACTATTATATTCTTTTATTTTCTGTTATATTCTTTTCTATTCTATTATTTTTTCTCTATTCCATGCCTTTATTTTCTATTCTATTTTATTCTCTTTGGAAATTGGAAAACTATTCGAATTAGAAAACTATTTGAATTTTAGAAAATTTCAAAAATGATTCTAATTCGAATTTCGTCCAAATTTTTTTTCCTTATTTCGGATTTGTTTAATTTCACTTCGAAATGAAACGAAGCGCACATGTCTAATTGTAGCTCTGGCTGTATGTTTAGGGTCGTTGTCCTGCTGGAAGGTGAACCTCCACCCCGGTCTCAAGTCTTTTGCAGACTCTAACAGGTTTTCTTCTAAGATTGTCCTGTATTTGGCTCCATCCATCTTCCCATCAACTCTGACCAGCTTCCCTGTCCCTGCTAAAGAAAAGCATCCCCACTACATGATTCTGCCACCACCATGTTTCACGGTGGGGATGGTGTGTTCAGGGTCATGTGCAGTGTTAGTTTTCTGCCACACATAGCGTTTTGCTTTTAGGCCAAAAAGTTCCATTTTGGTCTCATCTGACCAGAGCACCTTCTTCCACATGTTTGCTGTGTCCTCCACATGACTTCTCACAAACTGCAAACGGACTTCTTATGGTTTTCTTTCAACAATGACTTTCTTCTTGTCACTCTTCCATAAATAATAGATTTATCCACAGCTCAGGTGGGAGACAGATTCTCCCACCTGAGCTGTGGATCTCTGCAGCTCCTCCAGAGTTACCATGGACCTCTTGGCTCTTCTCTGATGAATGCTCTCCTTGCCCGGCCGGTCAGTTTAGGTGGACGGCCATGTCTTGGTAGGTTTGCAGTTGTGCCATACTCTTTCCATTTTCGGATGATGGATTGAACAGAGCACCGTGAGATGTTCAAAGCTTGGGATATTTTTTTATAACCTAATCCTGCTTTATACTTCTCCACAACTTTATCCCTGACCTGTCTGGTGTGTTCCTTGGCCTTCATGATGCTGTTTGTTTACTAAGGTTCTCTAGCAAACCTCTGTGGGCTTCGCAGAACAGCTGTATTTATACTGAGATTAAATCACACACATTTTTGGTTGTAACATGACAAAATGTGGAAAATTTCACAGGGTATGAATACTTTTTCAAGGCATTGTATGTATTATTATGCATACGATATATTAGTATAATTGCAGTATGTTGATGTAAATTGTAACTGTCCAGTTATTATCATAAGGGAGCGATCTGTAACAGTGTGATGTGCTTTTTGCAGAGTCTGTGTCAGCAGCAGCTGGACCAGGTCCTGGAGAGGATCTCCTCCATGAACCTCCCTGACGAGAGGGGTCCATTGGAACACCTCTACGCCCTTCACATCCCCAACTGCGACAAGAACGGCCTCTTCAACCTCAAACAGGTCAGACGGCTTGACAGACAATGGGCTCAGTTAGCGAAAGCATAAAGAAACTATTGGTTTTACAAACTTCCCCTCTCACCCCTTGCACGCCCCCTATGGACCAGAGGAATGTTTACATTTCTGCAATAGACCGGTTTATGTTGCAATATTTTTGTCATTACTTGAGAAAACAAAGTAATACATATACAGGGGAATTCATAGAGAGTGTTGTAGACAGGGGGCAGCACTCAATTCATGCACCTCTAACTCTTTTCTCTAAAGGTCCCACTGCTTTGACCCCAAGGTTCTTTCCCCAGCATGATGCACTGGCAGCCAGGCACAGAGTCCCGGTCACTCTTATGGCTCAATGATCAGTCTAGAGCAGTGGTCTCCAAACTGCACCCCGGATGTGGCCCCGTGTTTGCTTTTATCTGGCCCTTGGGGCATTATTCCCTCCACTGTCAGCAACAGTGGGTCATAGTTCCTGCCTTTGATACCAATGATGGCACACTGTTCCTCACATTGATACCAGCGACGAGCCACTATAAATTCCATTGATACCAATGATAGGGCACTATTAATTCCATTGATATCAACAATGGGGCACTATTAATACCATTGACACCAATGATGGGGCACTATCCCTCCACTGAAACCAATGATGGGAACCCAAGATCCCCCCCCCACACACCTCAAAAATAAAAAAAGTTTTGTGTGTGTGTGTGTATATATATATATATATATATATATATATATATATAGTGGGGACGGAAAGTATTCAGACCCCCTTAAATTTTTCACTCTTTGTTATATTGCAGCCATTTGTTAAAATCATTAAAGTTTTTTTTTTCCCTCATTAATGTACACACAGCACCCCATATTGTACACACAGCACCCCATATTGACAGAAAAACACAGAATTGTTGACATTTTTGCAGATTTATAAAAAAAGAAAAACTGAAATATCACATGGTCCTAAGTATCTAAGTATTCAGACCCTTTGCTGTGACACTCATATATATAACTCAGGTGCTGTCCATTTCTTCTGATCATCCTTAAGATGGTTCTACACCTTCATTTGAGTCCAGCTGTGTTTGATTATACTGATTGGACTTGATTAGGAAAGCCACACACCTGTCTATATAAGTTCTTACAGCTCACAGTGCATGTCAGAGCAAATGAGAATCATGAGGTCAAAGGAACTGTCTGAAGAGCTCAGAGACAGAATTGTGGCAAGGCACAGATCTGGCCAAGGTTACAAAAAAATTTCTGCTGCACTTAAGGTTCCTAAGAGCACAGTGGCCTCCATAATCCTTAAATGGAAGATGTTTGGGACGACCAGAACCCTTCCTAGAGCTGGCCGTCCGGCCAAACTGAGCTATCGGGGGAGAAGAGCCTTGGTGAGAGAGGTAAAGAAGAACCCAAAGATCACTGTGGCTGGGCTCCAGAGATGCAGTCGGGAGATGGGAGAACGTTGTAGAAAGTCAATCATCACTGCAGCCCTCCACCAGTCGGGGCTTTATGGCAGAGTGGCCCGACGGAAGCCTCTCCTCAGTGCAAGACACATGAAAGCCTGCATGGAGTTTGCTAAAAAAAAACCTGAAGGACTCCAAGATGGTGAGAAATAAGATTCTCTGGTCTGATGAGACCAAGATAGAACTTTTTGGCCTTAATTCTAAGCGGTATGTGTGGAGAAAACCAGGCACTGCTCATCACCTGTCCAATACAGTCCCAACAGTGAAGCATGGTGGTGGCAGCATCATGCTGTGGGGGTGTTTTTCAGCTACAGGGACAGAATGACTGGTTGTAATCGAGGGGAAGATGAATGCGGCCAAGTACAGGGATATCCTGGACAAAAACTTTCTCCAGAGGGCTCAGGACCTCAGACTGGGCCGAAGGTTTACCTTCCAACAAGACAATGACCCTAAGCACACAGCTAAAATAACGAAGGAGTGGCTTCACAACAACTCCGTGACTGTTCTTGAATGGCCCAGCCAGAGCCCTGACTTAAACCCAATTGAGCATCTCTGGAGAGACCTAAAAATGGCCGTCCACCAACGTTTACCATCCAACCTGACAGAACTGGAGAGGATCTGCAAGGAGGAATGGCAGAGGATCCCCAAATCCAGGTGTGAAAAACTTGTTGCATCTTTCCCAAAAAGACTCATGGCTGTATTAAAAGGGGGCTTCTACTAAATACTGAGCAAAGGGTCTAAATACTTAGGACCATGTGATATTTCAGTTTTTCTTTTTTAATAAATCTGCAAAAATGTCAACAATTCTGTGTTTTTCTGTCAATATGGGGTGCTGTGTGTACAATATGGGGTGCTGTGTGTACAATATGGGGTGCTGTGTGTACATTAATGAGAAAAAAAAATGAACTTAAGTGATTTTAGCAAATGGCTGCAATATAACAAAGAGTGAAAAATGTAAGGGGGTCTGAATACTTTCCGTCCCCACTAACTATATATATATATATATATATATATATGATACGTAATCCTTTTTTAACAAATAAAGTGCAACTTTTACTGTAAAGTGCCAGTTTATGAGGGCACCTCCAAAATTCACATGCATTAAACAAATAAATATAGAACAGATGTAACAACAAAATAATTTAACCTGTATGCTATACTAACAAAAAAACACCACATTGTGTGATAATGGTTCCCTCGCAGGGAATTTATAAAACGAGTTGCAATGACTGGGGGCCCCTCCTGCACTATGTTTCTATGCAGGCTGTGATATGTGGGGCCCCTCCTACCCCAAGGTGTCCGCACACATGTGTTGGTCTGTGCAGAGGAATGAGGCTGGGTGTGCTGAGTGTGCCGGCCCGGGTCCCCTCTCCTCAGGCTGCCTGTATTGATTGTGCAAAGTGGGGCCCAGGCCCTGGGCCGCTCACGTCTCAGTGCCCATAAAATGCAGCCTGATCAGTGCCCATCAATGCAGCCTTACCAGTGCCCATCAAAAGCAGCCTGATTGGTGCCCATCATTATAGCCTCACCAATGCCCATCAAATGCAGCCTTGCCAGTGTCCATCAAATGCAGCCTTGCCAGTGCTTATCAAATGCAGCCTTGCCAGTGCCCATCAAATGCAGCCTGATCAGTGCCCATCAAGTGCAGCCTTACCGGTGCCCAGCAATGTGGCCTTACCAGTGCCCAGCAATGCAGCCTCACCAGTGCCCAGCAATGCAGCCTCACCAGTGCCCAGCGATGCAGCCTTACCAGTGCCCAGCGATGCAGCCTTACCAGTGTCTGGATCTTGGATTTGAATAGTCCGGCGTGCCCATTCTCCCCTCCCTCGGTCCTCCTCCTCCTCCAGCAGCCACTGTGACAAGGTCCCGCCCCTTATAATACATGTCACACTGATTCAATATGCAGGCATTGGATCAGTGTTCCGCCTATCACTTGAGAAAGCATAGTTTGGACTATCCCAGAAGGACAGCAGCATTTCAGGCTGTGAACTCCTCCTCCCTGACAAGAGCCCCTCTGCTCCAGGCCTCAAACTATTAAGGCTCACCCCCAGCCACCATCTGGGCACCCTCCTCCAGGGATTGGCTGGGGCCACAGGAATATTCATACTGTAGGTTTGACTCCCCCAGCCCACCACTTCCAGAACCATCCAGAAAGAAGTGGGAAGCAGCAGGTGGGAAGGGTGACGGGGGCGGCTGCATGTAGAGGAATCAATCCCTCCATGCAGCCGCTGAATGCCCACTTCTCCTCCTCTCCCTCCCAGACATTCAGCTGTTGCAAGAAAGAAATGGAGGGCATTGGTTGTTCTACATGCCACCCCCACCACCTCACTATCCCTGTCCTGCTGCCCTGGGCCCCTGTGTGCTCCCCTGGCCCCCCTGCAGTGCTGCCAGGGTTTCCTGGCAGCACCCTGGCAGATAGACCAACACAAAGTGGCACATAATTGTGAAGTAAAAGGAAAATGATAAATGGTTTTCAAAAATGTTTACAAATAAATATCTGAAAAGTGTGGGGGGGCATTTGTATTCAGCCCCCTTTACTCCGATACCCCTAACTAAAATCTATTGGAACAAATTGTCTTCAGGAGTCAACTGATTAGTAAATAGAGTCCACCTGTGTGTAACTTAATCTCAGTATAAATACAGCTGTTCTGTGAAGCCCTCAGAGGTTTTTTAGAGTACCTTAGTGAACAAACAGCATCATGAAGTCCAAGGAACACACCAGACAGGGAAGTTGTGGAGAAGTATAAAGCAGGGTTAGGTTATGAAAAAAATATCCCAAGCTTTGAACATCTCACGGAGCTCTGTTCAATCCATCATCCGAAAATGGAAAGAGTATGGCACAACTGCAAACCTACCAAGACATGGCCGTCCACCTAAACTGACAGGCCGGGCAAGGAGAACATTCATCAGAGAAGAGCCAAGAGGCCCATGGTAACTCTGGAGGAGCTGCAGAGATCCACAGCTCAGGTGGGAGAATCTGTCCACAGGACAACTATTAGTCGTGTTCTCCACAAATCTGACCTTTATGGAAGAGTGACAAGAAGAAAGCCATTGTTGAAAGAAAACCATAAGAAGTCCAGTTTGCAGTTTGTAAGATGTGGGGGACACAGAAAACATGTGGAAGAAGGTGCTCTGGTCAGATGAGACCAAAATTTTACTTTTTGGCATAGAAGTAAAACGCTATGTGTGGCGGAAAATGAACACTGCACATCACCCTGAACACACCATCCCCACCGTGAAACATGGTGGTGGCAGCATCATGTTGTGGGGATGCTTTTCTTCAGCAGGGACAGGGAAGCTGGTCAGAGTTGATAGGAAGATGGATGGAGACAAATACAGGGCAATCTTAGAAGAAAACATTTAGAGCTTGCTAAAGACTTGAGACTGGGGCGGAGGTTCACCTTCCAGCAGGACAACGACCCTAAACATACAGCCAGAGCTACAATGGAATGGTTTAGATCAAAGCATATTCATGTGTTAGAATGGCCCAGTCAAAGTCCAGACCTAAATCCAACTGAGAATCTGTGGCAAGACTTGAAAATTGCTGTTCACAGACGCTCTCCATCCAATCTGACAGAGCTTGAGATATTTCACAAAGAAGAATGGGCAAAAATGTCCCTCTCTAGATGTGCAAAGCTGGTAGAGACATCCCCAAAAAGACTTGCAGCTGTAATTGCAGAGAAAGGGGGTTCTACAAAGTATTGACTCTGGGGGGCGCCATACAAATGTACCCCACACTTTTCACATATTTATTGATAAAACATTTTGAAAACCATTTATCATTTTCCTTCCACTTCACAATTATGTGCCACTTTGTGTTGGTCTATCACATAAAATTCCAATAAAATACATTTACGTTTTTGGTTGTAACATGACAAAATGTGGAAAATTTCAAGGGGTATGAATGCTTGTAAGTCCTGCAGCTCCTCTTGTTTGTCATAATGTTTTTTGTTTTTTTTTCTGCTTTAACTATCTGTTGAGGTACCTTTTTGTTTATTTATTTTTTATTTTTTTATATGTCTTATATGACAAGCTTTATCTGTATCCTAATGCCGCGTACACACGGTCGGACTTTCCGGCATACTTGGTCCGGCGGACCAGAGTGTGCCGGACAATCCACCCGTGTGTGGGCGGCGGCGGACTTTTCCGGCGGACTTCTTCCCAAAAGCCCGCCGGACCTAGATTTGAAAAAAGTTTTAAATCTTTCCGTCGGACTCAGTTTCGGGCGGAAAGTCCGCTCGTGTGTGTGCTGGTCCGACGGAAAGCCTGCTCGTGTGTATGCTGGTCCGGCGGACCAGATACGACACGAGGGCAGGGTATTGCATCTCGCGCTCGCTGCAATAGGAAAAACAAATCTTCCTATTGCGGCGAGCGCGGTGCATACCAGGCCCTTAGGTCTGGTATGGATTATAAAGGGAACCCCGCTACGCCGAAAAAACGGCGTGGGGTCCCCCTAAAATCCATACCAGACCCCGATCCGAGCACGCAGCCTGGCCGGTCAGGAAAGGGGGTGGGGACGAGCGAGCGCCCCCCCCCCCTCCTGAACCGTACCAGACCGCATGCCCTCAACATGGGGGGTGGGTGCTTTGGGGGAGGGGGGCGCCCTGCGGGGCCCCCCACCCCAAAGCACCTTGTCCCCATGTTGATGAGGACAAGGGCCTCTTCCCGACAACCCTGGCCGTTGGTTGTCGGGGTCTGCGGGCGGGGGGCTTATCGGAATCTGGGAGCCCCTTTTAATAAGGGGGCCCCCAGATCCCGGCCCCCCACCCTATGTGAATGAGTAAGGGGTACATGGTACCCCTACCCATTCACCTAGGGAAAAAGTGTAAGTAATAAAACACACTACACAGGTTTTTAAAATATTTTATTAAACAGCTCCGGGGGGGGGGGATCTTCCTCCGGCTTCGGGGGTCCCTCCGCTTCATCTTCTCCCGGCGTCCGGTTGCTTCTTCTCCGCTCTCTTCTCTCCAGTTCTTCGGCCGGCTCCTCTGCTGTCTTCAAGTAGCTCTCTTGCCAGCAGAGGTCCGGACTTCTGGGCTTCTTGTCTTCTTGTCTTCTCTTCCCCAGATGTTGACACGACGCTCTCTCCTGCTGGACTGCTCTCCGAGGGCTGCGTTGTGACTTATATAGGCGGAGACCCCGCCCCCATTAGATGTCACAGTCCCTGGGCATGCTGGGACTGTGACGTTTAGGGGGCGTGGTCAACATCACCCAGTGACCACGCCCCCTAAAAGGTCACAGTCCCAGCATGCCCAGGGACTGTGACATCTAAAGGGGGCGGGGTCTCCGCCTATATAAGTCACAACGCAGCCCTGGGAGAGCAGTCCAGCAGGAGAGAGCGTCGTGTCAACATCTGGGGAAGAGAAGACAAGAAGACAAGAAGCCCAGAAGTCCGGACCTCTGCTGGCAAGAGAGCTACTTGAAGACAGCAGAGGAGCCGGCCGAAGAACTGGAGAGAAGAGAGCGGAGAAGAACCAACCGGACGCCGGGAGAAGATGAAGCGGAGGGACCCCCGAAGCCGGAAGAAGACCCCCGAAGCCGGAGGAAGATCCCCCCGGAGCTGTTTAATAAAAAATTTTAAAAACCTGTGTAGTGTTTTATTATTTACACTTTTTCCTTAGGTGAATGGGTAGGGGTACCATGTACCCCATACTCATTCACATAGGGTGGGGGGCCGGGATCTGGGGGCCCCCTTATTAAAGGGGGCTCCCAGATTCCGATAAGCCCCCGCCCGCAGACCCCGACAACCAACGGCCAGGGTTGTCGGGAAGAGGCCCTTGTCCTCATCAACATGGGGACAAGGTGCTTTGGGGTGGGGGGGCCCGCAGGGCGCCCCCCTCCCCCAAAGCACCCACCCCCCCCATGTTGAGGGCATGCGGCCTGGTACGGTTCAGGAGGGGGGGGCACTCGCTCGTTCCCACCCCCTTTCCTGACCGGCCAGGCTGCGTGCTCGGATCGGGGTCTGGTATGGATTTTAGGGGGGACCCCACGCCGTTTTTTCGGCGTAGGGGCTTCCCTTTATAATCCATACCAGACCTAAGGGCCTGGTATGCCCCGCGACGGGGCTCGCAAGGTGTCAATCTCGCCGATAAAAGCGGCAAGATTGACATCCTTTTCTAGTCCCGTCGCACCTGAGTCACGTTCAAAATGAACGGACTTGTCCGTGTGTGGGCAAGTCCGTTCATTCTGAAAGTCCGCCGGAACTCCGGCGAAAGTCCGTCGGAAAGACGGGCGGACTTAGCCCGCCGGAAAGTCCCGGCGTGTGTGGGCAAGTCCGTCCGTTTTAAAGTCCGGCGCACCTGGCGAACAAAGTCCGTCGGAAAGTGTGCCGGACCAAGTAGGATAGAAAGTCCGACCGTGTGTACGCGGCATTAGATGATTCTATGAAGGTATGGCCATATGGCTGTTTGCGGTACATTGGTTTTATTGTATTTCCCGGGAGCTTCTTGTTCTCTTTTATACTATTTTGTATGATGCTGACCTTTTGTGTCATTTGTATTATTTTTTCATTCATCAATAAAAATAGTTTATAAACAAAGTTTAGTAATTCTTGGCTGGCACGCACAGGGCGGGAGTGGTAGTTGGTAACATTTACTATCCTAATATATGTCATTATTTACTCTTTTAGTGCAAGATGTCTGTGAACGGTCAGCGGGGCGAGTGCTGGTGCGTCAATCCCCAGAATGGAAAGCCAATCACCGGAGCACCCACCATCCGAGGCGACCCGGAGTGCCACCTGTATTATCCGGGCAACGAGGAGGAGCGCAAACAGCGTGCACAGTAGTCCGCTTGCGCAACCACCAGCTAATATCACAGTGTCTGTATTTATACATAATGGGGGTTAAACTGACATAATATGACAGTTTTGAAAATGGGCTGGTTGAAGTGTAAGCTCTTTTGCTCAAACTTGTCTTGAAAACCTTGCCATTTACCACCAGGACAAGACCGTCACTGTTTGGCATCATTTGGAAGGTGCCATTTCTATTTTTTTTTTTTAATTTCTGTTAAACTATCCCAGTTTCAAAACTTCACCTGCATTACCCTGCATGACAGATCTGGAGCCTAAGGACAAATGTAGACAGCCAATCAAACATTGCAGAAGTCATGTGACACTAGGTGCTCAAGTCTTGATCTGTTCTACACAAGCGGAATGCAATAATGTTAAAATAATCTGTGCGCTTCAGACACCTGGTCTTAAAGTGAATCTGTCACCCGCGTTACTTTCACTTGGTAAATTCATGCCTGCCTTGCTGAATGATCTTCAGTGGAAGAGTGGTGCCCCTTTCTGTTGCAGAGTTGGGTGCTCTCAAATCTATAATGTCATTGCAACATTAATTCAGACACTGACAGATTCGGCAAAAAACATTACCTAATTACCCAATTACCTAATCTACTTGGTCAACTGTTTTTTTTTGGTTTTTTTGGGTGACAGGTTCTCTTTTGAGATCCAGCCTAAATTGAAATATTTCAAGAGTTCATGCTTACATGTACAAATGCAACATACGTCTTCACAAACTAAACAAATGTTCCACACCGTTGTCTAATTTTACTTTAAATTATTGTATAAATGCCAGTTTGGATTGTACCACTGACGGGTCTTATTGCAGAAACCACCATCTGATCAGCTAATCTCATGGTCTTTCCAGTGAAATGTTGACAGTATATTACATATAACCAGATCTGTACAAGCTCTTCGAGCATTTTAGAGAATTTCAAACTAATTTCAGACCAGACCAAAGACACAAAGGGGTAAAGTGTACCTGTCATTGTGCACCATGAAATCCATCTTTCTGTAGGTCACTCTGATGCTTCAGTAAAATGCCCCAATCGTTTAACCATGAAATTGGGTGGGGGTGGGGGAAGGCATATTTCCTCCCCACATGCTTGATCAGGGGTCAGAATGGGTTCCACCACCCTGAAGAATGGATATGTATCATTTTATACGTTTTCTGTTACTGTTTCATTTCCTAGTACTTTCTTTCCTGGTTCTATTTTTACTTTCTTTCATTCTCACTTCATTTTTTTTTTTTTTGTTCTCTTCTTTTCCCCTTACCTGCTTAATTTTTGTCCAACTTGCCACATCTATCTCCCTTTTCTTTATTTTTTTTGTTACCTTACTTCCCTCTCCCTTTCCCACTCCCCCCCCCCCTTTTTCATCCCCTCCCTCCCCCTTTTCATCCCCTCCCTTTTCCTTTACTCTTACCCTCTCACTTTCACTTACCACTTTTCTTTTCCATTGTCACTTCCCTCTCTCTTACCATTTTCCTTTCCCTTGCCACTTCTCTCCCCTTCCCCTTACTCCTTCCCTCCCACTTTTCTTCCCCTTTCCCCTTACACACTCATATTTTTCCTTGCCGTTTCCATTTTGTTATGCCGCTTTCCTCTCCCCTTCGCTTTCCACTTCCATCTTCCTCTCTAACTTTCCTATCCATTTCTCTTCCACTTACCTCTCATTTATCTTTTTCCTCTCCTTTTTACTTCTATCTCCCTTTCTTCTACCTTACTACTTACTTCTCCCTTGCTGTTCTTTCTTATCTCTTCCCTCCTCTTTTCCCTTACCCCTTCCATTTTTCTCTTTCTTACCACTTCCCTCTCCCTTTCCCCTACCCTCCCTCTCAACACCCCCCTTTCCCTTCCCTGTACTCCTTTCTTACCACTTCCTTCCCTATTACCACTCATGACTTTCCTTTGTCTTACCCTTACCACTTCCCTCTTCCTCTCCCTTACCACTCCCCTCTCACTTTCTCTTACCACTTTCCTCTTCTTTCCAACTTCCCTCTCTTATACTTTCGTTTCCCTTTTATTTCCCTCTCCCTTTCCCCTTCCCTCCCCCTCAACACTCGTCTTTCTTTTCCCTCTACTCTTTTATTACCACTTCACTCACCCTTACCACTTCCCTCCCTCTTACCTTTTAATTTTATTACTTCCCCTTTCCTTACCCTTACCACTTCCCTCTTCCTCTCTCTTACCACTCCACTCTCCCTTTCTCAACACTTTCCTCTCATTTCCCACTTCCCTCTTTTATACCACTTTCCCTACCCTTGCCACTTCCCTTTTCCATTTTCTTCCCTCTCCCTTCTCCTTCCCTCCCCCTCAATACTCCCCTTTACTCTACTCTTTTCTCATCACTTCCCTCTCTTACCAGTTACTTCTTCCTCTTTCTTACCATGTTCTTCTCCTTTCCCACACCCCTTTCCCTTACCAGTTTCCTCTTCCTTTTTTTTCCCACTTCCCGCTCCATTTCCCTTCCCAACTCCCACTCCCTCACCTGTAGAACCTTGCTATGGTTTACTGTAGAACAGTTTCCAGTTACTGATTGCCTTCTGACAATACTCATGAAACAACAAGGAATCGGACTATTTGGTGTCTTTCTGTCCTTATGAGTCAGTTCATTACCCCCTCTGTAGCTGGAGGCCTTCATGCTTCTACCACACCGAGATAACACCATACCATGTAAATGGACCACCAAGTGTGAAATGTATAAAGGAAACCTTTCCTGAGAAATACATTGTTACATGCTGCTTCTCTACCTCTTCTTGAACCTCTGGATTTAGATCGTCAAGTTAATGACCCAAAACAAGTCTGTTGATAATGACTTCCAGCTTTGTGTTAACTATATCTTGGCCTGTACTTGTTCCAGGTCATTGAGTTAGTATTAAAACCAGAGAGTCAGCATAACAACCTGGCAAGTAGTCATTTTATGGCAGCCTTCATGTTTCTCAGGAAAGTTTACTTTAACAAATACCAGGGTGAAAAAAATATTGTTTTGGCGCCCGGGTAAATATGGAAACCATCTAGTTGTACTAGTATTTGAAGCTTGCGATTGGAGTTCCTGCTGTGTAATTGGAGTTCCCATTGTGTCCAACTGATTCCAGGGCCATGTTCTGCTGCTTTACCCATGCTGTCTTCCTCCTCTAATAGACAGTGTTGTAAAGCCATCAATAATTAGAAAAGGGAAAGTCATTCAGGGGAAACCGAGAGATGCAATCTGCAATATGGACTGTAGTATTGTTTATGGGGCTGGAATGATTGTGGACCTATTGGTCTTTTTTGCTGCTTTAAACTCGTTGAGCCTGTAATTGTCCTAACCACTTAACTGATCATATTGTTAAGACAAAATCAATTGTTTGCAACCAATTTCTCCAGTTTTCTTTTGGTTGACAGCATTTGTTATTGTGCCTGGAATATTATCATTGCCTTAAATAATTACATAGTTAGGTTGAATAAAAGGCACAAGTCCATCTAGTTCAACCAATAGATATAAAGGAATAAGCAGATATAAAACTTCCTTTTACACAATCCTATACACACTGGCAAAAAAAGAACTGTATAAAGCAAGGTTCAATTTGCTCCAGCAGGGAAAGAATATTCCTGATCTTCCAGGGCCATCGGATATTCCCTGGATTAACCATTCCTGGTGATAATTCTTATAAATGTTGCTATTCAGTTCTTGTTTGTGCATTCATGAATGCATCCAATTCTTTTTTTTAAACAATCTACTGAGCTGGCAGGAACCAGCTCCTGAGGGAGTCTATTCTACATTTTTACAGCTCTTACTATGAAAAAGCCTTTAGGTATGTGGAGATGAAAAGACTGCCCCTTTGTCCTCTGTAATGACCTAAAGGGGAAAAGTCAACACCAAGTTCAGTATGTGAACTACTTATGTATTTATACATAGTGGTGATATTCCCCCTTAATCACCTCTTCTCAAGAGAGAATACATTCAGTTCAGCTAATTGCACATTGCACGCTATTATTAAGCACAACCAAGGTTCTGTGATACTTTAGGGTTCCTCCAGAGTTTGCTAGGGGTTCCTAAAGCTCAACGAGGCATCTGTGGTACCTTAGAGTTCCTCCAGAGGTTGCTAGGAGTTCCTCAAGCTCAACTGTGGTTCTGTGGCACCCTGGTGTTCCTCCAAAGGTTGCTAGGGGTTCCTTAGACTCAACCAGGGTTTTGTGGTACCTTAGGGTTCCTTCAGAGTTTACTAGGGGTCCCTTAAGCTCAACCAGGCATCTGTGGTACCTTAGAGTTTCTCCAGAGGTTGCTAGGGGTTCCTTAAGCTTAACTATGGTTCTGTGGCACCCTGGTGTTCCTCCAGAGGTTGCTAGGGGTTCCTTAAGCTCAACAATGGTTAAGTGGCACCCTAGGGTTCCTTCTGAGGTTCCTATGGGTTCCTTAAGCTCAATTAGGGTTCTGTGGTACCTTAGTGTTCCTCAAGAGGTTGCTAGGGGTTAATTAAGCTGTGGCTGATTGACTTTTCATTTGATGTTCCTGCATAGTTCTAGAGAGCCATCACCACTTTGCAAAGCCAGCTGCATGATACCAATGATATTTTTAGATGTTAAGTGGTATTCTGACCACTACTATAAAGGGGACTGCCTTCCCACTGGCCATCAAAGTAAGAAGCATTTTTCCCCTGATCAGCAATGAATTAGCAGAGGTTCCCCAGCACCTGAAAATTATTTAAAGGGTTCTTATAGGTTAAAAAGTTAGAGAAAGGCTGATTTCAAGTAATAGCAAAGCTGAAGTTAGGCTTTAAGGAAAGGAGGTAAGATCTGCTTTAAGTTTATGATCTACCACAGCCTTTCCTAACTTTTTTTTACTCCTGAGGAATAATCTCAGGTCTCAGAAAACCCATGCAGAAAAAAAAAAAAATTATTAATAGCTACTGAGAAGAATGCCCCCCCCCCCCCCCCCCCCCCACTACCACCACTTTTACAGAGGGCTAAAAAGAACATTGGGTTCATACAGCTGGTTCTGGCAAGTGGAATTGATCCACTAGAACTATACAGTTTGGAGGTCAGTCAGTCTCAGCTCAAGGAATTCTGAGCAACCTCTGGGGGAAAGCACCCAAAGGGTAAAAACAGAACTAGCAGCTCTACAGAGTAATATTATGATAAGGCTAAGATTATAATATCTGTGAGCCTCTGGGGGAACCCTACAGTTCAAAAGAACCCTGGTTGAGAATGGCTGATCTAGCGGAACACCCAAATCCTTCTCCCCATTGACTCCACCATTTTGACCGGTCTCGATTAGTGCTGGATTTTTTGACATTTTGACTTTAGAAAAAAAGCAAAAGGAGCACTAAAAGGTGTGCTGCAGCAGAAGGAGTGAGAATCCACAATGTGTCAGCAGCACATCCTTGAACTCTTGTGTAAAAATCTCACTGCTTTATTCCCAAGCATTCTAAGGAGCAAGTGGGTCATTTAATGTGCTCACCTGCACCCATAACCCTTTGAAAACTCTGAAGATATTTTTGGTTCAGTGTTTTTAAAAGTGCTGCTTATTAATGATTGTTCCAAAGAGCTTCCACTCACTCATTTTTAGTGTATTCTGTTAATGTTCTGCTCTGTATCCCTGTGCTGGTGCGCTTTTATTAGATACGATTGTACAGTTCCCTGCGGGGAAGATTTTCTGATAGGCGCCCAGCCCGTCATAATTATTTCCACACAATCACGGTGCTCGGAGAGTCCTGTCTATGCACATCTCTCCTGCCTCATTATGTGCGTCTGCAGATTTTATACGCCGCCTCAGCAATCTAAGCTAGGTTTAACTATCTGTATCTGTGTTCTTTCTATACCATCTCACTGCACGTTACAGGTACTTCCATATGCTCTGTAATCTGGATATTGACCATTAGGTGTTGCAAATCTTATTTTCTATATTACAAGATACTTATACTGTTTATGGCCAAAGGTTTGTGGTCATCTGACCATCAAACCTATATAACCATGTTGGATATTCCATTCCAAAACCATGGACATTGATCTGAAATTGCCCCCCCCCCCCCCCTTATCCTTACAGCCAAAACAGCCTCCACTCTTCTGGGAAGGCTTTCCACAAGATTTAGAAGTGTGTCTGTGGAAATTTATGCTCACTCAGCCCCTAAACACAAAGAGGGCATTTGCGAGGTCAGACGCTGATGGGAAGGTTTCCAATCCACCTTATCCCAAAAGGTGTTCCATGGGGTTGAGGTCACGGCTATGTGCAGGCCTATCAAGTTCCTCCACACCAATCTCACAAAACCAGTTCTTCATGTAGGTGTTGAATGAGAAGACTTGGCTCGTTCCAAATCATCCCAAAGATGTTTAGTATAGTTGAAATTAGAGCCCTGTTCAAGGCACTTGAGTTCCTCAACTTAATCTCACCAAGTCTTGTCTTTATAGAGATGTTAGTTAAGAAGACCTTGTTCATTCCAATTCATCCTAAGGTGTTTTTTATGGTTGAGGTCAGGCTCTGTGCAGGCCACTCGAGTTATTCCACTCAAACTCACAAAACCATTTCTTTATTGAGATGTTGATTGAAAAGACCTGGGTCATTCCAAGTCATTTGATAGCAGAAAACAAATACTCTTGCTCACAAGTGAGTTAACCAGGTGGACTCTGAGGAATAAGGTATCCCTTCGAAACGCGTCAGCCGGCAGTGGCCCTCAAAATCTTCCCCATTACCACCTGGAGTCTGTTGTCGCCAGACCGATTGCCATCATCTGAAGGCTATTTATATTGCGGCTTTCTTGAGAGAGTAGTTTTTAATTTACTCTTTTAATAAAATATATCCAAGGATAATGCACAAGGTTGGTGCGCCCTCTTTTTTCCATTTCTCATTCCAAATCATCCCAAAGATGTTTAGTGTGGTTGAGGTCAGGGCCCTGTACAAGGCACTCAAGTTCCTCTACCCAATCTCACCAAATCATGTCTTTATGGAGATGTTAGTTGAGAAGACCTTGTTCATTCCAATTCATCCCAGGATGTTTTGTATGGTTGAGGTCATGCTTTATACAGGCCACTCGAGTTATTCCACCTAAACTCACAAAACCATTTCTTCAAGGAGATGTTGGATGAGAAGACCTGGCTCATTCTAAATCACCCCAAAGGTGTTTAGTATAGTTGAGGTTAAGGCCCTGTTCAAGGCACTCAAGTTCCTCCACCCATTCTCACCAAATCATGTCTTTATGAAGACGTTGGTTGAGAAGACCTTGTTCATTCCAATTCATCCCATGGTGTTTTGTATGGTTGAGGTCAGAACTCTGCCAAGCACTGCATCCTGCAAGGAGGTCCTACAGTATGTACCCCCCATACCCAGCGGTCCTGAATATAGCCTAAGGTTTGCCAGTTGGCAATGGTTTAGCTGGTGTGGGAAAGGTGAGAATAAACGGGTTGGTAATGAGGGGTGCTTTCAAGAAACTCTGTTGTTTTGCCATTGCCTTGGTTTACCTCTATGACCATAAACAGTTTTCCCGGCATCTTCTTCTTCCTCATGCTCTTGTAAGTGTCTCACTTCCTATCTTGGAACTACAGCATTCGTTACTCATGAAACGAATAGATCTTAAGGCCTCTAAAGCAATAATGTTTTCCAATGAACTAAGTCTTTACAAGTAGAAGACTTCCTGCAGCTTCCCTTTGGCACCCCTAAAAAAAGGGGGGGGTGCAAACACCCCTCCCACGAGGAGCTGTTTAGGGCTTAAACAACCAATCACAGGGCCCAGCCACTGTCAGAAAGGGGAGTGCCTAAGCCTATGCAAATACAAAATTTAAGAAAAAGCATTTGCATTGGATAATGTCTGCGCTCTGTGGAGGAATAAAGGAAAGGCTACCCTTTAGAGCTGAAAAAAAAAAAAACTTTAGGTATTGGGTGAATGCAAACACTTCCTCCCACAAGGTGGTATGTAATGCCTATACAACCAATCACTGGGCCAAGGCCCTGTCAGGTGGGGGTGTGCCTAGGCCTATGCAAATACTGACTTTAGGCTCTGTGGGGGAGAGGTGGGACCAAAGGAAAGGTTCACTATGGGTTCATGCTAAGTAAGTCCCAATACTTTATGATGATAAATTAATAGAAAAGAAAGTCAACTAAATTCCTTAAGCCAATATTTCTGCAATCATTTAAAGAAATGTCAAAACATGAAATCCACTAATATGCAATAATATAAATGCTTAGCCAAGTCTACATCATGTGTCCTGCAACTCTGAAGGCCTAGCTTGCATTGAAACATTTTTTTTTTTGTGCAGGCTAGTCATTGCAGACTGTGTGATCTGAACCAAAAGTAGACTCAGAATGTATACAATGTATTTTTACTAATATCTATAACTCAGTAGTACAGTTGGGTAACCTGACCACCTGCAACCTGCAGATTGGACTATGAAGGAACACAGCTATCCTGCTAGGGTTCTCCCCTTGCCCTCCCCTATGCAAGCTTGGGAGCCTGTTAACATGTGTGCAATGCAGTAGAGCCCATTGGCCCCCCCCAGTGCTGGCCTGCTCTCTTACAGCCTGAGTCTTAGGGGTCTATTTATAGAATACATGCATATCTATTCATCCAGCGAAATTACATGTACCTTTGTTCTGTGCAAATTAACCAGCATTCACTCCTTGGTTTAACCCCTTAACCCCTTTGAAGCCACCAACTGTGGCTGTCGTGCAAATGGGGCAAAATTGAATGTTCCTAAAGTATTTTTCTCTTCTGAATGAATTTTCTTAGGCTACTGCTTTAGGATATTTTCTTTTCTGATCGAATGTTCATGGACTATTTTCTCTTTTGGTTGAATGTTCTTAAGCTGTTGCTTTAAAGTGGTTCTAAAGCCTTAACGTTTTTTACCTTAATGCATTCTATGCAGGGCTGGGACAAGGGGTGGGCAGGAGGGACGGCTGCCCTGGGGGCAATGGTTTATTGCAGGGATGGAAGGTTTCCTGTGCCATTTGCTTCTGTTACAAGGCTGACAGGAGTAGTGACAGCGACATCAATGCTAACCCTAACCCTAAGGTGGATGACCTTGTCCCGGCACAGATTCTATGCATTAAGGTGAGCTTGAGCCTGATCTATTCTAGTGATCTGCACAAGAGCAGCAGCTCTCACTGCTGTCTTCCTCCTCTCTGGGCAGATTGATCAATCAAATGCTGTGCTGAGTGAGTGGGGTCAGGGCTGAGCCGACCGCTCTGTGTCAACACACGCAGACAGGGTGGCTCGGGAGCGAGCACACACAGGTGCCCCCATGAAAAGTGACTTTCCATGGGGGCACTTGCTGAAGAGGAGGAGCCTGGAGCACCGGTGGGGGACTCCAGAAGGGGAGGATCGGGGCTAGTGGCGACTGGGGTTTTTTTGTTTGGGGGGGTGGCAAACAACCAAACCACCCCGCGGCAGCTCAACCCCCCCCCCCCACCCCCCCGCTGTCTGTCGTTTGGTCCAAGGGCACTTACTCTATCTAGGCTGCGGGAATCCGAGGAGCAGCGTCGGGGATCGTGCATCCAGGCATCGGCGGTGACCAGGCACCCAGGCATCAGTCGGCGGCTCTTCTCCTCCTCGCTTCCGCCGTGCATCTCCCCCCCCTCCTAGGCATCCAATAGGATCACCTGTGCTTTCAGCCAATCAGGTGATGGGTATCAGACAGCTTCCCGATAGGCTGGGAGGAGGATCAGTGTTGCAACAGGGAATATTCATTCGCTGTTGCAACACACCTGAGTGGGCTCCGGTCGCACTCTCTGTGTCCCGAGCCCACCATATTTTTAAGTCTATTAGAGCCTTTGGCTCTAATCAGGTGCTTCAAAAAAAAAAAAACCTGGCTGCTGTAATTCATGCGCCTGGTGCCCTGAAAGGGGCCGGACGCATGAACAGGGGGTGGCCGTGGCAGCCATGGATAGATTCATGCTATGCATGAATCTATCCATTGCATATAGGGGGGTGGCCTGGAGAGAGGGGCGGCGCCCGGGCGCCCCTACCCCTGACTGGGGCTGCTCTGTGCAAAACCACTGCACAGAGCAGGTAAGTATGACATGTTTGTTATTTTCATTGTAAAAAAATGTAGCTTTAATGTTGCTTTAAGCTATTTTCCCTTCTGGTTGAATGTGTTCGGTTATTGTTTTAGGCTATTTTGGTTGAATGTTGTTAGGCTATTGTGCTATTTTCTCTTCCGGTCGTAAGCTCCTATTATTTTCCCTTCTGGTTGAATGCTCATAGGCTATTTTTTTTTTGGTTAATTTTGGTTGAATGATCTAACGCTATTGTATTAGGCTTATTTCTCCTCTATTCGAATGTTCTTAAGTTATTGCTTTAGCCTATTTTCTCCTCTGGTCGAAAGTTCATAAAATATTGGCTTAGACTATTTTTGGTTGAATGTTGTAAGACTATTGTTTTGGGCTATTTTTTTTCTGATTGAATGTTCTTAGGCTATTATTTCTCTTGGGTTTAAATGTTCTTGGGTTATTGGGGGAATGTTACATTTATCCTGCAAAAGATAACTTAACCTCTTTGCGGCCTCTCGGCGGCTGGGCCTTGGCGCCGAGCAGCCGGTTATTTAAGTGCAATAGCGCCAACAGTACTGTGCCAAGAGCACGCACCCTGCCTGCTCCCAGCACAGTGACTGGCAGCTTATGGAGACAGCCCATTATGGCGGTCATATGGCCAAAAGTCCCGCCCCACCTCCCACCACAGCAAACCCCTTAACGGGCCGGCGGTAGTCGGGAGGCCCAGTCGTTAAATATCATAAAAATAACATTTCACGCATTTATTATCACACAGGTATTATCTGCAAGTTTTGCGTGAATGCTGGTACATTTGCACAGCGGATTTGTTTTTAAATAGACCCATTAGGGGTGTATTTATAAAAACTTAGCATAGCTCTTTCTCCATCAAAATTGCATGTAACTTCTTCCTGTATGAACAGGTCAAAATCAAAATGTTCCCAGGCTATATTCTCTACAGTTCAAATGTGTAACTGCAGAAAATACCTATAGCCAGTAGATGGCGCTGAGGAGCATATGTATTCCCTATGATAGTCAGCACCATCTAGTGGCCATAGTGCAGTATTTTCCCCATTCACACATGCAATCTGCAGAGAAAGCAGCCTGAGGCTATTTGATTTTGACTCATTCTTACAGAATATATAGTTCAACATTTTTTATTTTTTTTTATAAATACACTTTTTAGTGTGTCAGGCATTAAAGCAAGCTAATGTAAAAAATAAATAAATCGGATACTCACACTAGCAGTATTTAGAAGTATTTTTATGATTTTTTTTTTTTTAATACATGATTTTATTGAAGGGTGTTTAAAAAAAAATCAGCTTTAAAGTCAAATTACCTACCCAGCATGCAGCAGACACACTTTGTGCTGATTGACTTATTCTACCAAAAATGATTAACGTCTGCTCAGAAATTCACCAGGAACATCTGTACGTGTCACCATCAGCTGATCCATGTACTATCTCGTCTTTGTGTTTTTATACTCATTATAATTATACCATCTTTTTGTATTGTTTATATTGTATCGACATATTATGGGAGAGGGGGTTGCCGTACTTCTCAGATCAACAACAAGCAACCCGCCAAAGTCACCATCTAAAAATGATTTTTATTTTATTCCATCTACCTCCTCACTGAGACACCGTTCATGGTGAGGGACAATATCTTTGGACCTGTTATACGTATACGTATAAAATAAAACTTGTCACTCGTGTTTATTGCTCAATAAAAAGAGGAAATATGTAATTGGTGTTTTTGTGATTATTTCATCATTTCAATTTAAGGAATCTTAAAGGCAAGGTTTTTTTTTTTTTTAAATAACAAACATGTCATACTTACTTGCACTGGTCAGCCCCAGTCCTCCTCTTCGCGGGGACCTAGTCCGCAATCCTGGCCCCTCCCTCCAGCTGAGTGCCCCTAGAGCAAGCAGCTTGCTATGGGGGCAACGAAGCAGGCTCGCTCCTGAGCCGCCGCTTTGTGTGTCCATTCACACACAGAGCAGTGGCTCAGCCCCACGCCCTCTCTCTTCTGATTGGCATAGAATGCATTAAGGTAAAAAAAAACTTTTGCCTTTAGAAAAACTAATCTAAAGCCATTTTTTTAAGCTTTGGATAGAGAGGTGAGGGGTTAGAACCACTGTTGGGTTTGCTGTCTGTGACCCTGCTGAGAATGAGTTGATGGGGAAAGTAAAAGTTCAGTTGTTAGGCGGAGGTGGGATAGGCTTCCCTGAAGAGATGAGTTTCCATGGATCACCTAAAGGAGGATAGAGAAAGATAAAGCCAGACAAATTGTGGTAGGGAGTTCCATAGGATGGGGGAAAAGTCCCAGTGTCATGGTCAGGGATCAGGCTCAGAAACCAGTAGCTATAGCAGTAGAGAGGCTCCCACCAACCAGCTGAATAAGTACGGAAGCAGGTCACCCTGGCGGATGACACTTGAGGTGTGGGGTCTAAGCACACTAGAGCTCCTGGTGGTGGAGATGGGTTTTGCTGTGTGTTAGTACCAGGTCGTGGTCCTCAGGATTACCCCACCAGGGGGTGAGTAAGCTAGCCTGGGTCCACTAGCAGATATAGCAGGTAGGGATCAAGCAGAAACTCAATCAGTAAACAAGCCAAAGGTCAGAAACAAGTGGTTGCAGATTGGGATCAAGCAGAAATGCAGCCAGTAAACAAGCCAACGGTCAGAAACAAGTGGGTTTCAAGTTGGAAACAAGCAGAAGTAGGGTTGCCACCTCATCCCTTTAAACCCGAACACATGAATTACACAGGTTCTGAGGCTAATTTAATGCAGGTAAGGCACCAAGTAAGTTTAAATGCCACCATAATCAGCCACAGAACCTGTGTAATTAATATGTGTTCAGTTTTAAAGATATAAGGTGGCAACCCTAAGCAGAAGTGTAGTCGAGGAACAAGCCAAAGGTTGGTAACGAGAGGTAGTGGAGATAAGGTCAGCTGCAGTTACGCAAAGACATTGGCTGGAGAGAGCACAATAATCTGGCAAACAGGAAGTGCAAAGACATGGAATAAAGTGGTTGTAAAACGCCGGACATTTATTTTTTTAGACCTGCAAGATAAAGGCACAATGTACTAGTATGCATTGCATACTAGTGTAGCAAGGTCCTGGGTCCCCTTTGGTCTAATGAGAACCTCCAGAGTTAGGGACAGCTGACATCCTTCTATGTAGAGTAGGTTACAAGGCATGGTGGTTGTAATGCAAGGTAGATTCATGGGTGCCAGACACTTTTCGAATGCAGAGATTTATTTTCTCTTGAACAGAACTGTGGGAGAGAGGGTTTAGGGCCAGGACACTCTTTAGTAGTTGCAATGGTAATTAGTAGACTCCGAGACTTTTATAGGTAGACAGCCATACAGGGAATGGCACCTAGCAGTACACCACGTCTGCATATGTAGGATTGCTGCCCCCTGCAGGTGGAAGGACAGAGCTGAATCCCCTCTCCAGCAGCAGCCAGCCACCGCTCCTTATGACAGGAATGACATTATAGTTACTCCTGTCAAAGAAGAGTAACATTAGCAGGCAAACCACCAGTGCACCCCCCTCCCAACACAGCTCCTGGCCCTGGGCAGTGCCGATTCATTAAGACAGTCTTGTGAAGAGTACAGTTTAGTTATGATATGGATGGATTTGTAGGTTATTGTTAGTATTTTGAACTTTATTTGTTGGATGAGCGGATGTCAGTGGAGATATTGGTAGAGAGAGGGTGGCAGAACTGGTAAGGTGGAAGCATCATTCATGATAGACTGAAGGAGGAAGCCTGTGTGGAGACCATCGAGAAGAGAGCTGCAATAGAGAATAAAAAGACAAAGAACATAACATTAAAATCATCCAATGAGCTGCAATTCTATGGTGTAAAATACCTTAGTATTGTGGAGAATGGCCAGGCTTGTCCAAGCCAAAATGAAGTCCACCACTACTCAAAAATCCAATGCCTATGCAGATGGATATTATTGGTGACCCTATATTTGACAGAAGCAGCTTCCAGATCCTTTGAGCGCCTCTACTGGAAGCTCCAAACTCCAACATCCAATGCTGTGCAGAAAGCTGTCGAATATTGGTGGACCTACTGTAGATTCAACAGTAGCAGTTTCCAAATCAAATAGAACAATTGAGTGCCTCTGTTGGTGGCTCCTGGTTCCAGGATCCAATAGTGTACAGAAGGTTATCAATTTTTGGTGGCCCTAGATACCACAGTAGCAGCCTCCCAATTATAATAGATCCTTTGACTACCTCTATTGGTGGCTCCTGATTCCAATATCCAATGGTGTACAGAAGGTCATTAATTATTGGTGGCCCTAGATACCTGATAGCACAGCAGCAGTCTCCCAATTATAATGGATCCTTTGAGTACCTCTATTGGTGGCCCTTGACGCCAATATGAAAAGCTGTACAGAGGAAAACATAAAACGGGCAACTTTGAAACTTTGAAGAGGATGGCCTACACATGAAAACCATGCCAGATTCCTTTTCTGCCAAAATTACTCTCTGCACTGTACACTCCAATCAGACATGAATATAGCATTTATAATAACTCAATGATGCCACTAACTGGGTGACCTGCTCTGGTATTCATCCTGCATTTTGCATGTAGTTGCTGTGCTGTGTAAATCCTGATAGCTACTGGTGTGTGTTCAGTGGTTCAAGCACCACCCGCTCCTTGATCCCACTACAGCCCCACCTGCAGGCAGGGCCACAAAAACACTGGTACAATGTTGCATTCCTGGGTATCACTAACAGACCTCCCAATTTTTATGTTAGTGTGGGTTCTGCTCCCTGAGGGAGCATTAAAGCAATCAGTTCACCAAACCATGCACAGTGCCTTGGCATGACATATCACCCCACTTTCTCTCCGATACCATTTTGCAGCCAGGGAAATGCCAGTTGCTTGTAGCATCACTCCATCTCCAAAGAGGGTCCCACAGGGTCCAGCTACAGGACTACTCTTGTCTAAACTTCCACCGGACTGACTCACTCCCCGTCCCAATTCACTATTTACACCTTGGGGCAGGGTGCCACCTAGTGGCCAAATAGGAGTTGATCTAACACCTGCACGCACACCCACACAAGTTGGAATATGAAGTTCTGATTGCACAGCACAGGACCATGTGACAAGAGGTACAGACCCTTGCAGCAGACTGCTATATCTGCCTGCAGAGGAGTATTTAAAATTTAGATGTAGAGTATATTGAGTAAATTGGCTCATCCTAAAAGAGCTGTAAGGCTGGTTAGTACCATGTCGCGGTCCTCAGGATCACCCCACCAGGAGTTGAGCTAGCTGGGGTCCAGTAGCAGATATAGCACTCAGGGATCAAGCAGAAGCGCAGTCAGTAACCAAGCCAAAGATCAGTAACAAGTGGTTGCAGGTTGAGATCAAGCAGAAGCGTAGTTGAGGAACAAGCCAAAGTTTGGTAACTAATGGTAGCAAAGGTATGGCTGGCAGCAGGAGTGACAAAATCGAGATATTGGCTGGAGAGAGCACAATAATCTGATACACAGGGAGTGCAAAGGCATGGCTTAAATAGGAGGTTCATGGAAGGAGAAAAGGGTTCAAGGTCCAAGAGAAACAAAGTTTAAGGCAAGATCATTCACAAAATTATGCAGGGAGCTGTCCAGCATCTCAGGTGGCTCAGCAAGAAGAAACATTGTCAGACACAGCAGAGATCCCAGGTTCAGGCCCAGGTTCTGACAGTTAGTGGTTTAAACTACTGAAGCAAAAGGGTCAGCCAGGTACCCCTTCACTGCCAGAACTGTTTTTGCATTTCTTGGAATTAGGATGCACATTTTAGGCCTGAAGATTAATCAAAACCCCCAAACATTATACATTTTCTGAAGGCAGAGGCCCTGAAGAATACATTGATAGTCATTGCAATTTTTTAACAATTTACGGCACACAAATACAATACAATATATATTTTTGACAATATACAACAGATGAGGTTGAGTCAAGGAAATAGATATCCAACAAGCCAAGGTATAACTTTGTGTGTGCCCATGAATAGAGAACAAACTATGGTACCCAAAATTTGCTATAGGCAACACTTTTAAAACCCCTACAGGCCATTGGTTAACTGTGTAGCACCCTCTAGTGTGCTAAAATAGGTTTTGATAGTGTAGATAAATTGTCAGGCTTGGCTGGCAGCCAAGCCTGTGTTGATTTGTTAATCTGGGTCAGGTGAGTGACTCAAGGAGGGCTGGATGACTCACAGGCAGCATCTCTGATACCTCTGATACCTAGAATAATGGGAGTGGAGGTGAGGAGGAGGTGCCTGGAGTGTTCTGAGGGCCCTGACCAATCCCCAACAGGTGGGTTGGCAGGGGTCAGGCCCCCTCAAATACTCTAGGTCAGCCCAGCTGGGGCAGTGGAGTTCGGGTGGAAGCTGGAGATGGAGTGTTAGGCTTTCAGTGGCCCTTGAGGGTAGCCCCCCAGTTTGGGCTCGAGTGCGGATGGGACCCTGTTCATGTCACATAGGGGTGTCCAGACCGGAGGCACGGGAGCAAGTGGAGGACAGCAGGAGGACACTGCTGGGTAGGGATGAGCTTCGTGTTCGAGTCGAACCCATGTTCGACTCGAACATCGGCTGTTCGACCGTCCGTCGAATTGCGAACGTTATGGGCCGTTCGCGCCAAATTCGTGTGGCGCGTCACGGCCCATAATTCACTGCGGCATCGCAGTGCATTGCTGGCTGATGATTGGCCAAGCATGCACTATGACCCGCATGCTTGGCCAATCACAGCGCCGTCAGTAGAGAGAGCTGTAATTGGCCAAAGCCAGGGTGGCTTTGGCCAATTATGGCTCAGGGGATTTAGTACACGCCCCACACTATATAAGGCCGCCTGCACGGCGGCCCTGTGTAGTGTGTTCCGGTGTGCTGATAGAGAGAGAGACAGACAGTGTCATTTGATTTGAGTTAGATAGATTAGGCTAGATCTGTTCCTGCTATTTACATTTAGTGCAGTGCGTCCTGCTCACAGTGTTCAGCTAGATCCATTCCTGCTATTTACATTTAGTGCAGTCAGTGCGTCCTGCTCACAGTGTTCAGCTAGATCCGTTCCTGCTATTTACATTTAGTGCAGTGCGTCCTGCTCACAGTGTCCAGCTAGATCTGTTCCTGCTATTTACATTTAGTGCAGTGCGTCCTGCTCACAGTGTTCAGCTAGATCCGTTCCTGCTATTTACATTTAGTGCAGTGCGTCCTGCTCACAGTGTTCAGCTAGATCTGTTCCTTCTATTTACATTTAGTGCAGTGCGTCCTGCTCACAGTGTTCAGCTAGATCTGTTCCTGCTATTTACATTTAGTGCAGTGCGTCCTGCTCACAGTGTTCAGCTAGATCCGTTCCTGCTATTTACATTTAGTGCAGTAAGTGCGTCCTGCTCACAGTGTTCAGCTAGATCCGTTCCTGCTATTTGCATTTAGTGCAGTGCGTCCTGCTCACAGTGTTCAGCTAGATCTGTTCCTGCTATTTACATTTAGTGCAGTGCGTCCTGCTCACAGTGTTCAGCTAGATCTGTTCCTGCTATTTACATTTAGTGCAGTGCGTCCTGCTCACAGTGTTCAGCTAGATCCGTTCCTGCTATTTACATTTAGTGCAGTGCGTCCTGCTCACAGTGTTCAGCTAGATCTGTTCCTGCTATTTACATTTAGTGCAGTGCGTCCTGCTCACAGTGTTCAGCTAGATCCGTTCCTGCTATTTACATTTAGTGCAGTCAGTGCGTCCTGCTCACAGTGTTCAGCTAGATCCGTTCCTGCTATTTACATTTAGTGCAGTGCGCCCTGCTCACAGTGTTCAGCTAGATCTGTTCCTGCTATTTACATTTAGTGCAGTGCGTCCTGCTCACAGTGTTCAGCTAGATCTGTTCCTGCTATTTACATTTAGTGCAGTGCGTCCTGCTCACAGTGTTCAGCTAGATCCATTCCTGCTATTTACATTTAGTGCAGTCAGTGCGTCCTGCTCACAGTGTTCAGCTAGATCCGTTCCTGCTATTTACATTTAGTGCAGTGCGTCCTGCTCACAGTGTTCAGCTAGATCTGTTCCTGCTATTTACATTTAGTGCAGTGCGTCCTGCTCACAGTGTTCAGCTAGATCCATTCCTGCTATTTACATTTAGTGCAGTCAGTGCGTCCTGCTCACAGTGTTCAGCTAGATCCGTTCCTGCTATTTACATTTAGTGCAGTGCGTCCTGCTCACAGTGTTCAGCTAGATCTGTTCCTGCTATTTACATTTAGTGCAGTGCGTCCTGCTCACAGTGTTCAGCTAGATCCGTTCCTGCTATTTACATTTAGTGCAGTGCGTCCTGCTCACAGTGTTCAGCTAGATCTGTTCCTGCTATTTACATTTAGTGCAGTGCGTCCTGCTCACAGTGTTCAGCTAGATCCGTTCCTGCTATTTACATTTAGTGCAGTAAGTGCGTCCTGCTCACAGTGTTCAGCTAGATCCGTTCCTGCTATTTGCATTTAGTGCAGTGCGTCCTGCTCACAGTGTTCAGCTAGATCTGTTCCTGCTATTTACATTTAGTGCAGTGCGTCCTGCTCACAGTGTTCAGCTAGATCTGTTCCTGCTATTTACATTTAGTGCAGTGCGTCCTGCTCACAGTGTTCAGCTAGATCCGTTCCTGCTATTTACATTTAGTGCAGTGCGTCCTGCTCACAGTGTTCAGCTAGATCCGTTCCTGCTATTTACATTTAGTGCAGTGCGTCCTGCTCACAGTGTTCAGCTAGATCCGTTCCTGCTATTTACATTTAGTGCAGTGCGTCCTGCTCACAGTGTTCAGCTAGATCCGTTCCTGCTATTTACATTTAGTGCAGTGCGCCCTGCTCACAGTGTTCAGCTAGATCTGTTCCTGCTATTTACATTTAGTGCAGTGCGTCCTGCTCACAGTGTTCAGCTAGATCCGTTCCTGCTATTTACATTTAGTGCAGTGCGTCCTGCTCACAGTGTTCAGCTAGATCCGTTCCTGCTATTTACATTTAGTGCAGTCAGTGCGTCCTGCTCACAGTGTTCAGCTAGATCTGTTCCTGCTATTTACATTTAGTGCAGTGCGTCCTGCTCACAGTGTTCAGCTAGATCTGTTCCTGCTATTTACATTTAGTGCAGTGCGTCCTGCTCACAGTGTTCAGCTAGATCCGTTCCTGCTATTTACATTTAGTGCAGTCAGTGCGTCCTGCTCACAGTGTTCAGCTAGATCCGTTCCTGCTATTTACATTTAGTGCAGTCAGTGCGTCCTGCTCACAGTGTTCAGCTAGATCTGTTCCTGCTATTTACATTTAGTGCAGTCAGTGCGTCCTGCTCACAGTGTTTATCTAGATCCGTTCCTGCTATTTACATTTAGTGCAGTGCGTCCTGCTCACAGTGTTCAGCTAGATCCGTTCCTGTTATCTTCCTACTGACAGGCAGGCTTGTCTGGTTACAGTATATAAAGCTACCTGAAGAAAATTACAGGTGTTCTATCCCAGCTTAGTGCAGCTACAGGCCATTAGTATGTCTGGAAGGCCAAGAAGGAGAGGCAGACAGTCACAAGCCAATAAGAGAGGGCAAGCAGGCTCTGTGTCTAGTGCTGGTCGTGGAGACGGTGCATCCTCATCAGCATGTGGCCATGGGACACGCTTGGCCTTTTTTTCGGCAGCTGGCCGTGTTGAGCCACAACATGCGGAAGACTTGGTCGAGTGGATGACCAAGCCGTCCTCATCCTCCTCATCCTCTCTCACCCATGCCCAGGGTGCTTTGTCTGGCAAAGCAGCGGCCTCTTCCCTCAGCTCAATGTCATCAGTGACTCCTTCCCTAGCTCCACCATGTCCTCCTGAGGATTCCCTCGAACTGTTTGACCACAGTGTTGGGTACATGCTCCAGGAGGATGCCCAGCGTTTGGAAGGCTCTGATGATGATACTGAGCTCGATGAAGGCAGTAACATGAGCACGGACAGAGGGGGTGCCCAAGAAGGACAGCAATCTGGCAGTCATGCTCCCCCTGCTGCAGCATACTGCCAGGTTTGCTCCAGTGATGAGGAGGGAGGGGATGATGAGGTCACTGACTCAACGTGGGTGCCTGATAGGAGAGAGGAGGAGGAGGAGGAGGAGGAGGCGGCACATCACCAACGAGGCAGGATGCCCTCCAGGGGCCAGCCTAAGGGCAGCACATTGACTGCATCACACCCCAAAGCTCCACATGTGCAGGGCGCTGCAGTCTCTGCGCGTTATTCAAAAAGTTCTTTGGTGTGGGCCTTTTTTGAGACGAGTGCATCAGATCGCACCGCTGCTATTTGCAACATATGTCTCAAGCGTATCTCGCGTGGCCAAAACATCTCCCGCTTGGGTACCACATGCTTGACCAGACATATGTTGACCTGCCATGCAGTTCGTTGGCAAGCATATCTAAAAGACCCACACCAAAGAACAAAGAGGATCTCTCCTTGCTCCTCATCAGCTGAGATTTCCAACCCCACTAGACCTTCAGTCCTCTCTGAGACCTGCAGTGAGAGGAATGAAGGTGTAGAATTAGGTGTGTCACAGCCAAGTACTTGTGGGCAATCTGCTTTTGGTACACCGACGTCAGATTGTACCAGGCAAATTTCCCTGCCCCAGCTGCTGCACCGCCGAAAGAAGTTTGCTCCCAGCCATCCACATGCCCAGCGGTTGAATGCTAGCTTGGCAAAATTGCTAGCACTTCAACTGCTGCCTTTTCAGTTGGTAGACTCTGCCCCCTTCCGTGAGTTTGTGGAATGTGCGGTTCCTCAGTGGCAGGTACCCAAACGCCACTTTTTCTCACGGAAGGCGATTCCGGCTCTCTACCGGCATGTGGAAGGCAATGTCCATGCCTCGCTGGACAGGGCGGTCAGCGGTAAGGTGCATATTACCGCTGACTCATGGTCCAGCAGGCATGGACAGGGACGTTACTTAAGTTTCACGGCGCATTGGGTGACTCTGCTGGCAGCTGGGAAGGATGCAGGACAAGGTGCAGTAGTGTTGGAGGTTGTTCCGCCACCACGCCTCCAAAATGCTGATTGTGACACACCTCTCTCCTCCACCCCCTCCTCTTCTTCTTCCTCCATGGCCTCTTCCTCGGAACCAGCGGTGCTCCGTAGGCGTTCAAGGGGCTACGCAAGTACGCAGGCCAAAAGATGCCATGCGGTGCTTGAGCTGGTGTGCTTGGGGGACAGGAGCCACACTGGGGCAGAGGTTCTGTCAGCTCTGCAGGGGCAGGTTCAGAGGTGGTTGACGCCACGCCAACTTAAGGCAGGAATGGTGGTTTGCGACAATGGCACCAACCTCCTCTCTGCCCTCCGACAGGGACAACTGACCCATGTGCCCTGTTTGGCTCACGTCCTTAACTTGGTGGTGCAGCGGTTCTTGGGCAGGTACCCGGGCTTACAGGATGTCCTGAGGCAGGCCAGGAAAGTCTGTGTGCATTTCCGCTGGTCATATAATGCCAGTGCTCGGCTGACGGACCTCCAAAAGGAGTTTAACCTGCCCAAGAACTGCCTAATCTGTGACATGCCCACCAGGTGGAACTCAACGTTGGCCATGCTGCAGCGGCTGCACACGCAGCAGAGGGCCATCAATGAGTACCTGTGCGACTATGGCACCAGGACAGGGTCAGGGGACCTTGGTTTTTTTTTCCCACGCCAGTGGGCCATGATCAGGGATGCATGCACTGTCCTGTCACCATTCGAGGAGGCCACGAGGATGGTGAGCACTGACAGTGCATGCATCAGTGACACTGTCCCCCTTGTCCACCTGTTGGAGCACACGCTGCGTGGAATAATGGACAGGGCACTTGAGGCAGAACAGAGGCAGGAAGAGGAGGACTTCCTTAGCTCTCAAGGCCCCCTTTATCCAGACAGTGTTCCTGCGTGCCCGCCGATCACACAGGAAGAGGACGAGGAGGAGGAGGAGGAAGATTGTGTCAGTATGGAGGTGGAGCCTGGCACTCAGCATCAGCAGTCTTTAAGGGATCAGTCCCAAGGAACACATGGACTTGTACGTGGCTGGGAGGAGGTGGCTGCGGACGTTGTTGTCCTTAGTGACCCAGAGGACTCCGGACCGAATGCCTCAGCAAACCTACGCTGCATGGCCTCCCTGATCCTGCAAAGCCTGCGTAAGGATCCTCGTATTCGTGGTATCAAGGAGAAGGACCAATACTGGCTGGCAACCCTCCTTGATCCACGTTACAAGGGTAAGGTTGCGGACCTTATCTTGCCATCGCAGAGGGAGCAGAGGATGAAACATCTTCGGGAGGCCTTGCAGAAAGGTCTGTGCAACGCGTTCCCAGAGACTGGGAGGTTACAAACTCCTGTTTCTGGACAACGTGTTGCTGAGGCTTCGGTCAGTCAAAGAAGGAGCGGTGGAGAAGGTGGCCGTCTGACCGATGCGTTCAGACAATTTTTTGGTCCGCAGCCCCAAGGTATGATCGGTTCCAGCAACCATCGCCAGCGTCTGTTTTACATGGTGCAGGAATACCTAGGGGCAAGATCAGACTTGGACACCTTTCCCACCGAAAATCCTCTGGGTTACTGGGTCTTGAGGATGGATCACTGGCCAGAGCTTGCACAGTATGCAATTGAGCTACTGGCCTGTCCTGCATCCAGCGTTCTTTCGGAACGCACATTCAGTGCTGCTGGAGGCGTGGTAACCGATCACAGGGTGCGTCTGTCCACTGACTCGGTCGATCGGCTGACCTTCATAAAAATGAATCAGTCTTGGATCACCACCAGCTACCAAGCACCTGATGCTGATGTAACTGAATAATTTTTTTCAGATCCCTTCAAAGACTGCCTATGCTGATGCTGAGTGACTATCCCTGAGTAATTATCCTCTTCCTCCTCAATCATCACGCTGATAGCTTGTAAGAACATTTTTGGTTCTGGGCGCCACCACCAGTGCCTAAGGCACAATTTTTCAGCCCCTGTTTAACAGGGGCGTGTAATTACAATTTTTGATGTAATACTTTGCAGCAGGGCTCGTTCCTGCATTCCAACTAGAGTGTCTGTGAGGGGTTGCAGTGTTGTGGCACCAGCACCAGTGCCTAAGGCCCAATTTTTCTGCCCCTGTCTAACAGGGGCGTGTAATTACAATTTTTGATGCAATACTTTGCAGCAGGGCTCGTTCCTGCATTCCAACTAGAGTGTCTGTGAGGGGTTGCAGTGTTGTGGCACCAGCACCAGTGCCTAAGGCCCAATTTTTCTGCCCCTGTCTAACAGGGGCGTGTAATTACAATTTTTGATGCAATACTTTGCAGCAGGGCTCGTTCCTGCGTTCCAACTAGAGTGTCTGTGAGGGGTTGCAGTGTTGTGGCACCAGCACCAGTGCCTAAGGCCTAATTTTTCAGCTCCTGTTCAACAGGGGCATGTAATTACAATTCTTGATCTAATATTTCACAGCAGGGCCCTGTGAGGGCTTACAGTGTTGTGGCCACAGCAACACCTAAGGCCCAAATTTCTGCTGAGTATATAGGGCAGGACCCTACTTTCAAACATCTAACTTACAAACGACTCCTACTTGCAAACGGAAGGAGACAACAGGAAGTGAGATGAAATCTACCCCTAGGAAGGGAAATTCTCTCCTGTAAGAGTTAATATGGGAAAACAATTTCTCCTTTCCACTGATGCTTTCCAATCCTTGTTCCACAAAAAAACCCAAATTTTCAAAAAACATTTTTCATTGGGACAAAAAAGTGAGGTGAAATCTTCTGAAGAGGAGGAAAGACAGCAAAACAAATGTCACAGGGGTGATAACCCTTCCCTATGTTTTCCAAAAAGCTTAAAAAAGATTTTTTGGCTGGAGCTAAACACGTTAAAAATGTACCCGTTCAAAATTACAAAGAGATTCTACTTAACAACAAACCTACAGTCCTTGTCTTGTTTGCACCGCCTGTATACTGCTGTTCAGAGTATATAGGGCCTTTCCTTATTTTAATTTGGGTGCGGGGTTCCCCTTAATATCCATACAGGACCCAAAGGGCCTGGTAATGGACTGGGGGGGTACCCATGCCGTTTGTCTCACTGATTTTCATCCATATTGCCATGACCCGACATGACATTAAACCCGCAAGCAGTTTTAAATGAGATTTTTTCCTTTAAAAATGACATTTGGTGCAGGGACTGTTCTAAACATGGGAAACACGCGTCACTTTACAGGCATACTATAGACACCCCCCAGGTACGATATTTAAAGGAATATTTCACTTTTTTTTTTTTACTTTAAGCATCATTAAAATCACTGCTCCCGAAAAAACGGCCGTTTTTAAAAGTTTTTTTTGCATTGATACATGTCCCCTGGGGTAGGACCCGGGTCCCCAAACCCTTTTTCGGACAATACCATGCAAATTAGCCTTTAAAATGAGCACTTTTGATTTCGAACGTTCGAGTCCCATAGACGTCAATGGGGTTCTAACGTTCGTGCGAACTTTCGGTCCGTTCGCGGGTTCTGGTGCGAACCGAACCGGGGGGTGTTCGGCTCATCCCTACTGCTGGGCAAATCTCCAGGGAGGAAGACAGCCAGGTGGGCTGGTGAGTGTACAGTCAAAAGGACTGAGAGACATGCCTGAGAGGACTGGGTGCAAGCAGTCTGGATTGGATGCAGAGTCAGTCTGGGAGGACTGTGAGGTCTTAGCCAGGAGGGCTAGAGAAAGGGGCAGCTGCATCCAGGTGGGCTGGTAGTGCCTGAAGAGGTGATGTTGGGATTAGTAACCACAGGAGGAGGGCAGCTGGGTACTAGGACTTTTTGCTACACTACCAAAGGGGCCCGCGTTCCCTGCCTGTAAAGGGCAATTGCTACATCCAAACAGTGTCAGCTGGTCCTGGGAGTTGTAGTTCTACAAGCAAGATTGTGTTGGAGGTAGAAAGAGAAGTGTATAGATGGACTGTAGAGTTCTGCTACTTTGATCAAGTGGGCATCCCATAATACCCCTATTCCTATCCAAGTGCAATACCCCTAACAAAATACAAAAACAAAGCTAAAAAGAACTGATTCTTGACTCCAGAGTGCTGTGAAAAGTCTGTGTTTCTGGCTGTGCAGGGTGGGAGACACTTCATTAACCAGAGGCTCCTGGGGGGGTAGCGCTACAATTGTGTCAGAGTTAACTGGATAAAATCCATAGAATTATTGCTCTCACTCCGGTGTGCATGGGATATGTAAAATGTCTAATAGAATTGCAATTTTCATACCCCAGTGCATCTATCTATCTATCTATCTATCTATCTATCTATCTATCTATCTATCTATCTATCTATCTATCTATCTGTCTATCTATCTATCTATCCAGGTCTGCCTTTAGAAATCATGGAGCCATGTACAGCATACCTAACTGGGTCCCCTTCTTGGTGCAACTGTAGTGTCAGTGAGGGTAGTGCATAGTATAGTAATGAGCAGTATGCAGTGGTCGGGCAGTCAGTGAGCAGCATATAGTGTCAGGGTAGGGCAGTCAGTAAGCAGTATGTATTAGTAGGATGATCAGTGAGCTGTATGTGGTATCAGGGTGATCAGTATGTAGTAATAGGGCAGTCAGTGAGCAGTATATAGCAGTAGGGCAGTCAATGAGCAGTATGTAGTGTCAGGGTGATCAGAGAGCAGGATATAGTGGTAGGGCAGTCGATGAGCAGTATGTAGTGGCCGGGCAGTCAGTGAGCAGTATGTAGTGATAGGGCAGTCAGTGAGCAGTGGTTAGTGACAGGGCAGTCAGTGAGCCGTATATAGTGTTAGGACAGTCATTGAGCAGTTTGTTGTGGTAGGGTGATAAGTGAGCAGTATGTAGTGGTAGGGCAGTCAGTGAGCAGTATTTAGCAGCACGGTAGTCAGTAAGCAGTATGTAACAGCAGGGCAGCCAGTGAGCAGCATGTAGTGGCAGGGTGGTCAGTAAGCAGTATGTAGTGGCAGGGTGGTCAGTGAGTAGTATGCAGTGGCAGGGTAGTCAGTGAGCAGTAAGTAGTGGTAGGGCAGTCAGTGAGCAGTATGTAGTGGCAGGGTGATCAGTGAGCAGTATGTAGTGGTAGGGCAGTCAGTGAGTAGTATGTAGTGGCAGGGTGATCAGTGAGTAGTATGTAGTGGCAGGATGGTCAGTGAGCAGTATGTATATATTGCCCTAAGTGGGCCCCCAAAAAGCCCCGGGTCTCGTATTGCTCATTGACAATTATTAGCCCCAAGGCCTGAGGTTGGCTAGGGCCAGACTGGCCCACCAGGATAGCGGTAGGCTGCCTGTCCTGCGGCCGCTTTGCAGGGCCGATTCTGGGTGGGTGCACAGGCTGCCTCTGAAAGGGGGGGGGGGGCGAACGCTGACAGTCTACATAGAGCCCTGATATATCCCCTTTGAGACATGGAAAGAGATTGAGGACACAGATTCCCCAATCCCTTTCTCAGCAGCCTCAGCTACACTGAAGATGGACAGGAGACAACAGCTCCTGTCCATTCCTAAACTGAAGCATAGTAAACACAGGTTACGATGCTCAGTTATGAATGGACACAGTCAGTGATCACTGGGAAACGTTGGGTTGGGAGGAGCACACGGAGACCTATGGAGGACGCAGGGGGAACCGGATGAAACTAAGGGGGATCCGGAGGACGAAACTGATCGGGACCTGGAGCAGGACACGGAGAGCTGGAGAGGACGCAAGGGGACCCGGAGGATGACACAGAGGGGGACCCGGAGGATGGAACGGATTGGGACCTGGAGCAGGACACGGAGTGCCGGGGAGGACGCAGGGGGACCCAGGGGAGGACACAGAGGGGGACCCAGAGAATGAAACGGATCGGGACCTAGAGCAGGACATGGAGAGCCGGGGAGGACGCAAGGGGACTCAGGGGAGGACACAGAGGGGGACCTGGAGAATGAAACAGATTGGGACCGAAAGAGGACAGAGGGGGACCCGGGGATCACAGAGGGGCAGAGCTGGGGGTGATTGGTGCAGCGGTGGGGGCAGTTACAAGCACCGATCTCCCTGACAGCCGTGGGAGGGAGAGGAGAAGAAGCGGCTATCAGAAAAGCTATATAGGGAGATCGGTGCTCACCACTGCACCGATCATCTAGTATCAGTATCTGTGCAACCCTAATGAAAACCCTACTAATTTCATTGTAATTACTGGCAACTTTAACTTCTTTACTGCCCATGCTATAACCAAAAGACAGCTACAGGGCAGTTCTCCAGTTGTGCAAGGGTGTCCATGTGGCTCTGTGACCGCTGTGTCCTGATCACAGATTGCGGTAAAGGGCCAATCATATGCGATTAGCTGTGTCAAATCACAGCTGCTCACATGTAAACAGACTTGCCGGTTATGAGCAGTATTTTACTCACACGCTGCCTCTGTTTGAGGAAAGAAGCGCTGATAACCGGCAAGGCTGACAGTACATTGTTTACATTGATAATCAGTGCAGATCAGTGCCGCGTATTAGTGCCCATCAGTGCCAATTATCAGTGCCAATTATCAGTGCCCATCGGTGCAGCCTCATCAGCGCACATCAGTGAAGAAGAAAATTATTATAACAGAAACTAAGAAAACATTTTTTTTCCCAAAATTTTCAGTCTTTTTTAACCACATGCCGATCAGCGCACGACGATATACGTCGGCACAATGGCACGGCTGGGCAAATGGGCGTACAGGTATGTCCCCTTTAAGAAGCGGCATTGTGGGAACGCACGCCCGCCGCGTGCTCTGTCACCGTGACCGCGGGTCCCGCGGACTCGATGTCTGCCGGGGGGCCAGCGATCGTGTCACGGAGCGGAAGAACAGGGAGAACAGGGCATTTCCCTTTCTGCCTTGTGACATGACAGAGATCACTGCTCCCTGTCATCGGGAGCAGTGATCTCTGTCATGTGAATAGTAGCCCACCCCCCCACAGTTAGAATCACTCCCTAGGACACACTTAACCCCTTGATCGCCCCCTAGTGTTTAACCCCTTCCCTGCCAGTGTCATTTACACAGTAATTATTGCATTTTTATAGCACTGATCGCTGTATAAATGACAATGGTCCCAAAATAGTGTCAAAAGTGTCCGATGTGTCCGCCATAATGTCGCAGTCATGATAAAAATTGCAGATCGCCACCATTACTAGTAAAAAAAAAATTATAATAAAAATGCTGTAAATCTATCCCCTATTTTGTAGACTCTATAACTTTTGCGCAAACCAATCAATATGCGCTTATTGCGATTTTTTTTACCAAAAATATGTAGAAGAATACATATCGGCCTAAACTGAGGAAAAAAATAGTTTTTTTTTTATATATTTTTTTGGGGATATTTATTATAGCAAAAAGTAAAAAATAATGGGTTTTTTTCAAAATTATTGCTCTTTTTTTTGTTTATAGCGCAAAAAATAAAAACCGCAGAGGTGATCAAATACCACCAAAAGAAAGCTCTATTTGTGGGAAAATAAGGACGGCAATTTTGTTTGGTTGCACGACTGCGCAATTGTCAGTTAAAGCGATGCAGTGCCGAATTGCAAAAAGTGCTCTGGTCAGGGAGGGGGTAAATCCTTCCGGGGGCACTGAAGTGGTTAATTTGTTTAGCAAAAAATAAAAAACCCCAGTGGTGATTAAGTACTACCAAAAGAAAGCTCTATTTGTGTGAAAAAATGCTAAAAATTTCCTTTGGGTACAGTGTTGTATGACTGCGCAATTGTCATTCAAAATGCGACAGCGCTGAAAGCTGAAAATTTGGCCTGGGCAGGAAGGGGGTGAAAGTGCTCGGTAGGCAAGTGGTTGCGTAGCTCCTATTTGCAACATTTGTACTGTATGGCATTACGGTTCAGTTATATTCCTAAAAAAATGTGGCCATATGGGTGATAAGGAAAATGAAAGTAAATAAAACCTCTTCCTTGTTTAAGTAAATTGTTGATCGTGTCACAGGTATCATTGTGCTGCATCTTTGAGACAAGTCTACAACAGAATGTGCTTTTAAGTTCCTTTGGAAGTGATATATATCTATATCTATATCTATATATATAGATATATATATATAGAGAGAGAGGGATAGATATAGATAGATATCTATCTATATCTATCTATATATATAGAGATATATATTATATTTTTTGTTATTTATCAAGTTTTGTCATTTGGAAGTGATATTTGATACATTTCCTCTACTATCCCAACTTCTCTGCCTATAAAAACTCTGTCATTTCACAGTTGCAGCATATAATAAATGATGTATGCAAATGTTCTCATTTTACAAATATAGAGTGTAATCTCTCGGGCAATTGTCACAAAATCTTAGCAGCATAAGTTTTTTTTTTTTGTCTTTTGATTTAATTTTATTTTTCAGATGAAATTAAAACTTTTTAACACCAAAAAATAAATTCCAAGCGTTAGTTTTGGCAGCAAATCCTTCAGCAGTGAACCTTTACTGACATCTAGTGGAAGAAAAAGAAAATGTCATCTAAATATCTACTGAAAGAATAATTTCCAATACTTACAGTCCTGTTACAGTTACTTCGTTTTTTATATATATATATTTATACAGTAGAATAAATTATTTGCTAATTGCTCACCCCAAGTATTTTTGGACCTCCTCTTCTGAAATAAAAAAGAGGCTTTATAATAAGGTGGTCTGGGTCTACTAAACTTCCCTAAATATCTTTGCCGTACAGATGGCCACACTAACCTCCCTTTATACTGCAAAAACACGTTCCCTTATGGGCTGACTTGTAAACGTCTCTTTGTTCCCCTATCTCACTTCGTTCCAGGTCCGGACTGGGCCCAAAAATAGGCCTGGGCACCTGTACGGTTTAGGAGATATTCACTTTGCATGCAGCCGCTGACGTCAGCAGTGCATGTGCTGTGAAGGCCCAGCTGGAGGTCCGGCAGACATTGACGTAATCACGGCTCCGTACACTCACAGCGCCGGAGCCGCAAACCCGGAAGGTCAGCTCCCTCAGCGTGGACCAGGATCAGATGCCGAGGCCTCGTTCTAAGGTTAGTATTTCAGAATGCCAGTTATAAATTATTACTCACAGAGCCAATTAGAAACTATTACTCACAGAGCCAGTTATAAATTAATACTCATAGAGCCAGTTATAAACTATTACTCACAGAGCCAATTATTAATCACAGAGCCAATTATAAATTATTACTCACAAAGCCAATTATTACTCACAGAGCCAGTTGTAAATTATTACTCACAGAGCCAGTTATAAATTATTACTCACAGAGCCAGTTATAAATTATTACTCACAGAGCCAGTTATAAACTATTACTCACAGAGCCAATTATTACTCACAGAGCCAGTTATAAATTAATACTCACAGAGCCAGTTATAAACTATTACTCACAGAGCCAGTTATTACTCACAGAGCCAATTATAAATTATTACTCACAAAGCCAATTATTACTCACAGAGCCAGTTATTACTCACAGAGCCAGTTATAAACTATTACTCACAGAGCCAGTTATTACTCACAGAGCCAATTATAAATTATTACTCACAAAGCCAATTATTACTCACGGAGCCAGTAATTACTCACAGAGCCAGTTATAAATTATTACTCACAGAGCCAATTATTACTTGCAGAGCCAGTTACAAATTAATACTCATAGAGCCAGTTATAAACTATTACTCACAGAGCCAATTATTACTCACAGAGCCAATTATAAATTAATACCCACAGAGCCAATTATAAATTATTACTCACAAAGCCAATTATTACTCACAGAGCCAATTACTACTCACAGAGCCAGTTATAAATTATTACTCACAGAGCCAGTTATAAATTATTACTCACAGAGCCAATTATTACTCACAGAGCCAGTTATAAATTAATACTCACAGAGCCAGTTATAAATTAATACTCACAGAGCCAGTTATAAATTAATACTCACAGAGCCAGTTATAAACTATTACTCACAGAGCCAATTATTACTCGCAGAGCCAGTTATTACTCACAGAGCCAATTATAAATTATTACTCACAGAGCCAAGCATAAAATTATTACTCACAGAGCCAGTTATAAAAACAAAGATCATAGTTACCATTAAGGTAAGGAGCACTCTCTGGAGCATGAGATCTAACCCCTTCATCGGCGGGAAGAGGAGTGGGCGTACACTAGCTTCCCTGTATGCGGCCACAGCACCTCGCTGGCTTTCATGTGCAGGAGGTGATTATGAGACGCGCCTCCCGCACATGCAAGCCAGCAAGGTGCTGCGGCCTCATATAGGGAAGGTAGTGGCCTCGGCTTCTCCTCTCCCGGCGTCCTGGTTGCCAGGTGACACGGTGGCTGTGGGCCGTATGCGCGAACCGTGACTTTCAGTTGCCATGGTGGGCGGGGGAACAGAGAGACTTTCGGATACTCCCACCATCACCATATACGTCCATAATTATCCATCCGCGGCCGGCCCTGCCAGCTCTTTTTAAGACATGCGGCCTCCAGCCCACCAGACAAACTCCTGGTCTGCCCTATGGCCAGTCCGGGCCTGCTTCGACATCTGAAGAATTCCAGCGGTGCCATCAGCACACAACTGGAGGAAACCAGTGTGACCCAGGTACACCCATCTATTGTCCAGAGAGGTCTAGCCAGAAATGGTCATGGAAGAATCGCGGCCAAAAAGCCACCATACCTCCGACATGGAAACAAGGCTAAGTGACTCAATTATGCAGGAAAACATAGGAACTGGGGTGCAGAAAAATGGCAGCAACTGCTCTGGACTGATGAGTAAAAATGTGAAATATTTGGCTGTAGCAGGAGGCAGTTTGTTGGTGAAGAGCTGGAGAGCGGTACAATAATGAGGGTCGACAGACAACTGTGAAGCATGGTGGAGGTTCCTTGCAAGTTTGGGGCTGCATTTCTGCATATTGAGTTGGAGATTTGGTCAAGAGCAATGGTGTCATCAATGCAGAGAAATAGTGGGAATAGGGGGTGCGCTACATACAAACAGATACCTATCCATCATGCCATACCATCAGGGAGGCGTGTGATGGTCCCAAATGTATTCTTCAGCAGGACAACCACCACAAACATACAACCAATGTCATTAAGAACTATCTTCACTGTAAAGAAGAACAAAGCGTCCTGGAAGTGATGGTTTGGCCCCACAGAGCCCTGATCTCATCATCATGGAGTCTGTCTGGGATGACATGAAGAGACAGAAGGATTTGAGACAGCCGACAGCCACAGAAGATCTGTGCTTAGTTCTCCAAGATGTTTGGAATAACCTACCTGCCGAGTTCCTTCAAAAACTGTGTGCAAGTCTACCTAGAAGAATTGATGCTTTTTTGAAAGCAAAGGGTGGTCACACCAAATATTGATTGGATTTGGATTTCTCATCTCTTCATTTACTTTCCATTTTGTTAATTGATAAATATAAATTATTAACGCTTCTATTTCTGAAAGCATTCTTCATTTACGGCATTTTTTCTCACCTGCCTAAAACTTTTCCCCAGTAGCGTTTATATGTGTTTATAAGGGTGAGTACAATTGATATTTTGGTATTTGGTAGATGCTGAACAATCAAACGCCCTCTTGTCTTCATCTCTGGGTCTCCATTGGTGAGATCTCTGCTCTGAGCTCTGTGCCCTACACATCTGCAGGAGTAGCTGGAACACACATAGTTGGGCAGGAAAACCCAAAACTCCCAAATGGGCAGAAAGAGAGCCAGGAACTATAGCAGGGGGATCTCACTGTTGGATTATCCAAAATTAAAGAAGCCGGAGTTGACTCCACCCAAGGGCCACATCTATATCTAAAACATCACTTTTGGATCGTCCTTTGACCCTAACTTTTTTTTTCCTAATCAAAGGATTTGTAATTCTGCTCAGCCACACTTGATTTACACACAGGAAACGCTGAATGGCTGATAAGGCACTCTATTTCCTGGTAATAAGATGTGGATGAATGGACTGGCCTAAACAAACTTAAAAATCCTTCAGTAGGAAAAATCACCACATCCATACACCAATCAGCCATAACATTATTACCACCCAGCATAACCCGACAAGGCATGGACACCACTAGCCCTCTGAAGGTATGCTATGGTATCTGGCACCAAGCCATTAGTAGCAGGTTCTTTATCTCTTTGTGAGGTGTGGGGCCTCCATGGATCTGACTTTTCCAGCATAAATGACAGGTGCTCAATGGGATTGATATCTGAAGAATTTGGAGGCCAAGTCAACATCCTGAACTCGTTGTGCTCCTCAAACCATTCTTGAATTCATCAGACCAGGCCACCTTCTTCTATTGCTCCGTGGTCAAGTTCTGATGCTCACATGCCCATTGTAGGCTCTTTTGGCTGTGGACATGGGTCAGCATGGGCACCCTATCCGGTCCGCAGCTATGCAGCCCCATAAACAGTGTTCTGTCTCTGGGACAGATAGCTAAACCTTCTTATCCAAATAACTTCAGATATCATATTTCATTAATCTCAGTTCTATTAGAACAAGCCAGGTGAAACTACAAATAACAGAAATAGACTTCAATAAGTACAATATTGCATTACATCCTGAACTCGTTGTGCTCCTCAAACCATTCTTGAATTCATCAGACCAGGCCACCTTCTTCTATTGCTCCGTGGTCAAGTTCTGATGCTCACATGCCCATTGTAGGCTCTTTTGGCTTTGGACATGGGTCAGCATGGGCACCCTATCCGGTCCGCAGCTATGCAGCCCCATAAACAGTGTTCTGTCTCTGGGAGAGATAGCTAAACCTTGTGAAACTACAAATAACAGAAATAGACTTCAATAAGTACAATATTGCCTACAATACAGCATACATTGCAGAAACAATGATATACAGTACAAGATGAGATAATAAAAACTTACTTTTTAAGTTCTCTAAGGGGTGATGACGATAGATTGAGAAAGACATGTTTTGCTTCCTGCAATGTGTTGAACAGAATGGTGGCTGGTTCACTTCCTGTTAAGATTGTACCCAGAATTCCCTGCTTGCTGACAGCTTCCGTAATTACACATACATTAAACAAATAAACAGAACTGCAGCAATACCAAAAAGGAACACTAGATGGAGCCTGCACATCACATATGATTATCTTAAGTTAATTATACATTTTGCATGTAAATTTAACAACACAGGTACAAATAATCAGCAAGACATCTGGTGGACAGAACAAACAGCACACATGCTCTGTGTGTTCTGACACCTTTCTATCAGAACCAGCACTAACGTTTTCAGCAATTCGAGATCCAGTAGTTCTTCTATTGGATCAGACTACACAGGCCAGCCTTGACCCCCCTACATGCATAAATGAGCCTTGGATCACTTTTGGTTTGTCCTAACCACTGCAGCCTGGGAACATACCACAAGAGCTGCCTGTGTAGAGATATATTCAGCAATATACAGCAAAGTGCTTACATAGCGTTGTGTTCCCCAATGTCCAAAAAATGCTTTATGTGCACTTTTTTCACTGTTTTGCAGTGTCTACCATATGTCAGACCTATCATCTAGTGCAGCATTTCTCAATCAGGGTGCCTTTTGGGCTCATCAGATGGGCTGCGCTGCATCCCATATTTTTCCATGTGTTTCCATGGTGCAGACAAGGATCTCTGTTATGAAGGGGATGAAGAGGGATGGGGGGGGGGGAGGGGGGTGTTACTAAGGACTCTGATGGGGGAGGGCCTCTGAAGTCTATAATGTGATGGAGGGGCCCCATTTTAGACTGAGGTGCCTCAAGATTTTTTTATGCTTTTTAAAGGTATTCTGACTAAAAACAAGTTGAGAAACACAGCTCTCGTGCCTGATGGAACTTCCTAACATAGGTCTTCAGCTGCTAGACCCTGTTGAGGGATCTAGAGAGGCCAGCATGGGCTGCCCTGGAATGTTTGTTGGCCCATGCCTTAATGAAATACCTGAGAAAGATTCTGGAAGGGCTATTGCGTGCAGGCCATTGCTTGAGTTTGGAAAGGCCATCTGGAGCTAGAATGTGCTTTGAGATCTAAGACCCAAGAGGGCTAAAGTCACCCATTCCAATCTCTACCAGTTCAGCAGGGACTGGCCGAAATTCGAACCATCTGTGGGCAGGCTGATTGATCAGCTTGGGTACAACCAGCCTGTTGGATTTGTCATGCGATTATTGCCAGTGGCTATAGAAGCTAGCGATAATTACTGTGTATCCTCCCTGCCAGGGCAGCTTCCCCCGTTTCACCATCAGGAGAACACAATAGCTCTGTGCGAAGGATTCCCAATCAACACTGTCTCACTGTCTATGACCTGCTTAAGATGAATCCAAAAGCTGGGGAAAAAGAAACATACACAGGAACCTGCACTAGACTGGTGTTACAGTTGTCTACCTGGTACAGAGAAAACAAACAAACCTCTGTAGTAGGTCATGCTAGCCTTTTATGCATGGGAAGTTTAAGCTCCATGCAAGGTATGTCAGCCTGAAAATTGCTACTGATTGGGTATTTTACTTCATTTTACTGTCCTGCAAGACTTGACTGGCTTTTCTACAAGAGATTAGGTGAATACAATGCCTGGAAAAAAGGGTGATCTCAAATGAGGGCCCCATGTCTACACATAAGGCCCAACTGAGTGGAGCTACTGCCAGATGGACTGTACGGTAAGTCCCATTCTCCCATATTTGCAGTAGGCTTTCAGTCTGCAACACAGGTCCATTGAAATTTAGTAACCACAAAAGAGCAACCATTTAACTCAGTGGTTCTCAACTCCAGTCCTCAGGACCCACCAACAGGCCAGGTTTGCAAGATAGCTGAAATATATCACAGGTGATATCATTTGCTGCTCAGTGATTGCAGTATTCTAGTCTGCATCTCCCCAAGGTAATACTTAAAATCTGACCTGTTGGTGGGTCCCGAGGACTGGAGTTGAGAACCACTGATTTAACTGGACAACAGTTTTAAAAAAAATTGTCTACCATGTTATCCAACACCATGCTAGGAGATGCCAATGTTAGCAGATTGCTTGCACCGTTTTAGAAAGTCTGTCTTTACAGCGAACACAGTTAATTCTGTGGTCCTATCACATGAAGAACATCTAGAATATCCACCCACTTCTATGTGGTAGGATAAAGGAGGAGGCTACCATTATGGACTTCACATTCTGCGCATCCTAGGTACTTGGCTTTCATGATAACCCTCCTTCCTTCAATGCTTCGACTCACTGACATAGAACAATTATGCAGATCAGACGTTCGGATTTGCTCCAAGAATTCTTGTCTGCATGTTGGTTCCAGGTCAGATACTTTCTTAGGAAGCTGGTTTAAATGTATGTTCAGTTAGGCCATTCATCTTTTAGAGCCCCCAATCTTGAGGTCTTGATTTTCAGGCTCCAGAGTCTATGGAATCTTGCTACAGTAGGACATCGTATAAAGTGGAAAATCTGCGCTGCCCCAAATCTTGAAGTAAATGAAAACGTGAAACTAGTGATTAATTAATTAATACTTGACGTGCAAAAAAACCCCAAAAAACTGTGTATAACTTGTGGATTGAGGTGCTGCAACTTAAAGCTTGAATATTCAGCTCATAAATTTGTGGAAAGAAATTAAATTGCGCAACCAAATGCAATACAAATTATGCAAATTAAACTGTAAATATGTTCAAGTCCATATGGTGCTTCAATGGGTATTCATGATGTACAACACTGGCTTGAACTTCAATTTGGTGTTTATGATAAGGGAGGCCGTTTACCAGATTATAGAGATCAAACTTGCTCAGCAATGGGACGTTCAGCCTGAAAAGTGATCCTCCTAGGGCTCCTCCAGAGCCGGTATCCTTTCCGATACAGCGGAAAGTTTTTCTCATGTGATATTCTTTACAACACCACTAACGAATCCTGGCAGTCAGGGAGGCTTGAAACCCCTCCACGCCTTCAACCAAGCCCCCTGACTCTCAAGCACCTGAATCTTCCCCACCTCATGCAAAATGTCATACACCACCACCTGAACAGGAAGGATTTTAGGCCGAGTGCTGACCTGACACCGTGCGTTTCAGGTGAAATAACGGACTACTAGGCTAACTAAAAAAAGTGTATCCAAACTAAAAACCTCACCAGTATTGAAAGCTCCATACACCCATTCAGCATAACCCAGCCTGGAGAGGAAAGGAACACCAAGGGCCCATCCCATCTTTTTGTACACCTCTATGTTAAAAGGGCAACGAAGCAGAAAATGGTCCATAGTCTCCTCTTCACCGCACACTCCTCCCGAGGACAGCTATGATCCATCTCACTGCGGAATTTCAAATTGCTCCGAACATAGAGCCTCCCATGGAAGCACAACCAGGCCAGATCCCTGAATTTAAAGGGGACTCTATTCAAATTAATCAGTCTTAACTTTGCCCTCAAAATTGGGCTTGGGCAATCCCTTAAGGCCAGTGGGTCATGAAAGAGTTCGCTCAAGACTCGACTCATAAGGACTTTCCTTGGAACCGATCTGAGATCTTCAGCTGACAATTGCTACTGCTGCAGTAACTTCAGGCACGGAGCGACATAGGCTGGTAGCTGACCACGATGACCCCTGAGATTCTTCACTTTACCACCTTCTTCCCAAAGTCATAGAAACGGCCTAAACCAAGATCTAAACATGCCTTCCCATCCAGGAGGTTCCACTGCAAGCATTTTACCAATGTTAAACTTGAGAAATAGCAGTGAAAAGAAAAGAACTGGGTTGACCATACCTAAGCCACCCTCCCTCCTGGATAGATAGGTGACATTCCTCTTGATTGGCTTCAGTCTGTTCTCCCACAGCATCTGGAAGAACACACTACTGACCCTAGCATAGAGAGACACTGGCAAGGTGCAGACAAAGCTGACATACAAGAAGATCGGAATCCTTTCCCATCCAGAAAACGTCACTCTTTTCCTGATTGATCTTGGAGCTTGATGCTTCATAATACCGTGATGTCAGAGAGACCACCTCATCTGCTTCATCCGTCCCAGTGACAATCACTGACACATCGTACGCATAGGCAACAACCCTCAATGGCGGCTCACCCGGGAGCCCCACTGGTTCCCTACACAACATGTTGATTGCAAAACACATAGAGCAGGGTACTCAGGGGACAACCCTGGCGCACACCAGGGCCAACCTCAAAAGACTGCCCAAGACAACCATTAACAAGAGGAAAGCTTTCTGCCCCCTTATACAAGACTTTCAACCAATCGACAAAACCACCCGGCAGACCGTACTTACTAAAGAGCAACCACAGGTACTCATGGTTAACACGATAAAAAGCCTTTGCCTGTTCCAATGTCAGCAAAAACTTTCCCCAGCCTGCAGACCTGCCCTGCACTGCTCCAAGGCCTCCCAGACATCTAAAACCGCTGTGAAGGTGCCAGTGGCGTAGCGTGGGGGGTGCAGGGGGTGCCGTGGCCCCGGGCGCGATATTTAGGGGGGCGCCAGTGTGTGTCACTGGCTGCCTCCTCCTAATTTCTAATTTTGTGTCCCCGGGCTCCGGCCGCCATGTTAAGTGTCCGGCGCCCTGTGATTGGGTGTATGGGGGTCATGTGAGGCGCCCCGCCTCCGCACATGACCCCCATACACCCAATCACAGGGCGCTGGATACTGAACATGGCAGCAAGCAGAGCGCAGGGGAGAGAAGAAAGAGGGTCCCGGAGCAGAGAAAAGGAGGGGATCAGCGTAGGGACAGCATGACCTGTGTGGACTTCACAGGCACGCTGTATTAGGCTGCTTTGCTTTCCCCTTTAAGAAAGGGGGAGTGGCTGTAGCAAGGGAGGTTTTCCTGAGGGAAGTTAGTGGAAGAAGAAGGGGGAGTGACGTCAGTGGAGAGCGACGGGGAAAGAAGATTGCACACGCTCCTACATCTCTCCTAAAAAAAAAAAAAAAAAAACTGTATCTAATGGCGGCATTAACGGCGGCGGCGATGCTAGAGCAGCTACGAGCGGCGGCCGCAGCTCAAGGGGCAGACTGGCTGCAGGCTCAGGTCGCAGCCATATTAAATGAGGACAGAGCGGCACCGAGCGGGGGGGCGCCGGAGACACCACGTGCGCGCCGGTCCAGGCCGCCTGAGCGTTTCAGCCCTGACTCTGCTCCCGGGGGTCAGAGGCCACAGATCCAGCACAGAGGACGATCGAGCCAGCCATCCCCCAGTGCGCAGCAGGCTCGGGGAGCCCGACGAGATGACGGAAGGCGGTCACAGCGAAGAGGTCGGAGTGCAGGGATGGGGGAGACCAACGCAACCAACGGTCCCCCCCCCTCAGTGCGTCGCAGAGGTCAGGAACAGCCGGATGGTGAGCCGCGGGGGGCTGCGAGCGGTCAGTCGGACCGACAGGCGTCGTCAGTCAATCGGGGGGCTGGCCAGGCGGCCGAGGCGGCCAGCAGCCCTACGCCAGACAGAGGCAGAACCGTGAGGAGCGTGGTCTCGGTTGTGCGGAGAGGCAGAGGGAGAACAACAGAGGCCCAGTACGGTCAGAGGAACAGAAGTGCATCTAAGAGGCCAGGACACGGGTCTGGTGTTGCTGCGCAGCGGGTGGGAAGAGAGCAACAGCGGAGACCCCCGGCAGCCAGAGCGGGACCCTCTGGGGTGCAGTTGGCAGTCGTTCGTCAGGAAGAGGTCAGCGATAGATCGGAAGGCGAGCTGTCCGGGTCGGAGAGGGACGAGGACCAGGGACATTCGGCAGCGGTGGATTCCGGAGTGGCGGCTGTTGGGCCCAGTCCTGGGCAGCCTGGTGAGTCCAGCTCTACTTTTGCTATTTCTTCTTTGTTAGAAAAATTATTAGAGCAGGGCAGACAGGGGGTTTCTTCCGGGGGGGGGTAGTTCAGTGGGTGTTAGTGCGGTCAGGTCGCCCGTAGCGCAACCTAGGGAGGCAGGTGATGAGGTGAGCAATAAGGGCTTGCAGGACTTATTGGCTGGGTTGCGGGAGTTGGTACAGCGTTTTGATTCAACCACGGGGGACAGTTCATCACCAGCGCGGGCGTGGGCCACACCTCGAGAAAAGGAGACGGCTGTGGTAAGTACGCCGGGTATGGCGATGGCGGTTAGTGGAGGTGCGGAGAAAACGGCAAATAGCACGGGGTCGGCTGTGGTTGAGCAGCCCGGGACGTCAACTGGCGTTTCGGTCTCGGACAGCCAGGAGAAAACAGGGGAAAAGAAGGCAGAGTCAGTCAGATTGGCTGACGCTGCAAAAAGTGAAGTGTACGTCTGCTTCGAAGGCCCATTGGGAGCACATCTTAAAGCAGAAGTAAAGGAAAAAATTTGGAAAGGGGAATATGTGGAGATATTTACATTATTGCCGTTAGAGAAATTCAATCTGGATAGATTGAAACCTGAAGAACGCAAGAAAGAGGATGAAGAAAAACGCAGGTATCGGCTGATTCCGCGTACTTTTTCAAACTGGTTACAGGCGTTCGCTATCCTGGCAAGCGTGGTTGGGGAAAAGGCCCCCGAGCACTGCTCGGCCTTATTTGTGTATTTAGATGCCATTAGCGAGGCACACCGGACATACGGAGGAGTGGCGTGGCTGCGATACGACGAGCAGTTTAGGCAACGGATGGCCGTCCGACCTTCACTTCGCTGGGATCATAAGGACATCAGCCTATGGATGAAGCTTATGACAGCAGCGAGGGCTCCGAACCAGTTTTTTCAGGCAGGGGTCGGAGGTAACGCAGCTCCAGGACAACCGACCGACAAAAAATGGGGCTTTTGTTGGCAGTTTAATGAAGGCACCTGTAAGTTTGGTGCAACCTGCCGGTTCAAGCACACATGCTCGGGTTGCGGGGGATCTCATGCCCTGTCCAAGTGCTTCAGAAGAGGAAAGGGGCGTGGGGGAGAGCCTGCGAACAAAAGGGAGGACTCCAGTGCTGGTGGAAAGGATGCGTCCTTTTCTCAGTAGATACCCCGACAGAGAGGCAGCACAGTTATTAGACTCAGGATTTGAGCATGGTTTTCAAATACCGTGTTCATTGGATGCGGCACCTCCTTTAGCTAAGAATTTACGGTCGGCCCTCATGCATCCGTTAGTGGTTGCTAGTAAACTGGAAAAAGAGGTGCAATTAGGGCGCATGGTCGGTCCTTTTACCTCGGCACCGATTCCGGGATTGGTGGTTTCTCCTTTGGGAGTCGTCCCGAAGAAGGAGCCCAATAAATTTAGGTTGATTCAGCATCTTTCGTTTCCGAAGGGTGCTTCAGTTAACGATGCGATTGCGCCGGAAATGTGTGCGGTGACGTATACTTCCTTTGATGCAGCAGTATCATGGGTGCGGCGCTACGGGCGGGGGGCACTGTTGGCAAAAGCGGATATTGAATCTGCTTTCCGGCTTTTGCCGGTTCATCCGGATAGTTTCCGTTTGCTTGGCTGCACATGGAATGGGGCGTTCTACGTGGATCGCTGCCTTCCGATGGGATGCTCTATCTCATGCGCTTTCTTTGAAAAGTTTAGCTCATTTTTAGAATGGGTGGTTAGGGACGTTTCAGGGATCCAATCGGTGATCCACTATCTGGACGATTTCCTTTGTGTTGGCCCAGCGGGTTCCAACGTTTGTGCAGTCCTTTTGGGGGCCTTACAGCACATAGCGGAACGTTTTGGGGTTCCGTTAGCACCGGAAAAAACGGAGGGCCCTAAGTCCTCCATCATTTTTTTGGGAATTGAGATAGATTCCATGAATATGGAGTGCCGACTGCCGGCAGACAAGCTGGGCAATCTCAAAGCAGAAGTGGGTGGGGCCATCAGCAAGCGCAAGGTGCAATTGAGGCAGCTCCAATCTTTGTTGGGCAAACTAAATTTTGCTTGCCGAATAATTCCCATGGGCAGGGTTTTTTGCCGACGATTGTCGGCAGCGACTGCGGGGGTCACGGCTCCCACTCACTTTGTGACGCTTAACAAGGAACACAGAGAGGACTTATGGGTATGGCAGGAGTTCCTAGAATCATTCAATGGGCGTGCTTTGTGGATGTCAGGTCCCATCAGTAACTGGGATCTCGAATTATTTACGGATGCGGCAGGTTCTACGGGCTACGGGGCCATTTTGCAAAAGAAGTGGAGCGCAGCACGCTGGCCCACAACGTGGGTTGAGGCGGGGTTCTTGAAGAACCTGGTCCTGCTGGAATTGTTTCCAATTGTAGTGGCAATGGAAATATGGGGGGAATCATTTCGCAACTTGAAAGTGCGGCTCAACTGCGACAACCTAGGTGTCGTGCAAGTGATTAACCGTTTGTCAGCCAAGTCATTGCCAGTGGTTAGGTTGTTGAGGCATTTAGTATTGCGTTGTTTGAAACTGAATGTTTTCATCTACGCTGTGCACTTACCTGGAGTTGAAAACACCTTAGCTGATGCACTGTCTCGTTTTCAGTGGGACAGGTTTCGGGAATTGGCACCAGACGCGGAGCAGCAGGGGGTTACCTGCCCGGACTGGATGTGGACCGTTGCATTGGGAACGCGGCCAGGTGGATCCAGAACTCAGTGAGTAAGGCCACGTGGGACGCTTACTCCAAGGTATGGCAAGAATGGTTGGCTTGCTTACATAGGCTAGAAACTGACCCTGTGAGCCGGGAAGTGCCGCAGGCGTTGCTGTATTTTATTAATGCGGGATTTGAGCGGGGCATCTCGGCAGCTGCCATTGATAAGAAATTGGCGGGTTTGGCCTTTCTTTTCAAGCTACAAGGGCTGCGGGACCATACCAAAGATTTTTGGGTGAGGCAAGCAGTGAAAGGTTATAGAAAAGCACACAAGGGCAGGGATGGTCGGCGCCCGGTGTCTTTTGACATGCTGCATGTCCTATTCAGGCAGATAGAACTGATTTGCTGTTCAAAGTTTGAAAGCGCTTTATTTTGTGCGGCTTTCGCACTAGCATTCTTTGGGGCGTTACGGATCAGTGAATTGGTCAGCCCGTCTAAGCGTGCAAAAGGGGGACTTCAGTGGGAGGATTTGGAGTGTTCAAAGGATTCAGTTCGGATTTATATTAAACGGTCAAAAACCGATCAGGTGGGGAAGGGAGTACAGCTGGAGGTGTTCCGGATTGCGGAATCACACATATGCCCCGTAGCAGCGGTGGCAGCATTTAGGGATATGCGCCCGCGAGGTCCGGGGTCATTTTTAATTCATGCAGACGGATCGTCCTTGTCAAAATTTCAGTTTATAGCCGTATTCAAGAAGTGTTTATCCGCGGCCGGCTATGACCCCACCAGTTATTCGTCCCACTCTTTTCGTATAGGTGCGGCCACGGAAGCGGCTAGGGCAGGGCTCAGTTCTGAGGCAGTAAAGCGCATTGGCAGGTGGGACTCAGATAGATTTAAGCTTTATATCCGCCCACATCTAGTTTAGGTTTGTTAAAAAGGGGTAGTATTTTGGTGTAATTCAGGGGGGTTCAGGGTTCATGTTAGGTAATTTATTGTGGTGTTTTGTTACTCTTGCTTTGCAGGTGAATCGGTGGCCCTCGTTTGGATATTGGGTCACTCATTCGTTTTCTGGGGGGCCAAACGAGCAGACGTTCGGCCGAATGGTAGGCAGCTGGGTATCCCAAGGCAGGAGGCACGGGTAAGGTGGATTGGGTTATCGGGGATGCTGTGGAACAGGGTAAGGTCGGAAGTTCATAAGTTTGCCAGGTGGGACAGGGCTCCAGATGTTCTAGTGCTACATGTGGGGGGGAATGACATGGGGGTTAGGTCTATGAGGGATCTCATACGAGATATAAAATGCGATGTTTTACGCCTTCAGGCTGCATTTCCTGGGATGGTGATAGTATGGTCAGACATGGTAGGGAGGAGGTCATGGCGCTGGGCTTTGTCTGATAAAAAGGTTGACAGGGCCCGTGTAAAGGTTAATAAGGAGGTTAGCAGGTTTGTTATGCGGAATGGGGGCGTGACCATAAGGCACAGGGAGTTGGAGGTGGATACTTGGAGGTACCTTAGGAGTGATGGGGTGCACCTTAATGATGTGGGCACGGACCTTTGGGCACTTGGTTTGCAGGACGGAGTACAGCGGGCTTTGAAGGTGTGGAGGTGCGCGCAAGGGTAAGGTTTTACCCCTTGCGCGCGGTGGCAGTGGTTTGGGTCTGTGAGGAGGAGGAGAGTATGGTATGGTGATATAATCTGGTTGGTACCCATATATAATATGAGCTGTTTTTTGTACCTTCCGGTTACGAGTGGTTAACCAGGAAGGGGAAGAGTTAGGTCACTGAGAAGGTTGGGTACTGTCTCACAGTCTGGGGTTAGCGACTGGAGGCCAAAAAGTTTACGAGGTTTTACGCAGTGACCTGTGGGTGTGTTCCCCTTCCAGACTACAATAAGTTCTGAGAAATTATTATTAAAAGTTATTTAAAAAGTTATTTAAAAAGGAAAGTTATTTTAAAATGTTATTTATTGATTTATATTTTATTAATAAAAGGCCGGCAAGGCCATTTACTCCAACACCTTGTCACGTCATTTGTGGGAGTATTTTGAGGGGTATTTAATTATGATAAGGGGTAACTTGCAAGACTGAGGTATGTCCTTCATAGGTCAAGAGCCGCCGCTGTGTTCTCCTCATCCGGATCGATGCAGCCAGGATAAGAAGGTAAGTGAGAGTCATGTTACTGGGAGGGGGAGGGAGGGGGGCGAGAGAGACTGTAGGCAGGACAGACTGCTGCTTTCCCCATGTAATGTGCTCTCTTGTGCCCACCATGTCATGTGCCTTGCAGTGCCCCCCATGTAATGTGCTGTGCCCACCATGTCCTGTCATGTGCATTGCAGTGCCCCTATGTAAAGTGCTGTGCCCACCATGTCATGTGCATTGCAGTGCCCACTATGTAATGTGCTGTGCCCACCATGTCATTTGCAGTGCCCACTAGGTAATGTGCTGTGCCCACCATGTCCTGTCATGTGCCTTGCAGTGCCCCCATGTAATGTGCTGTGCCCACCATGTCATGTCATGTGCCTTGCAGTGCCCCCCATGTAATGTTCTGTGCCCACCATGTCCTGTCATGTGCATTGCAGTGCCCACTATGTAAAGTTCTGTGCCCACCATGTCATGTGCATTGCAGTGCCCCCCATGTAATGTGCTGTGCCCACCATGTCATGTCATGTGCCTTGCAGTGTCCCCATGTAATGTGCTGTGCCCACCATGTCATGTTATGTGCCTTGCAGTGCCCCCCCATGTAATGTGCTGTGCCCACCATGTCATGTGCCTTGCAGTGCCCCCCATGTAATGTGCTGTGCCCACCATGTCCTGTCATGTGCCTTGCAGTGCCCCCCATGTAATGTGCTGTGCCCACCATGTCCTGTCATGTGCATTGCAGTGCCCACTATGTAAAGTGCTGTGCCCACCATGTCATGTACATTGCAGTGCCCCGCATGTCCTGTCATGTGCCTTGCAGTGCCCCCCATGTAATGTGCTGTGCCCACCATGTCATGTCATGTGCCTTACAGTGCCCCCATGTAATGTGCTGTGCCCACCATGTCATGTCATGTGCCTTGCAGTGCCCCCCATGTAATGTTCTGTGCCCACCATGTCCTGTCATGTGCATTGCAGTGCCCACTATGTAAAGTTCTGTGCCCACCATGTCATGTGCATTGCAGTGCCCCCCATGTAATGTGCTGTGCCCACCATGTCATGTGCCTTGCAGTGTCCCCATGTAATGTTCTGTGCCCACCATGTCATGTCATGTGCCTTGCAGTGCCCCCCATGTAATGTGCTGTGCCCACCATGTCATGTCATGTGCCTTGCAGTGCCCCCATGTAATGTGCTGTGCCCACCATGTCATGTCATGTGCCTTGCAGTGCCCCCCATGTAATGTTCTGTGCCCACCATGTCCTGTCATGTGCATTGCAGTGCCCACTATGTAAAGTTCTGTGCCCACCATGTCATGTGCATTGCAGTGCCCCCCATGTAATGTGCTGTGCCCACCATGTCATGTGCCTTGCAGTGTCCCCATGTAATGTTCTGTGCCCACCATGTCATGTGCCTTGCAGTGCCCCCCATGTAATGTTCTGTGCCCACCATGTCATGTCATGTGCCTTGCAGTGCCCCCCATGTAATGTGCTGTGCCCACCATGTCATGTCATGTGCCTTGCAGTGCCCCCCATGTAATGTGCTGTGCCCACCATGTCCTGTCATGTGCCTTGCAGTGCCCCCCATGTAATGTGCTGTGCCCACCATGTCCTGTCATGTGCATTGCAGTGCCCCTATGTAATGTGCTGTGCCCACCATGTCATGTGCATTGCAGTGCCCACTATGTAATGTGCTGTGCCCACCATGTCATGTGCCTTGCAGTGCCCCCCATGTAATGTGCTGTGTCCAGTATGTCATTTGCTGTACGTTGCAGTGCCCACCATGTAATGCGCTGTGCTGAACAATGTCATGTGCTGTGCATTGCATTGCCCTTCATGTGATGTGCAGTGCCCACTATGTCATGATGTGCCTTGCAGTGCCCACCATGTCATGTGCAGTTCCTAACATGTAATGTGCAGTTGCATTTCCCACCATGAAACGTGCTATGCCATGCAGTGCCCACCATGTAATGTGTTGTGCCCACCATGTAATGTTATGTGCCATTCAGTGCCCACCATGTAATGCGCTGTGCCCACCACGTCATGTGCTGTGCCATGCAGTGCCCACCATGTAATGCACTGTACCCACCATGTAATGTGCTGTATCATGCAGTGCCCACCATGTCATGTGCAGTGCCCATCATGTAAATTGCTGTGCAGTGCCCACGTCATGTGCTGTGTTGTGCCCACCATGTCATGTGCTGCACCATGCAGTGCCTACCATGTAATATGCTGTACTCACCATGTAATGTGCTGTACATTGTCCACCATGGCATGTGCCGTGCAGTACCCACAATGGAATGTGGTGTGCAGGGCTCATCATGTCATGTGTGGTGTCCACCATTTAATGTGCTGTGCTCACAATGTAATGTGCTGTGCTGTGTCATGCAGTGCCCACCTTGTCATGTGCTGTGCAGTGCCCACCATGCTATGTGCAGTACCCACTATATAATGTGTTGTGCCCACCATATAATGTTCTGTGCAGTGCCCACTTGTAATGTCCAGTGCCCACCATGTAATGTGCTCAGCTGTGCCTGCCATGTCATGTGCTGTGCCCACCATATAAGGTCCTGTGCCCACTGTGTGCATGAGCTGTGCCCACCATGAAATGTGTTGTGCAGTACCAACCATGTCATGTGCTGTGCCCACCATATAATGTACTGTGCCTACCTTGTAATGTGCTGTATTGGGCAGTGCCAACCGCGTAATGTGCTGTGCCCGCCATTAAAAGTGCTGTATCCATGTATCCACCATGTAATGTGTTGTGCCAACCATGTGATGAACTGTGCTATAACCCCCCCTCCCGTGTAATGTACTATGCTGTGCCCCCCACAGACTCACCCCCTCACTCCCACCCCCCTCTCTCTCTCATCCCCTCTCTTTCACCCTGTTCTCTCTCTCACCCCCTACCACCCTCTCTCTCTTTCACCCTCTCTCTATTCCCCTTTTTCTCACCCCTCTCTCTCTCTCTCACCCCCTCTCTCTCTTTAATTTAAATTTCACAAAAAATTGTTTGCGTTTTAATTTTATTTATTTTCATAAAAAGGCCCACCAACATCCTTAGCACCAGGCCCATGATGCTCTTAATCTGGGCCTGAGTATAGTGGTTAGTGTAGTATAGTATAGTGGTCAGTGTAGTGTAGTGGTTAGTGTAGTGGTTAGTGTAGTGGTCAATGTAGTATGGTGGTCAGTATAGTGTAGTATAGTGGACAGTGTAGTATGGTGGTCAGTGTAGTATAGTGGACAGTGTAATATGGTGGTCAGTATAGTGTAGTGTAGTGGTCAGTGTAGAGTATAGTGGACAGTGTAGTGGTTAGTGTAGTGGTCAGTGTAGTATGGTGGTCAGTATAGTGTAGTATAGTGGACAGTGTAGTATGGTGGTCAGTATAGTGGACAGTGTAGTGGTTAGTGTAGTGGACAGTGTAGTATGGTGGTCAGTGTAGTATGGTGGTCAGTGTAGTATGGTGGTCAGTGTAGTATAGTGGACAGTGTAGTATGGTGGTCAGTGTAGTATAGTGGTCAGTGTAGTGGTTAGTGTAGTGGACAGTGTAGTATGGTGGACAGTGTAGTATGGTGGACAGTGTAGTATAGTGGACAGTATAGTGTAGTATAGTGTAGTGGACAGTATAGTGTAGTGGCCAGTGTAGTATGGTGGTCAGTGTAGTGTAGTGGTTAGTGTAGTGGTCAGTGTAGTGTAGTGGTTAGTGTAGTGGTCAGTGTAGTATGGTGGTCAGTATAGTGTAGTATAGTGGTTAGTGTAGTGGTTAGTGTAGTGGTCAGTGTAGTATGGTGGTCAGTGTAGTATGGTGGTCAGTGTAGTATGGTGGACAGTGTAGTATAGTGGTCAGTGTAGTGGACAGTGTATTATGGTGGTCAGTGTAGTATGGTGGTCAGTGTAGTGTAGTATAGTGGTCAGTGTAGTATGTTGGTCAGTGTAGTATGGTGGACAGTGTAGTATGGTGGTCAGTATAGTGTAGTATAGTGGACAGTGTAGTGTAGTGGTCAGTGTAGTATGGTGGACAGTGTAGTATGGAGGACAGTGTAGTATAGTGGTCAGTATAGTGTAGTATGGTGGTCAGTGTAGTATGGTGGTCAGTATAGTGTAGTATGGTGGTCAGTGTAGTATGGTGGTCAGTATAATGTAGTATAGTGGACAGTGTAGTATAGTGGTCAGTGTAGTATGGTGGTCAGTATAGTGGACAGTGTAGTATGGTGGTCAGTATAGTGTAGTATAGTGGACAGTGTAGTATGGTGGTCAGTATAGTGGACAGTGTAGTATGGTGGTCAGTATAGTGTAGTATAGTGGACAGTGTAGTATGGTGGTCAGTATAGTGTAGTATAGTGGACAGTGTAGTATGGTGGTCAGTGTAGTATAGTGGACAGTGTAATATGGTGGTCAGTATAGTGTAGTGTAGTGGTCAGTGTAGAGTATAGTGGACAGTGTAGTGGTTAGTGTAGTGGTCAGTGTAGTATGGTGGTCAGTATAGTGTAGTATAGTGGACAGTGTAGTATGGTGGTCAGTATAGTGGACAGTGTAGTGGTTAGTGTAGTGGACAGTGTAGTATGGTGGTCAGTGTAGTATGGTGGTCAGTGTAGTATGGTGGTCAGTGTAGTATAGTGGACAGTGTAGTATGGTGGTCAGTGTAGTATAGTGGTCAGTGTAGTGGTTAGTGTAGTGGACAGTGTAGTATGGTGGACAGTGTAGTATGGTGGACAGTGTAGTATAGTGGACAGTATAGTGTAGTATAGTGTAGTGGACAGTATAGTGTAGTATAGTGTAGTGGACAGTATAGTGTAGTGGCCAGTGTAGTATGGTGGTCAGTGTAGTGTAGTGGTTAGTGTAGTGGTCAGTGTAGTGTAGTGGTTAGTGTAGTGGTCAGTGTAGTATGGTGGTCAGTATAGTGTAGTATAGTGGACAGTGTAGTATGGTGGTCAGTATAGTGTAGTATAGTGGTTAGTGTAGTGGTTAGTGTAGTGGTCAGTGTAGTATGGTGGTCAGTGTAGTATGGTGGTCAGTGTAGTATGGTGGACAGTGTAGTATAGTGGTCAGTGTAGTGGACAGTGTATTATGGTGGTCAGTGTAGTATGGTGGTCAGTGTAGTGTAGTATAGTGGTCAGTGTAGTATGGTGGTCAGTGTAGTATGGTGGTCAGTGTAGTATGGTGGACAGTGTAGTATGGTGGTCAGTATAGTGTAGTATAGTGGACAGTGTAGTGTAGTGGTCAGTGTAGTATGGTGGACAGTGTAGTATGGAGGACAGTGTAGTATAGTGGTCAGTATAGTGTAGTATGGTGGTCAGTGTAGTATGGTGGTCAGTATAGTGTAGTATGGTGGTCAGTGTAGTATGGTGGTCAGTATAATGTAGTATAGTGGACAGTGTAGTATAGTGGTCAGTGTAGTATGGTGGTCAGTATAGTGGACAGTGTAGTATGGTGGTCAGTATAGTGTAGTATAGTGGACAGTGTAGTATGGTGGTCAGTATAGTGGACAGTGTAGTATGGTGGTCAGTATAGTGTAGTATAGTGGACAGTGTAGTATGGTGGTCAGTATAGTGTAGTATAGTGGACAGTGTAGTATGGTGGTCAAGTGTAGTGTAGTGTAGTGCAGTATAGTGATCAGTATGGTGGTCAGTGTAGTATGGTGGTCAGTGTAGTATGGTGGTCAGTATAATGTAGTATAGTGGTCAGTGTAGTATGGTGGTCAGTATAGTGTAGTATGGTGGTCAGTATAGTGTAGTATAGTGGACAGTGTAGTATGGTGGTCAAGTGTAGTGTAGTATGGTGGACAGTGTGATGTAGTATAGTGGACAGTGTAGTGTAGTATAGTGGACAGTGTAGTGTAGTATAGTGGTCAGTATGGTGGTCAGTGTAGTATGGTGGTCAGTATAATGTAGTATAGTGGACAGTGTAGTATAGTGGTCAGTGTAGTATGGTGGTCAGTATAGTGGACAGTGTAGTATGGTGGTCAAGTGTAGTGTAGTATGGTGGTCAAGTGTAGTGTAGTATGGTGGTCAGTGTAGTGTAGTATGGTGGTCAGTGTAGTGCAGTATAGTGGACAGTGTAGTGTAGTATGGTGGTCAGTGTAATATAGTGGTCAGTGTAGTATAGTGGTCAGTATAGTATAGTGGTCAGTATAGTATAGTGGTCAGTATAGTATAGTGGTCAGTGTAGTGGACAATGTAGTGTAGTGGACAGTGTAGTTCTCAGTGTAGTGGTCAGTATAGGAATCAGGTAGGTCAGTACTATTGTATTTGAAGGGACTCAGGGATAGCTAAAAGTCCGCAGGTTGGGGGGGGGGCGCAAATTACTTGCCTTGCCCCGGGTGCTGACAACCCACGCTACGCCACTGGAAGGTGCTCCTACCCTGGACCGAACAGTGCTGATGGCGAGAAATCAAAGACTCTGCTACTGACGATAGGCGCCAGAAAAATATCTTTTCCAGTATCTTTTCATCGACAATGAGAAGGCTGATGGGGCGCCAATTCTCAATCATCGAAGGATCTTTACATTTTGAAAGAAGAGACACAGCTGAGTGCCTCATGGAAGGAGAAAGCACCCCCCCCCCCAGCAAGGCAACTGTTGAAAACCTCTACCAAATGTGGGGCCAGAATAGACTTAAAGCTTTGTAAAGCCATCCGGTCCAGGTGACTTTTTGATGGCAAGCTATTCAATTGCCTTCATCACGTCTTCAACTGTGATCTCCTCTGTCAAATTCATCAATGGAACATCTCCACCATTTAGACCTGGAGTAGAGTCCAAAAAGCTTTCCATCTTGTCATGGTCAAATTTTTTCCTCCCAAGAAGGTCAGCATAAAAGGACCTCATGATCTCCAGAATCCCTGACCTGGACTTTGTCAAGGAACCTGTACTGTCCTTAATGGTCAATTTTACCAGATACACCTTGTTTGCAGTTGTAAGGTAAACCGGACTTCCACCATCAAAAGGCCAGTACAGATACCTGCTCATTCTCGCACACATTGCACCCATGCTAATATTCGTGAGCAAAGGACCAACAGAATGCCCGCAATGCCAGTTTGTCACTCACGAGTGTGCGCGCATGTGCGCATTAGTGCGCGGGCGAGTGTGCGCGCGCGTGCATGCGCTTGTGCACACACCAATTGGCACTTGGCGCCCAGTGGCCTATTTAAACTGCTCTGTTACGGCAAACAAGTGCTGGATGATCTTCAGCTCTCCCTGAACCACCAAGTCCTGATCCTATGTTCCTGTCTGTTTGTGTATGACCCAGCTCGTCTTGGACTTCCCCTCTGCTTGCTCCTTCACCTGTTACCTGGTATCCTGACTTCGGCCTGTTTATTGGACTTGATCTGCCTGCTGACTTGGTACTGCATTGCCTGGCTGTTACCCGACCTTGGCCTGCCCTCTGGACTTCCTTTTGCATGCAGATTCAGTGCCCTGCTACCCGGTTGTTGCTGACTACTGCTCTTCTCCTGGTTCTGCTCCTGCCCATGCTCTGGTGCAAAGCTGCTTCTGCTTCCTGTTCCAAGGATCTTGGCTGCCAGCTCTACCCACCTTCGGAAGGGACATCACCAGCCAGCTACCCGGCACTCGTGCCATTCCTTGCCTTTACACTTTCTGTTCCTACCTTCAGGAGTGTAGACGGGAGGAGCAAGGGAGGCCTCCATCACATTCCAGTCTCCACCAGGTACATGATAGCAGTTCTGGTAAGGGTCAGGCAAGTGGTACTTCCCATAGTCCCTCTCCAGAACTAAAGAGGCATGCCGGTCATAT